>JAXQQM020067488.1:0-70200 GCA_034641835.2 Pinus albicaulis
CTATAGGAGAAATAGGGTTCATAAGGATCTTGACTTAAGAATATTGTTGTTTTATATCATTTAGGAAGTGAAAATAATAGTTTTTTGTTACAAATTCCTTGAATTATATTCTATCACATGTTTCTACTTTCATAACGAACCATGGAAAGGCTTGCTAATTTTCATTGTTCTTTGCTTAACATGATAACTTATTATAATTATTCTTCAATAAAAAATCACTTTATCCAATAAAATTCGATCTTCCAACAACAATAAGTAATTGTAGATAGAACAATAATCCAAATGCATAATATAAGACAACCAAGAACAATAGAGACACAACAGTTTGGTCAAAGACGAGGGAAAAACCTCAAAAGGGGGAAACCCTTTCAAAATTCTTCTTCTATTAGGTTGTCATCAAATGTTTAACAGAGAGATACAATGTCCAAGTACATAAATATCAAGTCAAAGTTCAAAGCCTTAACTATCTAAACTAACCGTCTAATATCCAATCAAAGATGAATCCAAAAGTCAAATATGGCCAAACTTGAATTCTGCAATTTATGGTCAAATTCAATAGTAGTCAAATATGGCCTAACCAGTGCTAGTCAATGGTAAAATCAACCTCCAAAATTTTTGGTCAAGGAAGTAGAAAACTTGGCCTCTTTAGCTCAGTCAAACTCGGTCAAAACAGTTCCAAAATATGCCTCTAAAATTGGTCAACGTCAAAGTCAACCCCACAGTCAAAGGAAAGTTTCATGTCTACGGTCAAACATGGTCAAAGTGCCTAGAAAAATCATCCTCCTTACTCTTAAATTCGAGCTCCAAAACATATCCAAAATCCAAAGTCAAACCATGCTAAAACTCCTAAAGTCATTGTTGGTCAAAGGACCAAATCAAAAAGTCATCACAACAAATAGAAAAGTGTTCCTTCCCTTTGCATGTGTGGACTCAGACCACCAATTTCAAAGTTGTACGAACCAATCAAGAGAATATTTGATGTGTGAGTGATGCCTCCAAGTGATGCCAAGTGTGGTCTATTTATATGTGTCCTTGGAGGCCGAATTCCCGCCTCGGGCTGACTTGAACTTTTGTGCAGAAGTGGGTTTCACATTAAAAATAATATTTTTCCTTGAGAAAATTAAATTCTTCCAACAACTAGAAGGGTCTTCTCTAGACCAGGAAGGCTTCCCAAAGGATGGAATTTCTCCATGAGCTGCCAAAGGTGGATTTTCGAATCACCTCTTCAATAATGCCTTTTGGAACTAACCTCTCAAAGAGATTAGTTTGGACACCATTAAATGCAAAGGATTAAATTATGGGTTTCTATATATAAGAATTTGGTAATACTATTGAGTTGGCCCTTAAATGAAACTAGATAGCTAACAAATCCATAAATTTGATTGGCTATTGTTTGGTGTTTTTAACACAATAATGCAGAGGAATACAAATAAGGAAAGTTACTTAGAATGCCCTTGAGGCTAAGACAATTTTCCATCTCCCTATAGTGCAACCATAGTCTAACTAGGCAAGGTGTAAGCTACCCATAATCCGCACATCATTTTAAATTTTTGCAAGGAAAAATCACACATAGGTTAATTAGAAAAGGATTGTAAAGGATCAACGCATATCCACATGTCATAAATACTCTTGATTTTTCTCTCCAAAGAACACACGAAGCATCAGTAAGCATTGAACTAAAATGCATCGAGTGTTTTGGGACCTTTTTTCTCTTCTTACAATTGTTTCACCAAAGCACACCCTAAGGATAAATTGAGACTCAAAATAATCATTAACTGAACCCACTAAAATTCCCCTGCAGGGGTCACAAAAAAATTTATAGTTCAGGATAGGACTGTTGAAAAGTGTAACTAGGATCAATCTTCATATTGACTATCTAATTATGTATTTATTTAAATAAGAAGACAAAGCTAATAAAATGTATTTTTGTTATGCTTGCTTCATGGGTTTCAGGAGCAATATTTTTATTATAGGTCAATAGACTTCTTCTTGATGTCTATTAGCATTTTTCTTCTGGTTATAAGTGTAATTAAGAGTCACGTATATGAAGTGTCTATTCTGAAGAATATGCTCCAAGACCTTGTGGAAGAATGGCTCATAACAACCCTCATGACAATCATCATTAACGCTAGAATATATACTCTTCATGTCGGCCTATATATTGTGTTAAAGTCGACCTATATGATAGTTGGATGGTCGGCCTAATAACGAAGAAGGAGCCTCTATATATACTCCTATCTGCAACTCATTTGGGAGAAGGATTTTTGGACTGCTCTAAAGAGAGAAAGAATTTTGCAGATAGCTCTAAAATTAAAGTGTGGATCATAAAGAAGACACTTCAGACAAGTGTAAATTTAAGGACAAGGTTCAATATGATATATCTACATATTCAGATCAGGTTCAAGGAAGTGCGAATATAATATAGTAGTCGAGAATATATGCGAGTTAATGACGGTGAAGTGTGGATCTATGTTTGGGTATTGTATAGTGAATGCAGATTTATCTAAAGTCTGTGGCTAAGTGTTGGACTGTCTCCATATCACAGTGTCATAAATTAAGGAAGGTAAATCTATGATTTACCTTCCTAATCTAAAATATGTAAAGGGGAGATAGCATATCTCAAGTGAAGTAACCTCAAGGTAATGTGAAGTGAAGGGTCCCAAGTGACCCAGTCTAATATTTAAATAGAAGGGAGTTTGTGGAAAGGCACTACTATAGAGCAGCAAGAAAGATACTTGTGTAGAGTACTAAAGAAAAAGAAGATTAAGAAAGAAAGGAGTGTTTGAGCAACCAAGACAAAATCAAGGAAGATAGTCTTAGAGTTCGTGTTCTCTAGTATTGGTGTAGGACAATGCAGGTTGGTGCAGAAAATAAGGATCAATGTTGGAGGTCGACAAAGAAGCAGTGACAAGGCCTTGGAAGCATACATAGGTCAAGGGTGTCAGTCTTGGTCAGGGTACTTTTCATTTGAAAATCTATAAGAATAATCTCTCGTGGGTTTTCTGTAGAAATTATATACAAGATGCATGTATATATCCAGATTCTCCCGATCTAACAATATTTATCTTCTTGCTAAACAAAAAATCCTTCCACTCTTAATCTTTTGCGAAAATTAAAATCATTTGCAAACACATGAAGCAATAAAAACAATCACACATAACACACTTGTTTAACGGGAAATCCTGAAGCTAAAAAACCCAACTATCATATATTATGTATCATGGAGATCATGTAACATTCTCATACAAAGCTTAGTACATCAAGCTCTCAGTACAATCAATCGTCACACACTAATCAGAAGAAATCTGCAAATCCATGCATTGATTTCTTGCCACCTGATAGCCTGCCTCCACTGCTCAATCCCTGCTGAAGAATAGCTCTGAATGAATTCGAATTACCCTTGCCTTGACTACGAAATCCTCATTGGAAACTCCAATGTGTGTGTGGTGCAATCAATGCATCACTATAGTCACAACATATAGTCCATCTTGCCTTTCACCTATCTCTCCATTGGGTCTCCACTGGAACTGACATGCACTGTAGTTAACTGTTGTATTGTTCAGTTGATTAATGAGTTATTATTTGTGAATTAATTAACTAATTAATTCACTCCACTCTCACTAGTGTATCATTCAGTTATACTAGATACAACTAGCTCAACTGAGTTTAACTCCATTAACTAAGTTAAACTGAATAACAACTCCATGAACTACTCTTCCAACTCTGTCATAACTTTGCCACTTCAGTTCTAACTGAGTCCTCCATGCATGAGCCACCAATAAACCCTAGGAATTGTGTAATTCCTTTAGCCCACTAATTTGAAAAATCTATACATCGAAATTAAGTGCTCCAAGAGAATAAGTTGATGTTTATTGTCGGATTATTATTAATAGCTAATAATAATCGACACTTCTATTTTTAGATCGACGATCTATAAATAGACTTCGCCCAATATTCTAAAAATAGAATTTCATCTATTTTTCCAACTTGACCAGCCATCCAAAAATAGCATCTTGTAACTTCTGAAATATGATCACCATGTCTACAAATAGACATAGTCTAAAAATAGACTTACAACTAAAAATAGCCTGCGGGCCCACTTAGTGAAGGTGACTGATTTTCACTAAGCTCATCATCTTGTTGAATCTCAACATTTTTCTCTTCAAGAGGAAGAGGTTTTTGCCCTGGCTCGAAGAGCCTAACTTTGTGTCTCCTGTATTTTGGTAATTGACTTGATGAAAGACTAAATAAGCTAAGAAGAGAAGACATAAGTAAATCAAGTAAGCTCACAAGCAATTATCAAGAAGAGAATTTGAATTAATCACCATCCCTCCAAATTTTCAACATGGAATTAGAGCTAAGGTGTTTAACACAAGGGCTACTTGACAAGAAGACACTCGAGGAAGCAAAGATAAAATTTTGGGTTGAAAAGTTAAATCAGTTTGCAAGGAAGACTATCAAGCTATTTCAAGAAATATATTCAATCTCATTCAAAGGATCAACTCATCAAGAAAATAATCTTTGCCATCGAATATTTATATTCAAAACATTGTTGGAAGTAACATCATCTTTTGAATATATCCTTTATCATCAAGGATCCAAGAACACCTACATTGGAGTTTTCAATCTTAGAAGAAGCTCCTAACTTGATCTTCATCATCATCATCAAGGAAGCTGCAACTCACTCTATTCAAGTAAGTATCTATGACCTTACTTAAATCTGTCAAGATGACTTATTGTAAAGAGAGCAAAAAATTGGTTGGGTCATCAAACTTTAGTGCATGGAAGAAGAGGACATATTTGAATTTAATTGAAGACAAAGTTATGGATTACATTGAAGGATCTACAATTCAACCCTCAAAAGAAGATGCTCCAGCTCATGCCAAGTACATGAAAGGAGAAATCATAGGCCAGAGGATTCTCATAGAATCCATTAAGGACTCACTCATTCCCTATGTATCAAAAATGAAGTTTTCAAAAGAATTACAAGAGAAACTGGTGGAGCTATTCTTTGTGAGTACTACATGAGAAGCAATCTCTCTGAGACAAGAACTATACAAAATTAAATTGTCAAGGGAAGAAGGAATCACTTTGTAGAAATTATATAACTGATATGTTATACATCTGAGATTCTCCTGATCACACACTATTTGACTTCATGCATAATACAGAATCTCTTCTACCATTGATCATTAATTGCAGAAATAAAATCAATTGCATGCACACATTAAAACCATAAAAATTCACACATATGAACACAATAATTTATGCAAGGAAAGCAAGAAATTTGAAAACCCCCAACTATATGTATATTATATGTCATATTAGAGATCATGCAACAATCATCGCCTACAAATCTCCCTCACCAGCTCTTATTACAATCTCAATTACCACACTAATGTCAGGCCCGATCTTATGATTCCATGCACTTACGTCTTTTCACCTTTAAACTTGCCTCTCTTGCACAATCAACAACTGGCGAAGAATGACTGCGAATGAACTTCGAATCCATATTATATTGACATACGCAATCCTCGTATAATCACCCCTTTGTGTATTTCAAATCATGCTAACACTATGATCACGGTAAATGATCACCTCTCTTTATTTCCCCTCGACCTTTGAGCTCCACTAAGCTACTGCTCGACCTCCGCATTAGCCCGTGTATTCTTTAGTTATGATTAATGAGTGTAATTAGTGAATTAATTAATAATTAATTCACCTCTCACTAGTGTGTATCAATCAGTTAGACTAGATACAACTAGCTCAACTGTGTCTAACTGATTTAAACTGAACACAACTCCACCAACTACTTCTACAACTCCACCAAACTCTGTCACATGAGTTCTAACTGAAGTCCTCCATGCAATAGCTCCAGAAAACCCTCAGGAATAGCGTAATTCCTTCTATCAGCTCCTGTGCCACATCTGTGCACTTAACTGAAGTGCTCCAAGAAAATAAGATAATGTTTAGGTCCAAATATTACTAAGAGGTATTAATATTCAACATATCTATTTTTAGACTGGCAATCTAAAAATAGATTCCGCCCAATATGTCTAAAAATAGAAGTCCATCTATTTTTCCAACTTGACCAACCATCCACAAATAACATCCTGCAACTTATAGAATATGATCGACATGTCTACAAATAGACATAGTCTAAAAATAGACTTTGCGCCAAAAATCACCTGTGTGGGCCCCACCTAGTTTAGGTGATTATTTTCCAACTAGGATCAGGAATGATGTTTCAGGATGCCTCCTTCACTATTTCTTGTTGAAATCTTCAACACACTTCATACTTTATGAGGAATTCTGAAATAAGAGACCAACTGCAGGAACTGGGAGAAGTAATGTCTGATACTGAGATGACTATAGTTGTGTTCATGAATTCTCTACCGGAAGAATGGGGAAAATTCACTTCAATTTTATACGGGAAGAAAGAAGCAACACCATTCCATGATTTATGGTCTCTATGTAAAATAGAGGAAACAAGATTGAAATCCAAAGCTGATATGGGATCAATTGAAGGGAATCAAGCCTTTGTAGCCATATCCAGGAAGAAAGGAAGGTTCATAAAATTTGGTCCTCAGAATAAAAGAATAAATATGGAAAAAGTACGATGCTTTGGATGTAATGAAATTGGGAATTATAAAAAGAGATTGTCCTAAATCTGGAAAGTAAAAGAGGAAAAAGGAATAAGCCCATGTCACAGATGAAAGGGTAGAGCCTGATGTTAAGAAATCTAAGAAAGAAGAAGCGAAAGGTATCTATTATGATTGAGATCATCTTCTCTTTAAGTGATTTATGATGGTTGTAAAATATTATGATAGGAAGCAATGTATATTAATAGCATCATGTTAAAAACATGGTAGGAGCTCTTGGTGAAACAACTCCTGGAAAACCTCGCTAATAACAATATTGATGGAAGGCAGTTATCAAAATCAACGATCATCATGGAAACTGGTGCTGACATTTTCTAATGGATTTCTCTAGTGATTCACTGATTAGAAAGAAAGTAGAAAGGTTTAATCAAGAATTATATGCTACAAAATTCTGGGATGTGATGACATATTGATGAAGCATGTCAAGGGAATTAAGTTCTTCATTCTAGTAAAATTACTACAGGATGACTCAAAGGAAAAAGGTATGAGGTATATATATATTTACATGATAACACTGGATGTTGTGAAGTCATGTCATATGGTTGGAGGTAATGGAATTCTATATATAGAAGTATGATCTATAGAGGAGGATCTCTCACGATGCACTAACAGATGAAATCAACATAATATATCCTCATATAGAATATGAGGTGGTTGTATATGAACAAGGAACTAGAAATTGGAAGTTCTTGGGAATGAAGTTGTGTAGAATGGAAGAGATCATGACGTGCAACCGTGTTAAGAGGAAGTTATCATCCGAAAGCCAAGAAGATGTGACTAGAATATCTCGTGGTAGGATATGTAGACTCTGATAGAATTCTAGTAAATAAGAATACCCTTAACAATCCATATCGTTAGGAAACGTGTCAATCCGAATAGGGGATGTTGATTCCTACATGAAGATGTCATGGTGAAATATCATCACTAAGGTAACTTTTGATTTGAAAGTTCATATGTATATTTTTATCTGGATGAATTTATGCAGGGCTTCTAATCATGTGAAAGGATGTAAGATCCTTGGACATGGTTCAAAAGAAAGCATCATGGCATAAAAGGTGGACTAGATAATGAAGTCTAATGAATCAATTTCCGATAGCTGACATGACTCGTGGATGAAGTTGATGGATGATATGTGCCCTATGAAGCCAAAGGTTGAAGATTCCTTAATATCGAAATCCATGACATCGAGGGGAGGAATTCTTCATGAATAGCTGGGTGTCTCACCATTGCTGCTACAGGTCCCTGGTTGAGAGGGAGCTTGGTGATAAGTTTCTTTCTTGGAAGAAAATTGAAGCATGTCCTTCCTAAGTTAAGAGGGAGTGACATATATGATTCTCTAATACCTGTGTTATGCACTTGACTAGGACTAACAGCCGTAAGTCTCAGTGTAGGCCATGTGGAGAGAATGGATAGAAACATCATTTTGGTCTTCACTTAGGAAGACAGAATGGAGGATGGGTAATCACTTGGCATTCTATACTCTTTGAGAATGTGATAGGGAATTCAAGATAAGAATAGTCGGGGACCGATGTTCTTTGAGGGCTAGCTACCCAAGAGAAGAATAGTCCAAGAAGGTCATACTTTGGGAACACCTGGGTGGAGTATGTACCTTAGAGAGACAATGACTATGGTTTCTATAAGTCATGTGTCTCGCCAACATTGTAGCCCATTGTCTCATTGAGATATGGGGTTTTCAGTCAAGGCCTTTCACTAGGAAAATGTTGGTTAATATGATGCTATACAAATGAAATTACAAATATGATTCTTCTTATGAGATTCTTAAGTTTGAAAGTGACCATGTACCTATATGAATACCTCCCCAGTTTAGAGGAAGTGTTGAAAAGTGTAACTAGGATCGGTCTTCATATTGACTATGTAATTATGTATTTATGTAAAGAAGAAGACAAAGATAATATAATGTATTTTTGTTATGATTTCTTCATGGGTTTCATGAGCAAGATTTTTATTATAGGTCAATAGAATTTTCTTGATGTCTATTAGGATTTGTCTTCTGGTTATAAGTGTAATTAAGAGTCATGTATATGAAGTGTCTAGTCTGAAAAATGTGCTCCAAGACCTTGTGGAAGAGTGGATCATAACAACCCTCATGACAATCATCATTAACGTTGGAATATATACTCTTCATGTCAGCCTATATAATGTGTTAAAGTCAGATTATATGCTTTTTCACAAAGGAAAAACTCGTAATCTTTCATTAAGTAGAAAAATTACATGTTACATTTTACTGAGTATGCTGTCAAAAATGATGCAAGTATAAAACTAACTTCATGAATAGTCAGAGATAGTACAAAATAAAACTGTGTGTTGCATGTTCCTGCAGTAAGTTTGGTGCATAAATTACTAATAAAAATGAACAAAAAAGAAACTATTTTATACAATCATATGAATAGCTGCCGAATATACAGTATCAATATCATAACAAAAATAGTTCCCAAGAAGATAGAGTCAAAAACTGCAGTCATATGTCAACTACCCGCAGATCTCTGATATCATCGATGAAGGGCCTATGGAAGTATCTGTACACCTATGCACCAATGTGTTCAGTGATGAGCCAAGCACCCCAATTTAGCTCCACAACTTCTTTGGAAAGTTTGTCTGCCACTTTGTTCCTATTCCTGTAAATATGAGTGACAGAGATGGATTCAAATAGTGATTTGAGATGATGAACTTCCCTCAATAAAGCAGTAAGTGTGTGCGTGTGACACTGTGCATGTGAGTTGAACCAGTTAATCACAATAAGAGAGTCGCCAAAAATTTGAAGGGTGTTGCAGTTTTTTTCCCAGGCAAAAACCAGAAGGAGTATTAAACATTGAAGTTCCACAAAATTGTTTATTCCCAGGCCTAATCCCATCTTAAGATGATAGTGATGCTGTTTTTTTAGATAAAGTATAGCCCCCCCTCCCCCCCACATCCCTGTTGGTTGGCTGTGCCATCAAAGTAGGCCCAAGGCCGAGTGTGGTCAATTATTTCAGGAATGTCATGCTTCATAGGTAGTTGATTGTCATCGTCAGGTATCAGTCTATATGAAGCCATGATCACAGTGCAGATACGATCACCGTTCACCTGTTGATTTTCGAAAGTGTGTTTGTTGCGATTTATCCATATTTCCCATGCAAAAATCAAAGGAAGATTTCACAGCTTTGTGGAAGTGGCAGTCATCTGCCACCAATTTTTCCAGGCATTCGAGATTGAAATCCCCCACCAGTATAATAGACAACCAAGACCGTGTGTGAAAAGTTGCAAAATTTGCTGGATAGTGGGGCAGTCCAGAAATAGGTGCGCGACATCTTCCTCATGATTAAGACAGTAGAAACATCTAGAGGGACCCTGCATAGCACGACGATGAAGATTTTCCATTGTGGGGATGCAATGATGAAGAATGCACCAGAACATAAGTTAATTTTTGTGTGGAGCCTTTAGTTTCCAAATTTTCTGCCACCACTAGAGTTTTTCTTGAGGTTCCTTGAAATGGAAGAGTGTTATATATCCGATTTTAGGAGTGTAGATGCCTTTAGGAGAGATAGCCTAGATCAGTTGGTCCTCCTGATCTGTCAATCAGATGTGTGATGCTTGTAATGCTCTGATATAATTTTCCCAGGCATGCAGACCAGCCCGAGGAATGCCCAAATCAGAAGAAGATAACCAAATTTGTGATTTCCAATCTGTGCGAGCCGGGTCTGATATCTGCGCAAGGTATCGAATCCCCCTATTTTCCAAATGCTCAGTGATCCAAATAGGTAGCTAATAGTATTCCCTACTGCCCACCCACGAATCAATACCCACTCTAATAGAGTCTCCAGTACCAATTTTCCAAGAGAGCCCTCTTTGAATGAGTGGAGCAGCCTTTGTGATGGCTTTCCATATAATGGAGGCTCTAGGGGTGTGTAGAATGCTGCTCCTGATCCAATCCAGAGTGTTCCTAGGGGAAATGTATTTTGCAGTGATGACCTATTTCCAGAGACTGTGACCAGTGATTAGGTGCCAACACATTTTTGCCGCCAGAGTAGTCGAAAAAAGGTGGAGTTCCTTGATAACCACCCCACTGTTTGGGTCTGCTGATTCGATCCCAAGCAATCCAAGCAAAGGTACTGTCCTTTTCCTGATTTCTCCACAAGAAGTGTCTGCATATTCTTTTAATGCGCTCAGTGACTCCGATTGGAATCCAAGCAAGAAACATCCAATAGACAGGGATGGCCTCAAGTACAGATTTAATTAAGACTAGTCGACCAGCCCTGGAGAGCCATCGATGGTACCATACGTTGATTCTGCGTTCCACTTTTGCAATGAGCCAGTTCCAATATTTGATTTGAGAGTCGTTAGGTTTTAAATGGAAACCCATATATTTTAGTCCATCCCCAATGTTGTTGTGTATAAAGGCAAATAATGCCAAGGTAATACCCTGTTCCTGAGTAGTGCATCTTGTCATGATGATTGTGGATTTGTTGTTGTTTGGGGCCATACCCGTCGCTCTGAAAAAACTTTGAAGAATTTTCTCAAATTGAGTGGAGTCCTGACAAGAACCATTCAGAAAAATAAGAACATCATCCACAAATAAAAGGTGTGTGAGATGCATAATCTCATTAATGTGGAGACCTTGAAGTACCCCATCCGCTTTAGCCTGTTTGATAAGCACAGAGAGGCCCTCCATAACAAGGAAAAAAAGCAGTGGAGGTAGAGGGCACCCCTGATGCAGACCCCTTCTCGCATGAAATAAATCTGATGCGATGTAATTTAGGAGTATGCTGAAAGATGCATGACAGATACACCCCATAATCCAATTAATGAAAGTAGGGGGAAATCTAGTTTGAATAAGGATGAGGTGGAGATAGCTCCAATTGACCTGATCAAAAGCCTTTGCGAGATTTTTTTTTAAGGATGATAGACTTGATATTTTTGGATTTGATAGAGTGTAGGGCTTCTTGAGCTGTATCGATGGCTTCATGGATCTGCCTCTGGTGGAGAAAAGAAAATTGTTCTTTGGCGATGTGTGAAGATAAAATGGGTTTGATATGATTTGCAATAATTTTTGATATAATCTTGTATATACAGTTGCAGAGGGATATGGGTCGGTAGTCCTGAAAAGTGGTAGGATGATCAGAATTAGGTATGAGAGCAATGAAAATTGAATTGAAACCATCATAGATCCTTCCATGTATACAACTATCTTCAATAGCAAGAAGGAGGTCATTGCCTAACAGCTCAAAAAAGTGCAGGAATAATTCTATGGGCCGGCCATCCGGTCCAGGGCTTTTACCTTTTTTGAACCATTTAAACACCCCTTCAATCTCACCCTTGGTGATTGGTGCGATGAGATCCTCCTCCTGATCTTGGTCCACAAATCTGGTAAAAGATCTAGTGATGTGCATGATCTCCGGAAGGTTTAATTATAGAGGGGCTATGTATATCTTGGAAAAATGCTGTATACCCATATCCAGGAGGTGTTGATGAGTGCAAGCCATAAAGCCATGCTGGTTAGTAAGTTCCCAAATCATGTTGCAATTCCTTTGACCATTTTCATGCTACTGGAAGAATTTGGTGTTCTCATCACCAGCCTATAGCCAAATAGCCCTACTTTTAAGTCTCCAATCCGCTTCTTTTTGGCGCAAGAGCTTTGCTCTGGTAGCTTCGAGGGCAATGAGATGCTCTTTGGTAACACTATATCGGAACCCCATCAGGTTAGATTCATTTAGTTGGGCGATCTATAGTTCGATCCTTTTCAGTTCCTCTCCCTCCTTCCTTTTTTTTTCCCCAATCCATTTGATAGTCAAGCCTTTTATCCAATTAAGATTGTCATTTATAACTCTGGCAGTTTCACGGTCAGGTAGTAGATGGAAATGCTGCCATTCCCGAACCACTAGGTTGTGGTAGTCTGGATCGAGTAGCCATCTGGAGTTGAACTTGAAAGGTGGTCGAGCTCGCAAAGGGCCAACCTCGCATTCCAAGAAGATAGGTGAATGATCCGAAATGCCCCCATGACCCACCCATTGTCTAGATTTATTTAGAAACTGAATTAGGGGCTGCTTGATAAGGAATCTATCAAGTCTTCGAGCCAAATCCGCATCACCAATTCTTCGGTTCCTCCAGGTGGGCTGAAGCTTTGCCATCTGTAGGTCAATAAGGTCAACTGATTCCAGTCTAGATATGATATGTTCTGCCAGTGGATCCGGGACAACATGAGTACCCCAAGATTCAGAAATTCCCAAAGAGAAATTTAGGTCCCCGCCCATAATGATATGAGGGTGTTTGAGTAGAGTGCAAGTCAAAAAAGAATGCCAGAAATATTCCCTATTAGTGCAAGGTCCGTATACATTTATCAGGGTAAAAGGGAGCTCAATATTACCAAAATTGATGTCCATGCCAAGAACCCCATCCCTGCTCCAACAATTGTTCATCCGGGTTGTCCTATTATTTATGCCTAAGGCACAACCACCGGATCGACCCCAAGCATCCACAATGATGAAATTTTAGTTCGGTAGGAGCAAATTAAGGATGGAACATACATAAAATCCCTCCCCCAGAGTCTCCTGAAGGAAGAGAATATCAATAGGTTTTTGAGCCAGTAGATCTATGAGAGCCAATCTCTTAACAGGGTTGGCTAATCCCCTGCAGTTAAAAGTGAGATAGATCATGGGGGAACCCTGCTCTTGGGTCTTCTTGCTCTAAGAACCCGCAAAATGGAGGATCGGGTTCCCGCTTCAACCTCATAGTTAGCCCGCTTGATAGCCTTTGCCATCTTCGATGGTCAGCCCCTTGATTTGGTTAGTAAGCTGCTCTGCCCCAGGCCAATGCCTAGGGTAGCAAAAGGATGTGTGATGGAGGCAGATCGAAGGAATTAGGAATGCCTCGCGGAAGATGAGTCAGAGCTAAGAGAGGTGGAGCAATTAGATAGGTCTTCAGATGTGTGAGGTATGGTGGGAGTGATGGTTGGAGGGGCTTGTGCAATAGTGCAGCTGAGTGAAGGGAAACTAAAAGTAGAGTGATGTGCAGTGGAAGACGAAGAAGGAGTAAGAATGAAATTCAAAGAGACGGGAGAAGGAGAGGTACCCGGAACCGTAGTGGCACAGTGCAGTGAGTCCGGTGCCGTCGGTGCATGTGATATGGCTTGAGTAATCGGCCAAGTGGGAAACGACTGCATCTCCTCGGAAGAAGTTGGCCGCTTCGATGCACTGAGAAATGTCTCTGCAGACCACTGGAAGTGGCATGTAATAGGGTCCGTTTGTGTGGTCGCTATGATAGTCTGCTTGTAGATTGGCTTGGAAATACCCATCCTTGGACAATATTTAAACAAATGCCCCACCTCGTGACATTTTATACAGTTGAACGGTACACCCTTGTAATCTAGAATTTGTTGCCACATCATGCCCTCAAAGAACATATTGTAGTTGTTGTGCAGGCCATCCCGAGTTTCTAAGAAGATCAGGATTTGGGCCACAGCTCTATTGCCTATGACAAGGTAGGATCTATCATGATCAAGGGAGTGACCGAAATCTTCCCCAATGTTTCGGAAAGCGGTGTCGTTCCAGAACTAGATCGGTAAACCAGGGAGCCGCATCCAGATGGGTCATGCCCCCACATTTTCTTTGTTAGGATCAAATAGAGGCGTCCATCTCTTGAGGAGAACCGAGTGCATTTCAATGTGCCGGTACTGTTTGAGGAGCCAATCAATCTGGGCCGGCAGAGCAAAGGCGAGTGTAAACCAACCACAGATAAGTAGTGAAACCTCCGAGAGAGTCTCAAGAATACCTCCCCCAGATCTCCCTGGTCCATTGTTGGAGCTACACAGTTGAATATTTTCTACCCTGAACTTTTTCAAAAAGCATTGTGGCTGCAGTTTCACTTATGTGATTTTCGCTACTGCCTGGACGCAACTTGGTTCCCCCGACCTTTCACCATAAACTATCACTTAGATCATTCTTGGAGCACTCTCATGCATTCTCTCATGCTCTTGCACACTTAGATCATTCTTGGAGAACTCTAGCATTGGAGGAAGGAAAGAAAAGGAAGGACAAGAAGGCAAAGGAAAGCAAGGAACAAGCAAGGAAAAGTTGGATCAAGTGGCTACAATGAGATTGTTTTGCAGGTATTAAGTTTCATGTATGATTTCCTTGCTAGTTTTGGCATGCATGGTACATGCATGTGTGCATTTGGTTCTATTGTTATCATTGGCATGGGTTTTTCCAGGTGTGATAGTGTTTTTAGCCTTGCCTTTCCATTTCCAGATAGCCATGGTGTGATGGGGTTCTTTTAGTTGGTTGAGCTTTGGATTGTCGCATGGTTTTGGAACCGGGTGAGGTGGTCTCAGGAAAATTCCCAAGGGCATAGGAATACCTTGACCATTTTTGGCGGTATTGTGGTAAATATTGAGGGTGGAGACAGAAAAATTCCTCAAGGTATTGGTGAAGAAAATTGAAGGAATCAAAGCTTGTTTAGGGCCAAGTGATCCCTTGACCGATTTTGGAGGAATTACAGTAAATCCTGGTAGTATGTTTTATGTTTGGGCCTAGGAATACCTTGAATGGTAATGGTGGGAGGTGAGCCCTGGTACTACACCAAGAGTGTTGCAACTCTCAGGGGTTTCCCTACTTTCCTTTATCAACCCAGGGTTCGTACAAACTTGGATGTGACAGTGCTATATACACAACAGATGCATTATGTTCATGTCATCATCGTCTGCTTTACAAAAGGGTGCTATTTCTTAAGCTATGATAAAATCAAAAAGTAAATTGCTGGAAGGAAATGAAAGGAAGGAAACTACTTGATTTGCAGAAAGGAAATGACAAAAATGAAACTAATTTAATGTGCAGAAAGAAAATGACAGAAAGAAACTAAATTAAATTGCTAAAAATAAATGACAGGAAGGAAACTAAAGTAAATTGCTGAAAATAAATGGCAGAAAGGAAAATAATTCTAAACCACATTTAACTTGTCCAAATGGCTAAATGCACTCTACTTATCCTATGGTCTATCTACCATGCTTCTATCCATGTAGCGAAGCTATCCATGGCTTTGAAAAAGTGTTGATTTGCAGCTTGGAGGGAAAAAAAGGGCTAAAGAGGCTAATGGAAGGCTTAACGCATGAAACAAGGCTTAGAAGTGGAAAGAGCGAGTTTAAGCCTCATTAAAGCTTTATTATGGTGAAAAAATGCTTTGGAGTGGAATGATTTGAAAGTGCGATGGTGGATTTGCGATGGAGGATGGAAATGCGATATGTGATATGGTAGAAGTTGTGAAATGCGATATCGCAGTTCGCAATATCGCAAATTTTGAGGAGTAGCGAAAATGTTGTCCAGGAAAAGTTGCGAAGTGAAAAATGCGCTGGGTGACATGGCAGTGGGACCAGTGACAGAGTACGGAGGATATCTCAATCAACGTCGGAAGCGGTAAGTCTTAAAAGAAAAAGGAAAATGATGTGAATTGTGGAATGCAACGGGATAACATCTGCAAAGTGCGAAATGCGATATCGCAATCGCAATATCGCAAAGTTGGAGGGATAGTGGAAGTGTTGTTTAGGAAAATTTTGTGAAGTGCGAAGTGAGATGGGTGACATGGGGGTGATACCGGTGGCAGAGTGCGGTCGCAATGTCACAATAGACAGATAGGAGCAGTAAGTCTTAAAAGAAACCAAACGAAAACTGCGATCTGTGATGAGAGAAGTACGATAGCGGGGATTTCGAGGAGGAAAGGCGGATGTCAAATTTGATGGTTTTTCAAGCGTTTTTGCGTTAAAATGAGTAAGGCAACCGTAACCAATAGAAACAAAGGAATAAGGAAGACTTAAGGGTTTAAGTGTTTTTAGGGGAAAAAGGTGGGTGCAACAGTTAGAATAAGCGGAGAAAAAGAGGGAATGGAGGGTGTAACAAAAATGCTCAGGTTGTGAGTATAGAGATGGAAAATGAAGCAGGGAAGCACCACGAAACTGCTCTGGGGCTTTATCATTAATTTCTGCAAACAACTCTACCGGTCTATGCACGAAAAACTGGCAAATGCATGAAAATTCAATACAAAAAGGAAGGTTGAAAATGGTAATGCAACTGTACTTTTAATCTGAGAAATAGTGAACATAAATCAGTTTTTGGGTTTGTGGGAAGGTTCGCCCTCCTCGAGCCCTATTGACAGAGATGAGAAGGGGGTCTTGATCCATAGATTTTTGGTTTTCCTCTATTCTATTACTCCCATAAGAAAATGAAAAAAACTATAGCAGCACACTGAAAGAAAAAATAAACAACAATGAAACTATTAGAAGCAGAACTAATTGAAAGACATAAAGTAGAGAACGAACACAACAAAGAGGCTGAAGCGCATGGATTGGGCCCTAACCCACGAAATTAGCTCTCTGAAACTTAAATCAGTAAAATGAAATCAATCAGCTCATTTCATAAAAGAATAACCTCATACATTTCTGAAAGTTTTTTCACTGAGTAAAATAATAAAAATCTCAATAGCTTGCAACAAAGTTCAAAATAGAATCAATCCCTTCCTAGCTCTATCTCTACTCTATTTATTCCACAGGGAATCTACCAACAAATCCCTAGAAAATGGTGATTGAGTCCACTTAAATCCAAGCAAACAAAGATTGGGTGCACTCCTCTTTGAGTTTCTTGGCTGCCTCTGGAATTAGAATTGCTGGAGAGAATCCTTGGGGATCCTTCGACTGCCTTTGGAATTCAAATTTCTAGAGAGAATATTTGGGATCCTTCGGCTTCTTTTAAGAGTTAAGGAGAGTGGAAAATCCTCCTATAATTTCTCTTTGCTGTCTCCTCTAAGTCTTTATGATAAAATCCTTATAAAAATGCTAATAATTCATGATTTTCTACACTCAACCTCATATTAGGCACTCAGAGTATGTTAGCCTTAATCACCACCTATACTAGCATCATAAAACCAAATAATAATAAAAATGCAAGAAAAAAAGATCTAAGAAGGAAAAAAGGGTGACCATTAACCCCTCCAAATATGTCTAATGATGGAGCTCATCATCACCCCCCTACTGAATGGTTTCTCATCCTCTGAGCAACTAATCCTCCTCCTGCATTTCCTTCAAGGCTTTGACACCCTGATTTCTTGAGGAAGATGCGTGGGAGTTTCCCCAAGGGAGTAAAAACCGTTATTATTTTCTGCATTCTCCCATTCTCTATCTTGTGCATCTGTGTCCTTTTCATCATTCAACCCCAACAACAAAGGTGGGTTGAGCTTTAGTCCCAACCATTGGATTTTTTTGGTCTGCATGGCCCTCTTGTATAATGGTGCCCTTTCCAATGCACCCCTCAGTATTTATGGAGTATGGTACTCCCTGTCCTTGAGGATGTGAGGGAGGTTGTTCCATCTCCTCTGGCTGGCCATAATGCACTCATCTTCTATCTGCCTAGAAACATCATCAAAGTCGCCTATTACATGTGTTTGAGTTTTAAGGTAGCTTTCAACTAGTGCAGGGTCCCTTTCAATCTCTCGATGGTTAAGGATGAATCCTCTCGGGCTGAACAATTTCGGTCTGATATGTAAGGGTTCTCTATTTCTTCTTCTCATGACCCACCATATCTCTTTTTCTCTAGTGTCCTCATTCATCATCCAAGATACTAAAGCCATCAACTGCATATCCCCCATTGTAGGATTGGGGTCCCAATTATCCAGATTTGTCAGCACAAGATTATGCACATAAAAATCTATCATATTTTCCTGATCAACCATGTTAGCTTGCTTGTAGGAATCCATGAATTCCTATAATATTGGAAAGGTAGGGATCCATGGGAGGTTATAGTTTTGAATTAAAATAGGAGCCATTTCTCCTTGAGGTACACAACATATGAGTCAAAAGGGAATCTATACTGAAGGGATTCTATGCATAAGTCTGCCATGGTGGCTACTTGTTGTGCTTTTTGCTGCAATTTCTCCTTCAGTGCTACATTATCTGCCTATGCCTTCTGTAGCTGCTCCTTCAGAACTGTTCCTTCGATTCTTTCCTCCTCCCTTGGTGATTCTTCAATGATAGTCGGGCTCGTGGGAGAAGTTTTTGTCTCTCTCTGAATTATCCTATGACTCTTATCAGCTCTGAAATACATAGAGGTCTGCCTTTGTCTCTTTGCGCTCAAAGGAGCTAAGGTGGAAACTACCTCTTTGTCTTGAGGGGATGTGATGTTGTGTTGTGAGTCTGCTTCTTTCTCACTTTCTGCTACCTATATGACTTCTATTTCCATCTCTTCCATTTTTCCTTGGCCCTTTGTCTCTTCCTCTTCTTCTTCTAGTTCTTCTTCTAGCTCTTACTATGGCTCTTCTTCTCTTTCTTCTCTAGGGCTAGGAGAAAAGCTTCCCTTGGTCCCTTGCTACTGCGTCTGATACGCAGTATACTTAGGAAGATAGCTCGACTGTTGGTGATGTTGTTCTACTGCTGCTACTGCACGCTGTTCAAATACGCTGTCTACTCTTGGTACTAATGTGTTGCTGGTTCCCTTTGGTCTCTTTCCCTCAAAAATTCTCATTTGACTGGTTTGGATGAGACGAGATATCTTTTTACTAGATTTCACAAATAATTTTGGAGCGCTTATGTAACTTGGCTCAACTCCAATTTCTGTTGTAGACAGTTGGACCCTCTTCTTGTTAACTGGATGATACCGTGTGTCTTCTCCCCTTGTTCTCCTCTACTACACTTGATTTTATTTTTTTATTTTTCATGCCCAAGTGGCATGACTTTGCAGTTCTCCCTAGTCATACTTCACGACAGTGGCCAAGCTAGCTGGCCCCCTTTCTCCTCCTTAAACTCTAATTCTGAAAATTTAATTATTTCTGGCTATTATGGATGCATAGTGAGTTGTGAGAAGCTATACTTGAGTTTACCTTTTGTTTTCAAGGTGTTTGCAAGAGATGGAATCTAGTGACAAGCCTCTTATATGTTGCGTTCTTCCTTATTTTCCTGAGTGAGCAACTTGCTGAAGGAGCAGCTTCCTGAGTGAGCTTCTAGTTTTTCTTATTGTTTCTTTCCATTGTAGATGTTGTGTGGGGTACTCAAGATGCCATGGGTGGCATTCTTGGTCTCCTGGAGTTTGTTATGCAGCTTTATTTCTTGTTTTTCTTTGCGGTCCATGAACAACTTTATTTTTGAAGGAACTTCCTGATGTTTGTAACAATTTGTGGCTTGCTTTATTTTGCTACATTGTACTCAGGAATGGAGGAATATGGTATATGGAGGCGATGGAAGAAGTTATGAAAATGAATGGAGTGAATGATGAGATGGATGGTAAAATAGAAGAAGGGAAAAGAAGATTAATGCTCCCCTGTGTTTCCAGAAACCATTAATAACTTGCAAAAAAACAAACACAGAAAACGCAGAGATGCAGATGTATTTTTTGTTTTTGTATTTTTTTTTTTTTTGAAATAAAGTGGGCTACCTCCATGGAGTTTTTCAACCCACAAACTTGCCTTGGGTGCCTCAGAGAGGTTTTCACCCAGGATCTTTATTCTCTTTTTCTCTTCTTTTTTCTTTTTTTGAGAGCAAATGAGCTGCCTCCATCGAGGTATTCAACCCACAAGCTTGCCTTGGGTGCCTCAGAGAGGTTTTCACCCATGGATCTTTATTTTATTTTCTTTTATTTTTTATTTTTTCTTTCTTTTTTTCAGGAGGTGTGGGAAACTATGGATTTTCCCATCACATACACCTCTCTGCTTATTGAATTTATGAACTCCGTCCTTGACAAAGGCTTCTTGTACCTTTTAAGTCTGTGACCATTGAAAAGCAAGGGGATTCCTTCCTCATCTATGGTTTTGATTTGAACTGCGCCATTATCAAAACATTTTTCCATTGTGAAAGGTCCCAACCATCTTGTCATCAACTTGCCTTTGAGATATTTAAACATTGAATCATACAAAAACACCCATTCTCCTTCTTGGAAGGTCTTTTCTTTGATGTTCTTGTCATGCTAGACCTTCCTTTGCAGTTGAACTACCTCCGTGTGAAGAAGTGCTTGCATTATGAACTCATCCAATCCATTGAGTTGCAACAACCTCTCTTTTTGGGAGTTTGATAGATCTAGATTTAATTCAACTACCATTCTTAAAGTATTGAATTCAAACTTAGCTAAAAGTAGAGCCTTCTTACCATAGACTAGTTCATAAGGAGTGAATCTTGTTGTTGTCTTCCAAGTAGTGTTGTAGGCCCAAGTAGATTCTACCAATCTGTTTGTCCAATATTTTATGCTGTTGTTCACAACCTTGGTGAGGATTATCTCTAAAGCTCGGTTAGTTACTTCTACTTGGCCATTCGCCCGAGGGTGATAGGAAGTAGAAGTTATATGCTTAATATTGTGCTTCCTTAAAATATTATCAATGAAGTGAGAGGTGAATTGTGCTCCCTGATCAATGAATATTTCTCTGGGGTACCCAAACTTGTAAAACACATTCTCCCTTAGAAATTATGCTAATTTCTCCTCGGTTTCTACCTTCACTTCTTTTATTTTAGCCAACTTTGTTAGGTAATAAGTGAAAACTATGATATACTTCTTTTGTTCGGATGGCGGATCGATAGGCCCAATAAATTCCATGCCCCACTTGTAAAATGGCTCAAGAACCACCTGAGAGTGCAAAGGAATCTCATCCCTTTGTGTGGGTTTCCTCATCCGTTGGCACTGGTCACACCTTCTGGTGTATCTTTTGGAATCTTGGTGAAGGGTAGGCCAATAGTATCCTGCTTGCATAGCTTTTTAAGCAGTTCTCTTTGCAACAAAGTGGCCTCCACATGGGCTGTCATGGCATGTAGAGAGGATATCAAAAACTTCTTCCTCCCTCACACATCTCCTTAGGATTTGATTAGGGCCTAGCTTGAAAAGGTTTCCCCCAATCCATGTGAAAGGGGTGCTTTTTCTGATGATTCTACTCCTTTCCCTGAATGAAAGATTAGGAGGAAGTCTCCCAACAACCAATTAATTGACTATATCAACAAACCATGGTGAGAGTGTTGATATAGCAAAGAGGTTATCATCTGGCAGCTAGTCATCCATAATTCCTTCTTCACCTGCAGGGAGAGCTAACATGGACAAAAAATCTGCAACAACATTCTCCTTTCCAGGTTTATCGACAATATTCAAATCAAATTGCTGCAAAAGTAACAACCATCTAATTATCCTAGCATTAACATCTGGTTTGTTCATTAAATACTTGATGGCTACATGGTCAGTGTGAACAAAGGTTTGATATCCAGTTACATAATGCCTGAATTTTTTCAAAGCATGGACAATGGCTAACATCTCCTTCTCAGTAACAGTATAATTCAATTCAACCTTGGACAAGTTCTTGTTGATGAAATAAATGGCATAAGGGAATTTTTACTCTAATTTTATTAATGCTGCCCCTACAACTTTGTCGGATGCATCAGTGTGGATGTGGAAAGGAAGAGTCCAATTTGGACCTCGGAGGATGGGGGGAGTAGTTAACTTTTCCTTAATGAGCTCGAAAGCCTCTTGACAAGGACAGACCAAATAAACTCAAAATTCTTGGCCAATAACCCAAATAATGGCTTGTTGACATCTTTGGTGAATATTCTATAGTAACCATCTAAGCCTAATAAAATCCTGACATCCTTATGCTTTCGAGGAGCAGACACCCTTTTGATGATATTGATTTTTTTTGAGTCTACCTGTATTCCTGCTTGGGATATGGAGTGTCCTAATACAATTCCTGCTTCCTTTAGGAACTCACACTTTTTGGGCTCAAGCATAGATGCATCTTAGTGCACCTTCTTAGTACTTTACCCAAATTGGAGGGAGCTTCCTGGAAGTCATCCCCATATGGTGTGAAATCATCCATGTAGATTTAGACAGAGTCATGGACTAACTCAGAAAAGATGCTCAGGACAAATCTTTGGAAGGTAGCTGGGGCATTGCACAAACCAAAGGGTAGGACTCTATAAGCTAAGGTACCTCAAGGGCTGGTGAAAGTAGTCTTATCCCGGTCTTCAGGGTTGATTTGAATCTGATTGTACCCATTGAACCCATATAATAAGGAAAAGAACTTCTTCCCCGTAAGGTCTTCCAGAACTTGGTCTATAAATGGAAAAGGGAAATGGTATTTCTAGGTGGATTTGTTAAGTTCTCGATATTCAACAAAAATTCGCCACTTCCCATTATTCTTTAGGACTAAGACAAGAGGAGATACCCACTCACTATCAGATATAGGATATATGAACACTACATCCAATAGTTTTTGCAGCTCTTCTTTGACTATGTCCTTTAGAGCCGGGTTCATCCTTCTTTGGGGTTGTCTCACAGGCTTGCATCCTTCTTTGATGTAAATATGATGTTTTCACACTGAAGGATGCACCCCTTTCTTGTCCTTGTAATCCCAAGCAAACACTTCTAGATTCTATTTCAAAATCTGGCATAGCTGCTTCTCTTCTTAATTCGAGAGGTTTGGGTTGATTTTCATAGATCTGGATGGAACAAACTCAATAGCCTTGGTGGATTCAGAGGTTGACTCAACTGAGTGCATGTCCATCCAAGGTTGGATTTTAGACTCTTTGACTAAGGTTTCGAGAGGAATGTTAGTGGAGGACTAGTTTTGAATGGCATGGTCAATGAGTTCATCTTCACCAAGCTTCCCCCCTCTAAGAATAACATCTATGGTACACATAGGGGCAGTGTTATATAACTCATATTCTTCATCCTCCAACCATATAGGGAGATCATGATCAATGGAAGGCTGGGCTAGAGGATATAACAATAGCTGTTTAGACAAAGGTCCATTTTTCATAGTCATGTTTTCGGCCCGACAACTAATATGAGCGTCTGCAATGGCTAACCAAGGTCTCCCTAAGATGAAGGGATAACCATTAAACTTGGTTTTTGGTTGCAGGACTAGGAAATTTGTAGGATACTCCAAAGATTCAATGGAAACCATAACATCCTCAACAATTCCTTCCAGGGTTATTTTGGACCAATCTGCAAGTTGCAGAACTGTTGTGGTTTTCCTCAAAGTCCCATGGAGATTAAGTTTCAACATAGTTTCCTTGGTCATGTCATTGATGACAGCCCCTAGATCAATTAGAGTGTTGGGGACTATGACACCATTTATATGCACATCGACAACTGGACTACCAAGGTCCAGGTACTTTGGAAATATCACCTTCCCCAGCATTAGGTATGACAGTTGTCCCACCACATTGATGGTGGGGGCATCTCTCTTCCTTCTCCCAGTTTTTTTGAAGCACTTTTCTTTGATGAGCCTATTATATATAGGGAAATCCTTAATGGCCTAGAGAAGTGGTATATTTACACACCAATTTTCCAATTCTCCCAGGATTTTAGTCTCCTCCGGGGTGTGCTGACTAGGGTGGATCAAGCGCTCAGGAAAAGGAGGTTGTTGGATCTGAATGTTACCTTCTTCCTTTTCCTCCTCAACCTCTACAGGTGGAGATGGAGGATGGTTGTCTAGGAGTACCCTTCCCGACCTGATATTAACCTCCTATATATCCATAGCATAAGCTGGATAGGATGTTTCTCCACTGGGATCCTGCTGTGCCTAACTGTTGTTCGGGTTCAGATTGGGTTGTGCAGGTATACGTAGCCTAGAAGGAGCAACATGAGTAAGCTGAGGTTGAGGTTGGGGTGGAGGCATTAGAGTAGTTAGTTGATTTTTTTGAGGCCTCCACCCTTGGGATGGATTGTTCCACTGAGGTTGGTGTGGAACATACTACTGAAATGGTTGGTTTACTAGCTTGAGGATGATATGTAGGGTTGTAAGGCCAAGTAGGAGGTGTAGACTAGGATGGAGGAGTGGGGGTGTACCAAGGTTGCATGGGTGCACTTTGATTGTTGTGATAGTAAGAGTAAGGTGCACCTTGCATACCTTGTTGATATGGCCTAGGGCCTTGAGGCCTTCTCTGGTTCATGAAACAGAGTTGCTCTGGCATTGCTTCCCCACCTTGATATACAACTTTAAGTCTAGGTAAGGAGGGACACTTTTCTGTGGCATGATTCTCCTCATAGACTAAGTAAACCTCTATGAAATTTAGTGGACATTCATTTCTTGGGTGCTTCCTGGTACATCTAGGAAAAAATATGGCCAGGGCTCTCTCTGCTTCCTCTTGCTTCCTTTTGACCTACATTGTGTCCATTTTCAAAGCAAATGTGTGCATCATGTCACTCTTGAAGTCCTCTAGCACGTTTCGGATCTCATGTTTTATGAAGGTGGAAGAGGTAGGGGTATTAGATGTACTTTGGCTAGCTATACCCTTCTTCCTAAATGCCCTAGCATGGTTCTGGAAGATAGTTTTCTTTGCTTCATAGGGTTGTTGGTAGATATCTCCTCCCGATAGCATATTCAGGGTTTCTATCATCCCTTCTCTGATCCCTCGAAGAATTACAAGTTTAAGTGAGTCAGGATCAAGAGTATAGTTGGCTCTCTTATAGTTCAATTGAAATCTCTCTTCATAGTCCTCTAAGGATTCATCCGACCCTAGAGTCATCCTAAAGATCTCATCCTTAGTTTCCTTGGACCTAAAAGAGTCTTTGTATTTTATGCTGAAGGTCTCTTCCATTTGTGCCAGGTAGTGATTCTATCCCTAGGAAGACCCATGAACCAGCCCAAGGCTGCATCCTTAAGGGTTGATGGGAATAGCTTCAACTTCTTATTATCAGAGGTGTAGTCATAAGTCAGACAAACAACAACAAATTCATACATGAATGTGTCAGGGTCTTCAGAGGTAAGTCCATGAAAGTGTGGGAGAACTGAGGGGCTAATGTTTTTCATCTTAGTTTCCCCATATGCCTCTCTTATGGGAGAGGCTCTCTGGATCCCAGCCATGGTTAAGATAAGTGAAGCAGGGCCCTCAATTGAAACAAGGTCTTCTTCTTCTTCCCCAATAGGATCCTCAAAATATTTAGAAGGCTCTCCTATAGGGGGTTCAATCTCACTGCCATTGAAGAAGAGGGAAGGGTGGCTAGGAGGTGATGTGGGGGTTTTAGGTAAGATTTGTCTTTGATTATTTCTACTCCTACAAGGCATGAAAATTAGATCCCTTTGTATTTTTCAATATTCCGAAAAAAAAGGAAAGCAGAAAAGAATGTTAAAGCAAAATAAAAACATCTACTAGACACCTCCCCGGAAACGACGCCAAAAAGTGGTGAGCCTTGGTATTACACCAAGAGTGCTGCAAACCCCAGGGGTTTCCCTACTTTAATTTATCAACCCGTGTTCGTACAAACTTGGAGGTGACAATTCTATATACAAAATAGATGCATTATGTTCATGTCATCCTCTTTTGATTTACGAAAGGGTGTTATTTTTTAAACTATGATTAAAAATGAAAAGTAAATTGCTGGAAGGAAATGATAGAAAGGAAACTACTTAATTTGCAGAAAGGAAATGACATAAATGAAACTAATTTAATGTGCAGAAAGGAAATGACAGAAAGAAACTAAATTAAATTGCTGAAAAGAAATGATAGGAAGGAAACTAAACTAAATTGCTGAAAATAAATGGCAGAAAGGAAACTAATTTTAAACCACACTTAACTTGCCCAAATGGCTAAATGCACTCTGATTATCCTATGGTTTATCTACCATTCTTCTATCCATGCAACAAAGCTATCCATGGCTTTGAAAAAGTGTTTATTTTCATCTTGGAGGGAAAAAAAGGGCTAAAGAGGCTAATGGAGGGCTTAACTCATGAAACAAGGCTTAGAAGTGGAAAGAGCGGGTTTAAACCTCATTAAAGCTTTATTATGGTGCAAAAATTCTTTGGAGTCGAATGATTTGAAAATTGCGATGGCGGAGTTGCACCGGAGGATGGAAATGCGATATACAATATGGTAAAAATTGCTAAATGCGATATCATAGTTCACAATATCGCAATGTTTGAGGGGTAGTGGAAATGTTGTCTAGGAAAAGTTGCGAAGTACAAAATGCGTTGGGTGACATGGCAGTGGGATCGGTAGTAGAGTACGAAGGATATCGCAATCGACGTTGGGAGTGCTAAGTCTTAAAATAAAAAGGAAAATGATGCGAAGTGCGAAATGCAACAGGATAAAATCCGCAAAGTGCGAAATGTGATATCGCAATAGCAATATCACAAAGTTGGAGGGATATCAGAAGTGATGTTCAGGAAAATTTTGCGAAGTGCGATGGGTGACATGGTGGTGGGACCAGTAGCGAAGCACGATCACAATGTCGCAATCGGCAGATAGGAGTGATAAGTCTTAAAAGAAGCCAAATGAAAACTGCAATTTGTGATGAGTGAAGTACGATAGCGGGGATTTAGAGGAGGAAAGAAGGAGGTCAACTTTGACGGTTTTTCAAGTGTTTTTGCGTTAAAATGAGAAGGAAACCGTAACCAATAGAAACAAATGAATAAGGCGAGCTAAAGGGTTTAAGTTCTTTTAGGGGAAAAAGGTGGGTGCAACAATTAGAAAGAGCAGAGAAAAAGAGGGAATGGAGGGCGTAACAACAATGCTCAGGTTGTGAGTATAGAGATGGAACATGAAGTGGGGAAGAAAAATGAAGCTGCTATGGGGCTTTATCACTAATTCCTACAAACAACTATGTTGGTCTCTGCACGAAAAACAGGCAAATGCGTGAAAATCCAATACAAAAAGGAAGGCTGAAAATGGTAATGCAACTCTACTTTTAATCTCAAAAATAGTGAACAGAAATCAGTTTTTGGGTTTGTGGGAAGGTTCGCCGTCCTTGAGTCCTATTGACAGAGATGAGAAGGGGGTCTTGATCCACAACTTGGTTTTCCTCTATTCTATTACTCTCATAAGCAAATGAAAAAAACTACAACAACACACTGAAAGAAAAACTAAACAACAATGAAACTATCATAAGCAGAAATAATTGAACAGTAGAAAGCAAAGAATGAATACAACAGAGAGGCTAAGGCACATGGATTGGGCCCTAACCCACGGGCCTAGCTCTCTAGAAATTAAATCATTAAAATGAAATTAGTCTGCTCATTTCATAAAATAATAACCTCATACATTTCTAAAAGTTTCATCACTGAGTAAAATAATAAAAAGCTCAATAGCTTGCAACAAAGTTCTGACTAGAATCAACCCCTTCATAGCTCTATCTCTACTCTATTTATTCTATAGGGAAGCTACCAACAACTCCCTAGAAAATGGTTATTGAGTCCACTTGACTCCAAGTAAACAAAGTTTGGGTGCACTCCTCTTTGAGTTGCTTGGCTGCCTCTGGAATTTGAATTGCTAAAGAGAATCCTTGGGGATCCTTCGACTGCATTTGGAATTTGAATTGCTGGAGAGAATATTTTGGATCCTTCAGCTGCCTTTGAGAGTTAATTAGGGTGGAAAATCCTCTTATAATTTCTCTTTTCTGTCTCCTTGTTGGGGCCCTTGTTTTTTTTTGTTTTTGAAATCTTGGTTAGAACATTTTGAATTTTGACCTTTTGAGTTGCGACATGAAGACACATGGCAATCGCGACCACGTCGCAACTACCAAGAGTCGCGGAGCTATCAAGGTGGCACGGAAGCATGAGATAGTTGAAGATAGAACACGCACAAGTACAGATGAAGAAAACAACAACAAAAGACAAAAAGCAGAACACGTAGATAACAGGAGAGAAGCTGGGAGCAGTTGAAGAAAAGACACAGAGGAACTGATAGTCGCGAGAGCGGGTGAATAAATAACAGTCACCCGGCTGAAAGAAGAAGAGGTTGCAGAGGTTACGAGGCTCGTAACAGGAGAAGAAGCACAGAGCGACTGCGGGAAATCATGCATGACACTTCTATGGTTTCTAATCTTCTCTATTCTACCTTTCTGTTCCGCAATACATCTGTATCAGAGTTGTAAGCTATCGCTGAAAATGCTATGTAATCATGTGCTTGGCCAAGAGATTAATACAATGAAAGGTTGCTGTATCAATGAGAGGTTTACATGCATGTAATGTGTTTATGCTGGTTTAAAATTTTATTTGCCAATGTCTGAATGCTTATTAAGTGCTCTTGCGTGTATGACTCTGTCTATATAATCGATGCCTTGTCCATCATGAGTTGCGACTTTGTCCCTTGCCATTGATCTCATCCCCTTCTGCATGTGGTTGCGCCACGCCTCGGGTGAGACTCTCTGCTCTCCGGAGTAGGGTGAAAATGCTTGCGTGATCCTAGACTACATCGGACCCCTTTTGTTGGCCACAACTCCTGAACCTGGGTCTTGTCCGCGAGACCTGACTTCTCGCCAACAAATGGTTCCGTTGCCGGGACCTGCATGTTCTAAGGGGAACTAGATCATGGTATCAAGGATTTTTGAAGGAGAGATACGGCGATGGTGGGATAATCATCTCGACCAGTTCATTGCTCAGCAAGCAGAGCTGACCAAGAAAAATGAGGCGGCTATCAAGGAGCTCATCCTTTTCTCTGACTCAGCCAGTGATACGTACGAAATTTTCTGGGGAAGGTTCCCTACCGACCATTACAATTGGTTGTGGAGATTATGAGCGACGGTGCCCCAAAAGGGCTTGCGGAAGATAAACCGCAGGTGGGCGTACGAAGATCTGGTGGCACTGCACTGGGTGGACACTGAACTAACCCGTGCGGTGGATTTTTGGGTAAGGACCACGTTGGAAGGATACACTATGGAGTTTGCTGCTGAGTGCTATCAATCCTTCTCGAAATCCAAGGTTGTCTTCCACTCAGGGCTAAGAGGGAAGCTTCTTAAGGAGATTCCGCTGTGGATTAAAGCTCTGATGGTGGATGAAGGGTTGATTGAATTCCACAAAATGAATATGGAAGCGTAAACCACCTGTGCTGGGGGAAGGGTTGAGGGGACCGATGCTACGTAGAATGTGAAAGCGGGAAGCGAGGAATGGATGTTGAGGCCGTATGCAAGTTGAGGGAATGACGTGTGCATCGGCGGGCACAGATCGCCGATAGGTGACGAAGAAGGGTGATGCGAGATTTGAAGAGACAAGAGATCGAGAGGAAAAATCAGAAGGAGGCGCCTCAGAGGATAGGAATTATGGATTTGGATACCCGGGAAGAAGACGGGACAGCGGTGGAAGTGCAATGGGTGCATGGGAGCCCAGCGACGCGAGGAAGAGAGATGGTGACTAGCGAAGATGATGAAAAGATGCAGCCCGAAGAGAGTTCCGATGACGAATGGCACGGTGTGATGCAGCGGATGTTTCAAGAGCAGACGTCACTCACCCCTCCAGGCAGCCCTACTTCCCACATTCTCCATGGCCAGGATCCCTACCTTCCCCTAGTACTGTATCAACCTTTAAGTAATATTTTCATTCAGTTACAAGCATTGAGTCAGTCATACAATAGTTAATCAGCGTCAGTAACGTTCGGTAATAGCAGCGTTAGTAGTAGTGTTGTATTCCCTAGTGGAACCGTTACGTAACCGGGACTGGGAGGATTTATCCTGGTCAATACTCCGCAAGTACACATGGCTGGATCTTTCACCCGGTATCCAAAGTTCTCTGGTCGGGGCAATGATGACGTAGAGCAACACTGGTATCTATGCGAAGCCATCTGGAGGGCTCGGCAGACGCCCGATGCAGGGAAGCTAATAGAGTTCCAAACCACGCTCAGAGAGAGGGCTCTGCGATGGTTTATCAAGTGGTCTGAGGCTCATCCTAAACCTGTAATTACGGACGTAAAGCGGGATTTTGTCCGCGAATTCAAGCTTCCCCAGACAGACCAGCAGGGCCTCTCCGAGCTGTGGGAAATTAAGCAGAAGGAAGGTGAGACCGCGTGGGAGTTGATGCGGCGATTCAAGGACGCGATCGGGAAACTCAGCTACCCGATCGATCCAAACCACCAGAGGGACTGGTTCATCAAGGCTCTGCTTCCCTTGACACGAACCCCTCTCACTCAGCAGAAGATTGATAATCTGCAGGACGCTTTGGAGCAGGCCATGAAGATTGAAGCCATGGCGGGCTACCCCCAATAATATCGGGGGGGCTGGCCCCGCAAGATCCTTCTTTGATAGGGTTGCAACACCAGATTGCCAGCTTGACTGAGAAGCTCAAGGAGCTTCAGCCGGTGAGACCAGCGCGACCGAATGTTTGGTGTACTCATTGCCTGGTCGAGGGCCACGTCGCAACCGAGTGTCCTCGGTTGCGCGGCGCAGGGGCAGGACCCTCGGTTGCAACTATTCAGGGGGGTCCACCGCTTGGTGGCGGCGCGGCAATAAACCTGCAGGGAGTATACCAGCTGCAACAAACTTACGCGGGGTTTCCACCGCAACCGGGTTCCTCCACCACAAAGTACTGCGAGATTTGCCGGACGCTGGGGCATCCTCCTCGGATGTGCCCGATATTACAGAAGTACTCCACGGTCCCGAATAATGTGTACTGCGAATTTTGCATTTCCACAACTCACACCACTGAGCAGTGCAGGGCGCTTGACGCACTTGCGGATCGACTGGATCGTCCCTCCTACAGGGTGAACGAGGCTCGAAGGGGAAGAAGCGGTGGAATGCGGGGAGGCCGCACAGGCGGATGTGGTCCGGTAAAATGTTACAAATGTGACCAGGAGGGTCACGTGGCTCGATAATGTCCCCTTCCGCGACGACCCCGGTGTTCCCAGTGCCGGGTAAACGCCCACGCTACCGAGGACTATCCGGAGCTCATCAAGAAGTGGGAAGAACGGGCGAGGCAGAGGGGAGCGAATCTGATAAACTCAGAGCCGCAAGGGACCGCAACCCCAGACTTGCAGAACGTCGCAATCGTGACGAGGGGCGGAAAGAACACTGGAGAGGATGCCCACGGGAAGGAGCCAGCACGAGTGGTTCGGCCGGCATCCCCGAAGAAGTTGATCAGGCCCGAAGTCCAGAAGAAGTATTTCCAGGAGGCAGTTGAGGCGTTCGCCCAGTTGTGGAATGAGGGAGGTTTGGAGGAGCCCATGCTGCCGGAATCTGGTGCGCAGAACGTCGCAGGTACTGTGGTCGAGGATTGGCTCCGGCTATTCCTCAGGATTGTTGACAACGCTGCGCTGCGGCAGCAGCTCAAGCATGCTTTGGAAGGAGCACTGCAGGGGCGCACAGGACTTAGAGACCCGGCGGACGCTGGCCCTCAATACGTGCAGCGCGTGAAGTGGAACAAGCAACGAACAGGCAAAGAATTTCGGCTTAACACGCAGGTTGCGGGATTCCAAATCAGCGACACCATGTTGGACTTGGGGTCTGACGTCAACATTCTGCCACGGAAGACATGGGAGGCTCTTGGAAGGCCACGGCTAGCCTACTCACCAATCCAACTCAGGATGGCGAACCAGTACTGCATTCTGCCAATCGGTCGGCTCGAGGGTGTCGAGGTCGACGTTGCGGGGGTGAAGACATACACCGATTTTGAGGTTATTGATATCATGGGCGACAAGGATCCCTATCCTGCCTTACTCGGCATTGATTGGGCTTTTTGAGAATTACGCCATCATCGACCTTAAAAAGGAGCTGATGATCTTTGAGGATGGGGAGGTACGGGTCACCCAGCCCCTCGACCCGTATCAGGGCCCGCGATATACGGAAACGGTGGACAATCGGGAGGATGCTCAGATGATGGACCACCTTTATCAGATGACCGCAGGAAAGCGGGACGACTATATTAACCCGACCGCGACTGGCTCTGTCAGTTGGCGGAGTGTGCAGAGCTCGGAGCTCGGATCCGAACTCGCGTGGGAAGACTGGCAGCAAGGGGGGGTATGAGACCACCACGCGGAGATGTGCTACCATTGCCCAAGTCCAGTGGGTGGGGACTGAGATCCGCGGATATCCCACCTTGTCGAACATGCAAGCGGTCAATACTTTCATTACCAAGGTGGAAGACATGGTCCCAGACGAAAGCTGGATGCCACTTTTGGATGTGGCCTTGCAATCCACGTCGGCCCGGTGGTGGAAAAATCACCGCAACACTCTGTTGCGGTGGGAGTGCGTGGCGGATGCTCTGCGGGCACGCTTTAAAGAGGATGAAGGACCTCACAGTATGCTTAAGTATCATGGAACTTCCGACCCGCGACACCATTTGCGGGCCTGCGAGGAGCAGTGGCGTAGCACCAGGTACCCTGAAGAGCTGTGGGTCCACAAGTTTATCCACTCCCTGGGTACGATTCCACAGGCCTGGTACCTGGAGGAAGAGCGGAAACGGGGAACCCGCTCTTGGCAGGAAGTCACGGACAAGTTCGTTCGGTGCTTCTTGTTCGAAGGGGAGACGGCGCAGGAGTCTCAGGCCCTATAGGAAATCAAGGAGGTCTTGTTTTTCCACCATCCCTAGCCCGACGGGGGCTCGATTGTGTCACGACCTGAGGTCAAGCGCGAGTTGGTTTGCCGCCGGATTGACGGCGATCCGGATGATGATAGTCTGGAGGACCTCAGGCATCTCTATTTTGACGAAAAGGAAGGCGAGCAGAACATCAGTGAAGAGCCGACGACTGAAGGAGTCCATTTACAGCCACTAAAGACAAAGAAGCTGAACATTGGAACAGACGAGAAACCCAAGCTGGCAACGGTGGGAGATTACTGGGACGAGGAAACGACAAAATAAATCTTCAGCCTCCTCTGAGAATACGAAGACTTGTTCCCGTCCTTGGTTGCGGACCTGAAGGGGATCAAGGGGGACCTAGGCGAAATGCGCATCGTGCTGAAACTGGGGGCCAGGCCAGTGAAGCACCGACCCTAATGGCTGAACCCACGCATCAAAGAAAAGGTCAAGACAGAGATCGACAAGATGCTGGCTGCAGGTCTTATCTTTCCAGTAGAAGAAGCAGAGTGGGTGAGTCCCATTGTCATCCAGAACAAGAAGGACAAAGCGGAGATCCGTGTCTGTGTATACTACCGGAGCTTGAACAATGCCTGCATCCACGATCCGTTTCCCACTCCTTTCAGCGATGAAGTTCTAGATCATGTTGCAGGAAATGAAGCTTATTCCTTCACTGATGGGTTTTCGGGTTACCATCAGGTGCGCATCGCCGAGGAAGACAAAGCAAAGACGACATTCACCACTGAGTGGGGATCATTCGCATACCACGTTATGCCGTTTGGTCTGAAGAACGCACCGGCTGTGTTTTCCCGGATTGTCATTGCTGCTTTCCGGGAGTACATTCACAAGTTCCTGGAGGTCTACATGGACGACTGGACCGTCTACAGCCTGTTGAAGAAACACGCCTCCCTGTTGCGTATTATGTTTGACCGGTGTCATCAGCTGCAGATTTCCTTGAACTTGAAGAAATGTATTTTTGCAGTTCCATTCGGCACACTCTTAGGCCACGTGGTGTGCAAGCAAGGGGTCTGTGTCGATCTCGCCAAGGTCGCGGTCATCGTTCACATGGAAGCCCCCGAGACCGTGAAGCAGTTGCGGGCACTTCTCGGGCACACAGGATATTACAGGTGGTTTATTCGCAACTATGCAAAGATTACGGCCCCTTTGGAGAAACTATTGTGGAAGTCAGAAGTATTCCAGTGGACGGCGGAGTGTAGGAAGGCACTTGACACCTTGAAGGAGAAGTTGGCGACGGCACCCATACTTGTTCATCCTAATTGGGATAAGCAGTTCCATGTGCATATTGATGCATCCGGTATTGCACTTGGGGCTGTCTTGGCGCAACCCGGTGAGACGAAAGTTGACTACCCCGTATACTTCGCCAGCCGCCGGTTATCGAATGCGGAGAAGAATTACACCACGACCGAGCGGGAGGCGTTGGCGATGGTGTACTCCCTCCAGAAGTTCCGCCACTATCTTCTGGGCGGAAAATTCACATTCTTTACGGACCACTCTGCATTGAAGTATCTGGTGAATAAGCCTGTGTTGGAAGGACGGATCTGTCGCTGGCTTCTACTCTTCCAGGAATTCACGTTTGAGGTGATTGTCAAGCCCGGTAGGTTGAATGTCGGTCCCGATCATTTATCCAGGTTGGAGACGGGAGAGAATGAGGGCTTGTTGGACGATCAACTGCCGGATGCCGACCTCTTCCGAGTCGAAGCAGTACCAGATTACCTGGCTGACATTGCCACTTATCTGACCACGGGACAATGCCCTCAGGATTACACCCCGCTCCAGAAACGCCACCTGGTTGTCCGGGCGGCCGACTACCAATTGATCGCGGGGCAGCTATACAAACTGGGCCTTGATGAGGTGTTGCGCAGATGCGTTCTTGATCACGAACGGGAAGCGGTGATGTGGGAATGTCACAGCGGTGTTGCGGGAGGGCATGTGGGTGCGAAACCCACCGCAAGGAAGGTGCTCCAAGCTGGCCTGTGGTGGTCGACGGTACATGCTGACTGTAAGGCCTACGTGAAGCGCTGCGATGTTTGCCAGCGGACGGGAAGGCCTTCGCACCGGGACGAGCTTCCGCTCCACCCAGTGCATGTGTTGCGGCCGTTCGAAAAGTGGGCTATTGATTTCGTAGGTCCCATCGCCCCGGTCGCTAGACACTCCAAAGCCCGGTACATCATTACCACCACGGATTACCTCACCCGGTGGGCTGAGGCAGCGGCAGTACGTGACTGCTCGGCAGAGACCGCTGCCCGGTTCATTTTTGAACACATCATCAGCCGGTTTGGCTGCCCACGGAGCTTGACCAGCGATCAGGGTACACATTTCATTAATGCCACGGTCAAGTCACTACTGGACACATTTATGATTCAGCATCATAAAAGCAGCCCATACCACCCGCAGGCCAATGGTACTGTGGAAGCATTCAACAAGATTCTTGAAAAATGCCTGACTAAAATTTGCAATGCTCAGCGCAACGATTGGGATGAGCGTCTCCCGGCGGCATTGTGGGCCTACCGGACCACGGTGAAACGCTTGACCAATCAGACGCCATTCCAATTGGTGTATGGCCGGGAAGCTGTGATTCCTACCGAGTTCACTGTACCCAGTCTTCTGATCGCTAGGTCTCTTCAGTTCTCAGAAGAAGAGTCACTTCGGGAATGCCTCCAGAAGCTACAGGAGCTGGATGAGGCTCGATTCCTGGCGGAATTCCACCAGAAGGTTCAGAAGGCCAGGCATAAAGCGTGGCATGACCAACACCTCAAGACCAAAGCCTTCCAAGTTGGCGGCAAAGTTCTCTTATATGATAGCTAGTTCCAGAAGTTTCCAGGCAAGCTCCAGATGCACTGGTTGGGGCCCTACTTTGTCATCGAGATCCGCGACTCAGGAGCCGTTCGGTTGGCACAGCTGGACGGTACAGTTCTCCCTGGGTGGGTGAATGGCGCACACCTGAAACCCTACCAGGAGTAGGTACCTTTCACTTCTCATCAATAACTCTCGCACCCGATAGAACCTGTAGAGTAGCTTAGTCGAATAACTCTCCCGCAACCGAGATGAGCGTAGGGAGTCTTTTCTGTTCATAGGTAGTCTGTCAATAACCGGTCAGTTGCGAGGACCGCACCGCAACCGACTGTGGTCGGGGCGGCACCAGTCCAACGTGTCACGGTGCCAGTCCAGCGTGTCGTCCTTGTAGGATCCATCCACATGCCAGTATCAGTCCAGGTCATTTCCGTCAGTCCTTTTTGTCAGTCCGTAGGATCGCTCAGATTTGCATCATAAATTACCATAAGTAGACAGTAATCATACCATAATCATTTGCCATCATCCGCAGTTCCCTCAGCCGTCGCATCCGCCCATTTCCCCATGATGCCGTCAGCAACTGTCAAATTACACACAGGCACGCGATCAATCGCACGATTATCGCAGGCAAGAAGGCCAGCAAGAATTAATTGTCGTTATGGGGTCTCATCAACTCCGCTCGTGCCAGGTGATGACATAACTTGCATGGAGACCAATAGCATGAGAATGATGGACCAGTTCAATTTGGCAATTGCAGCGACACCAGAGCGGTTGAAGTCTCAAAATGCACCGCACCAAGATAGAAGCTCCAGAAGAATTCTCCAGGTCTACCAGCGCCGGGCCAAGATGCCAAAGGATCTCTTATCTGTTGTTGAACCAGCGCTGGATAGTCGAATCCACAGAACAGAGTCGCTGGTTGGAAAATATGACAGTGCAGCGTTGATGGACGCCAACCTGTCCGACCCAGCCGAATTCCCCCACCTCCATTGGCAGACATATATGGAGCATCACTACACACCAGGCAGTAGCTCAAACAGCCGAATGCGACAAGAGTACAGGGGCCTCCAGCAATCGTCCTTGATGAATTTAAGGACTCTTCCTGTTTTTGGGACTACAGGACCGGCCCTGCAATGCACCCGGTTCCTCCTCAGCCGAATTCAGAACGGGTCCTTGTGGCTAAACGAGGAGATCCCCATTCACGCTGAAGACATTCATCGACTCACAGGGCTATCCCAGAATGGCGCAGATGTCTCCACTGCCGGTCAGACATCTTCCAAGCGCGCCCGAAAGTCGGGTGATACAGACCTCTATACCAAGTATGGCACTCGCCGGGGGGGAAAGGTGCCAAAATTGATTTGATTAACAAGCCGGAGATTCGGTTCGCTTGCTATCTCATTGCTAGCAAGACGATGCGACATTATACCAAAGGAGAGTGCACCTTGGATACAATCTCCATTGCGGAGCACTGTGTCCAAGGCACCAGGCTGAATTGGTGTTCTTTCGTGCTCAAAGAACTGTTCGCGGCATGCGAAGAGAATTATAAGCGCACCACTAGTTTCATCTATGGTTACCTGATTGTAGCTTTTTCCATGTGGAAATGGCACATTCCTCCTGTCCGGCTGCCGGCAGAAACTACCGCGAGCCAGCCCCTCGCGATGAAATTCACCCCGTGGGAGGTGTCCTCTGACCCCAGCACTAAACAGGTGAACGCGGAAGCGTTTCGGGCGTGGTACGGGTTAATGAGAGATGTGGTGGCTAACCAGCAACGGGTGCCCAGGCCCCTGTTGGACGAGTATAGTAAGCAGGTATGGTTCGGGGTAAGCCACAAGCACACTTACCTCCACCCCACTTGCGTGCCGGAAGCCACCTTCCACATGGCGCCGCTCCGATTCCAGCTGGATGATGATACCTTTCACCGCGAGGTCTCTGCGTGGCCGGGGGTCATAAAGCACATCCGCGACGAGATCCCCAGATATAACTTCGAGCGGATGCTGCCGAGACAGCCGCAGTAGGGTCCTCACAGGCCGCGGCAGGACCTTCTCAGGATGCAGCCGGGACCTCACAGGAACTGCCCGAATCACTGGTCCCCGTCGTACAACACTTCAATGCCCAGGTACGAAGTCTCAACGTGGCGACCCAAGTTGTTTCAAGTGGTGCCCCTTTGTTTCCCTTATTTTCTGAATTCCACCTTAGTCGTTCTCTTGCTCCGTCCCATACTGCCCCTCTCACTTCTCCCATCCCCACCAACTTATTCACTTCTACCAGCCCCATCATCACCCCGATGGGCGAAACGGGCCCGGGACCTGATCAATCAGACCCCCTCCATCCAAGCGGGCCCGCACCGCCGTCCCTGCTCCGGTGGTGGACCTTACTGATGATGATCCGCCATCCACTCCACTCACAGGGACATTAATTCCGGAGGAACCCCTGATCGATCCATCAGAATTCCTCAACATTCGCCTCCCCCATACCTCCTCCACCCCGTCCACCGCTCCCTCCACCGGCCGTCCACCTGCCACTTCGTCTGTTCCATCCAACTCATCTGCCACTGTATCAGACCCTCTTATCCGGGAACTCTTTGGAGGAGACCACGGGGCTGAAGTCACCTCCAGTATTGAGGCCGTAGTACCACCAGTCGACCCCGTGGCCACACCCCAAGGTTCTTTCTCTACTATATTTACCCGGCTGGCCAATGTTGGGGCTGACTCAGTCGAGGCTCCGCCTGAGCATGCTGACCCTCCCCCCACAGACCAGACCACTCAGCAAGAACGGCCAGATTCCGATATGGGCACATCAATGCAGCAATAGACACCGGTGTCCCCTCCTGAGAACTCCAACAGATCAGTGGCCAGTGGGCAACCTCTGCAGGAGCGAATGCCGGAGCAGGGCGCTTCCGGCAACCCCAACGTAGAAACATGGGGTACAGGCCAGTTGTACCTATTCATTTAGCGGGCGGCCCTGCAGGCCAAACAACTTCATTCAGAGCTGCAGCAGCGGTGCAATGAGCAACACCACCAGATCACAACGATTACGGAACAGTGCGACCAACTGACCAAGGAGAAGACCTACCTGCAGGAGTAGGTCACCATTGCCACTCAGGCATTCTCAGACCTATGGCCCGCTGTAAGGGCTCATCATGCCCCGCTTCCTAACGATATAGCGGAGAGCAATGTAGCAGTCCAAGCTTACCACGTTTAGTCTGCTTTCACTGGTCTCTGCAGGGAGAATCAGGAACTCCAAGCGGCGTTAGCCGCACGGCCCGCGCTCCCCGACCCACAGATTTTCTACTCAGAACAGGTGGTTTCCAAGTAGACCCAGGCAACTCGCATGCATGCGACCCTTCACTCCACAGCACGCGAGGCTTACGACCTCCTGCGAAGTCTGCAGGAGTGTTCACTCGCCCTCACTGTCAAAACGCAGCCCATCTCTGCCCAGCTGCAACAGATTTCCAGGGAAATTCAGGAGACCGCAGACCCAGCGCGGTTAGATCAATTCTATGCCCAGGCGGACGAGCTTGAGGTTCAAATGCAACAGACTGAGGCCAACTCAGCGACGACCAAGCAGGTAATTCGGGAAATCCGTCCGCCCATTCAAGCCAGTGCCAAATCAATACAACAGCTGGATGCAAAGGCCGAAACCTAGCTTACCACGATGTTCGGGGCTGTCCCAACGAATATAGAGGAGGCCGCTGCCACCAGGATCACTGAAGAAGCAGACTAGCTAATGCAGGAATGGCAACAAGCGGTGTCGGACTTCACCGGGCTCAAAGATATAGCGCTCCGCAGGGTCCCGGAGTTGGGGCCCTTGTTTGAACAGTCGCTTGGAGGAGCACAACAGGAAAGGGCATGGGACGAAGGCACAACAGAACAGGGCACGGGAGCCAGCGGGGCAATGGAGGTGGAAACTGTCATTTGTGATTGACTCGGGGACGAGTCAAGGAATTGTGGTCGGGGCCTGTTGGGGCCCTTGTTTTGATTTTTTTTGAAATCTTGGTTAGAAAATTTTGAATTTTTACCTTTTGAGTTGCGGCATGAAGACACATGGCAATCACGACCGCGTCGCAACTACCAGGAGTCGTGGAGCTATCAAGGTGGCGCGGAAGCATGAGATAGCTGAAGATAGAACACGCACAAGTACAGATGAAGAAAACAAGGTACACAGGTAATATTTAAAGCGGAACACGCAGAGAACAAGAGAGAAGTTGATACCAAGAAAAGACACACAGAGAACCGATATTACTGAAATGGTGACAACAACATTCAATTCACGAGAAGAAGAGGTCACAGAGGTTAGAAAGTCAGAATGTGAGAAGAAGCGTTAAGCTTTACTCATAGAACATGCTTGAAACTTATGGTTTCTAATCTTCTATTCTAATTTTCTGCTCTCAAGACATTCAGATTTGAGGTTGTAAGCTATCGCTGAAAATGCTATGTAATCATGTGCTTGGCCAAGAGATTAATACAATGAAAGGTTGCTGTCTCAATGAGAGGTTTACATGCATGTAATGTGTTTATGCTGGTTTAAAATTTTATTTGCTAATGTATGAATGCTTATTAAGTGCTCTTGCGTGTATGACTCTGTCTATATAATCGATGCCTTTTCCATCATGAGTTGCGACTTTGTCCCTTGCCATTGATCTCATCCCCTTCTGCATGTGGTTGTGGCACGCCTCGGGTGAGACTCTCTGCTCTCCGGAGTAGGGTGAAAATGCCGGCGTGATCCTAGACTACATCGGACCCCTTTTGTTGGCCACAACTCCTGAAGCTGGGTCTTGTCCGCGAGACCTGACTTCTCGCCAACACTCCTCCAAGTCATTATGATAGAATCCTTATAAAAATGCTAATAATTCATGATTTTATACACTCAACCTCATATTAGGAACTCAAAGTATGTTAGCCTTAATTTCCACCTATACTAGCATCATAAAACCAAACAATAATAAAAATGCAAGAAAAAGATATCTAAGAAGGCAAAAAGGTGACCATTAACCCCTCCAAAAATGTTTAATGATGGAGCTCATCAGTGGGATTGCGGTAAATCCTAGTTGTGTAGGTGCTTGTTTCAGGCCTAGGATTCCCTTGACCCATTTTGGAGGGATTGTCGTAAAGCTTGAGGAAGCCTTGGTTGTTTTTTTGTGAGTGCTACATTCATTATTGGAATATGGCATGAGGGTGATTGGCTGAAAGAAATTTTTGGTTTAGCCTAATCTATGGTCGGGTGGTATGTGGAAATCCCTCACTTGGTTGGATTTTGCATATGTTAATAAGGTCCCTTTTCCTCTTGTATTTCATGAGTATTTATACTTATTATTATGTGGCTTTGATGGTTGTTATATCATTGTTACTATTATGGCTATATGTTGGTTATAAGCATGCTCTTATGACAAATTCTAGCTATGTATCTTATCATATTTTGATTGGTAAATGTATGGTTATTGAATGCATGTCCTAATATATCTTATTGCAACTATTTTGAGAGGAAATTAGACCTTCTTGATGGTTCTCAGATAAATATTCGACCCCTGTGTTCAAATATGCATTCATGACTTGTAGATTACATGCTCTCAATATGTTTGATGAAATGACTATCATGGTTAGGCATGGCTAGGACAAGTTTTGTATGAATGGCTTTATCTTGATGTTAATTATTATTTTTGAAAGTCTCACTGAGTTATGGGCATTGGTCTGGAGTCTGACCTGGAATTTAGGCTTAGAATCTGAGACCTTATGCAAAAAACTAAAGATTTAAGGTCACAACCACTGACAGATAGGCTTGTGGGAGAAGTTAGGTGTCAAGTCACTAAAAAGTCAGTTTAGCTCAGGGTTGGGCATCGGGAGTGGTGGTTTTTCCCCTGAGTGTCCTATAAGCCATGCAGGATGTCATTTTGTGGTTGGTAAAGTTACAATTTTTCGATTGCACTTCCTTAAATGTACTTAGGAGGTTGAGCCGTGTCATAGTAGCCCTCAACTCATGTTTACCCTGGTAGGCCGGTGAAAATGGGTAAATTTGGGGGGGGTGGGTTACACAAAAAGCAGTATGGTACATCTTCCTAGCAACCAACTCAACAAAAACCTACTTCTCAGGAATCAACTGGTGCCTTGGGAGGTGTCCCTCCAAGACACCATCCATTTGGCCAAATACCTTTCTTATTCCCGCCACCATCAATATTCTCTACCACTGCGATGACTATGTTGAGTTTTCCTAACCTTACTTTGGGGATCCCAGTTTGGTATATTGATCCTCTTACAGACACTTTGTAATAACCATGGTTAAAAATCCAAGTAAAAATATATAAGGCCACAGTCATGGGACACATATTCCAAGCTGAATGTTGGGAATAACATCCTGGTGGGGGTTCATTTCGGTTTATTACGGCTACAGAAATTAGCAAAGGAAATGAAAAAGGATTTGGAAAGGCATGAGGCGTTATTGGCATTTTACTTATGAAAGTAAAGGAAAATAGGAGAAAAGGGAGGGGAAAGGTCACAAGTTGCATGTGAGGAGGAAATTGAAGGAAAATAATGAAAATTGAAGAAAACAGAGGCCTCATTGATAAAAAGGCATGTGAGGATCATTTGGTAGCTTTTGTCACAAAATTTTGTCAGTTCAGTTTTGGAGCTCTCATTTTATTCTCTCTCTCATACTCTTGGATGCTTAGAGTTTTCTTGGAGCACTCTTGGAGGAGCATGGAATACTTGGGATTTGGAGCAAGAAGGCAAAGGAAAAGAAAAAAAGCACAAGAGGACTTTGGGTTCAACAACTACAATGGTTTTTTCTTGCAGGTATCGAGTTGCATGTATGATTTCCTTGCTAGTTTTTGCATGCATGTGGTTTCTTGGTTATGATCTGTCATTGGCATGAAGGATTGTGTGGATTGACGATGGTTTTTACTAGCCTTTCCATTTCCTGGATAGCCATGGCGTTGTGGGTTTTACTTTAGTTTTATGGTTGGTTTTCTTGTGCCTTTGGTTGTGGGTTCAATTATTAGTTCCTGGAAGCCTTGGTTGGAAAAATGCTCTAGAAGACCTGTAACATCTTGGGTTGAGTTACTAGTCCTGGAAGCCTTGGTTGGAAAAACGCTCTGGAAGCCCTTGTGGGTTGAGTTACTAGTCCCGAGAGCCCTGGTTGGACAAATGCTCTAGAAGCCTCGCGACATCTATGGGTTGAGTTACTAGTCCTAGAAGCCCTGGTTGGAAAAAATGCTCTAAAGCCTTGGACAACTTGGGTAGAGACCAATCTGGTGATGGTTAGTGATTTCCAACCATGAGGTGAAATTTCAGGTTGAGGGTTGAGGCCGTTTGGCCTCTGGAATATCTAGTTTGGTTTTGATTGATGTGTTTTATGAGATCCCACATTCATGCTTGTAATATGGCACAAGGGTGACTAGTTGAAGAGAGATTTGGCTCAACCATGTCTATCGTCAGGTGGTACATGGGAGTCCCAGACTTGGTTGCATTTTTCTTATGGAAATAAGAGTTCTTTACTTTTGTAATTGATGGGTAAATATACTTGTTATTATGTGATCTTGATGGTTGTTTTTTCATTTTATTATGTTGGTTTGTAATATCCCATTTCAGGGATATCTCTAAAACACGACAAACTCCAACCAGAGATGGAATGGGAGGGAATTTACGGGATATGCCGCCTCTAAAAAGAGGAAGAGATCCAGAGGCTGCCTGGCCCTTTCCAGACTCTGTCTAAGAGTGAAAGATAAACACACCAAGTGGTATAGAACTAGAATGCCCAGAAATATATAAAGATAACAGTGCGGCCGGACATGTAATAGCATAAAAGCGATATCTGACAAATCATCCGAAATCTGTGGAGAGAGAATGCTAAGCCATTTTTATTAAGTAAGAAATATAATGAAGTACAATAGGTGATGGTAGTGGCACCTAAAAGCTTGCTCAAAGGTAAGTGAAGAAATACTCTCAAAATACATAGGAAATGGTTGCTCTCTAAAGTAACGTCATTTCTTCGGAAAGCTATAGTGTATATTTGCTACTCTTTAAGATTAACTAAAGAATAGGGCTGTTCCCTTGCCAGGAATGAGCTAAAAATTTGGAATCCTCCTCACTCACCAATCCCGACAAAAACCCGGAAACAATATTCGAAGTAAGCTGACCTCCAAGAAACACCCCCTTGGGGGTGCGTTGGCCTCCCGAGGCTACGTGCGAGAGGCTAAATAGGAATGAATGAAATACCTCAAAATCCTCCCAAAAGCAAAGGTTGATCCTCTGCTCAAAATCTCGGCTCAAATCTCTTGCAAAAACCCTGATCCGGAACACCTCCTAGATGGACTGTGTCCTCCCTCTTAGTGATTGCGCAGTCTCTATGAATGCCCAGCTCTGCAACAAAACCAAACACCAAAACCTCCCACAAAATGCTGAAGGGAATACCTTTCCCGAGTAGGCACTCGAAGTCCCCCGGGGCTAAGGGCGAGATCTCCAACCGGAGACACTCAACACACTAAACAATGCTGCAGACAGGCTAAACAGCCAGCGTGCTCAAGAAGTCAAAACGACCAGCTCAATATCATAAACCAAGAATGAATCAAATGAGAAGGCTCCTCCACATTTTATAACGTTGGTTTCCCTCCAAAACCCCAATGTAGCCTCTCTCTCTTGCCACGTGCTCATCTTCATATGCGCAGTAGCTTCTAGAGCATACGTGGGCCCCCTCTCTACGTGGTGCTTGGCCCCCTTTGGCTCCCCTTTAAGTCACAACGTTGTGCTACTAGGGAGGATGTTTTATTCCACTAAGTGAGTTAGACCCTCTCTACTCACTTTTTATTTATTAATAAACTATAGATGGAAAAATTGAACAAAATCTAATATTCCAATTAGCTGCCGCTAATTAGGAATATTACAGTCTCCCCCAGAAAAATGTTGCTTGTCCTCAAGCAACTGAAGTGATGGATGCCGCAAAATCTTCTCACTCTCTCAAGTGGCATCCTCATCCGGAAAATTGTTCCACCTCACCAAGAATTCCCGGACTGTCCTGCTCCGTAGCTGCCTCTCCCTGGTATCAATAATAGCCTCTAGCTGCAACACCAAATGCCCCTCATCATCCATGGGTGGTAGCTCATCTGTCACTGTCACCTGCTGCCCCAGTGCCTTCTTCGGGCATGATACGTGAAAAACATTTTGGATCTTGCTGCCTTGGGGCAGCTCCAACTCATACGCAACCTGTCCAATCTTGTGTATCACCTTGTATGGCCCGTAAAAGCGGGGCTTGAGCTTCTCAGCTCCCTTCTGCTTCAGTGACGACTGTCGGTATGGCTGTAATTGTAGGTAGACCAAGTACCCTACCTCAAACTGTCTCTCCACCTGACCTCTGTCAGCATACAGCTTCTGCTAATTTTGTGTTGTAGCCATATTATCCTTGAGAGCTCGGAGAATGTCCTGACTCTCTTGGATCCAAATCTTGGCTCTAGGAGCCTTGCTAGCACCGAACATCACATCAGCAAAAGATAAAGAATGATACCCATACAAAGCATAAAATGGTGACATACCAATGGACATGTGATGTGTCGTGTTATAGTAGTACTCCCCAGATGCAACCACTTCAGCCATGCTCGCTGCTGCCCACTGACATAGTTACGAAAGTAGCCCTCCTGCCACTTGTTAACTATCTCCGTCTGTCCATCCGTCTGTGGGTGATAACTGGTACTCGGTGTCAACTCCGTCCCCACTAATCGGAAAATCTCCTGCCAAAATCCGCCCATGAAGCGGTTGTCCCTGTCATTGATGATGGTCTTAGGAAGACCATGTAGCCTGAAAACCTCCCTGAAGAACAACTCGGCCACCTGTGCTGCTGTGTAGTGCGCAGAGGTGCGAAAAAATGCGCATACTTTGTCAGTCGATCAACAACGACAAAGATACAATCCTTGCCCTGCACCATGGGCAACCCTGTGATGAAGTCCATCGAGATACTCTCCCATTTCCCCTCCGGAATGGGAAGAGGCTACAATAATCCTGCGGGATGGCTCATCTCCCCCTTGTTCCTCTGACAAACATCGCACTCCCTGATGTGCTGGAGTACGTCCTCCTTGAGGCCCTTCCATGAGAACCTCTCTCTAATGGCCCTGTAGGTTTTGGTAAACCCCTGATGGCCTGCCAATGGAGAATCATGTGATGCTTGGAGTATCTTCTTCTAAAGCTGAGATCCCTCAATCAAGAAGATCTGTCCCTGTAGTAGATGATCTCATCGACCACCCTATACTTGTCATCCGCCATCTGTCCATCCAGAACCTCACATGCAAATCTGTCCTTGGAGTACTCCACTAAAAGTCGAGCCCTCCAATCTGTATCCAAGCTCATAAGAGATAACGTGGCCGGTCTACGTGAAAGGGCATCTGCTACCACATTATTCTTACCCTTGACATACTCAATGTCAAAGTCATATGCTTGGATCTTACTGATCCACTTCTGCTGCCTCTCCTGTAGCTGCTTCTGCTCCAAAAAGAACTTGAGGCTGTTGTGATCAGTCCTCACCCTGAACCTATTCCCTACCAAATACTGCCGGAATTTGGCCAAGGCATGCATGATGGCCAACATCTCCTTGTCGTATATAGAATACAACCTCTCGTGCGGAAGGAGCTTCCGACTCTCAAAGGCTATAGGGTGTCCCCCCTGCATCAATACTGCGCCGATCCCCTCTCCCGATGCATCACACTCCAAGGCAAATGGCTGCGTAAAATCCGGCAATGCCAGCACTAGGCAGCTACTCATCACCTCTTTGAGCCTGTCAAAGGCTCGCTGCGCTGTATCCGACCAACTGAATGCCCCCTTCTTCGTCAGATCTATAAGGGGTGCAGCAAGCTGTGAGAAACTCTTGACGAACTTCCTGTAATAGGTACATATGCCAATGAATCCTCGAAGTTCCGTCACGTTCCTCGGCTCCGGCCAATCCCTAATGGCGCTAATCTTCTCCTCATGGACTCTCACTTCGTCCACTCCAATAATGTGACCCAAATACAACATCTCCGTCATCCCAAACTCACACTTGGAGAGCTTAGCATAAAACTGTTGCTCTTCCAAGATATGTAATACTGCCTCTATATGCTGGAGATGCTCCTCCCAAGTCCTGCTATATATGAGTATGTCATCGAAAAAGACCAATACAAACTTCCTCAGATGACTGCGGAAGATATGGTTCATGCAAGACTGAAAAGTAGCTGGTGCATTGGTTAGCCCAAAAGGCATAACCAAAAACTCAAAGTGCCCATAATGACACCTGAAGGCGGTCTTGGGAATGTCTTGTTCCCTCACGCGAATCTGATGGTACCCTGATCTCAAATCAATCTTTGAGAAGAACTTGGCTCCTCTCAGCTCATCCATCAACTCATCGATCCTGGGTATAGGATACCTGTTCTTCAGGGTCTTCTTGTTCAGAGCCCTGTAGTCAATACACATCCTCAAAGTGCCATCCTTCTTCTTCACCAACACCACGAAAGAAGCAAACAGACTCGTGCTCGGTCTGATGTGCCCAAAAGCCAGCAACTCCTGGATGGCCCACTCAATCTCATCCCGATAGGCTTTGGGATGCCTATAGGGGGTAGTAATCACTGCCTGAATGCCCTGCTCAAGCTCAATGGTGTGCTCGAATCCTCGATCCGGTGGCCGACCTGGTGGTATATCCCCAAACACTGCATCATACCTATCAAGGATGGCCTGTATATCAGGATGAACTGCTTGACCGGTAGTCCCTGCCTCTGATGCCCGCAACTCAACCGCCCACTCTATGTCTCCCTTTTGGAAATCTGCCTCCATCCGGTGTGCCGAAACCATCTGAGGTGGGTAAGTGTGCATCCCGCGGATCTTCTCGTGCTTCCCGGTCTTCTTATCATCCCACTCCATCTCCAAGGCCTCCCAATCTGTGGTGACCTTCCCCAGAGTAATCAACCACTGAACACCCAATACCACATTGGTATCCGGTATGTTGACCACGAAAAAGTGATCGGTCACGATGTAGGTACCCATCGTCACTGCCAACTCTGGAACATACCGGGCACACTACATCGTCTAGGCTCCTGGGACCAAAACTAAAAATCCGTCAAAGCTCTCGGTCGGTATACCTCTCCACTCGACCATTTGTGCATCAATGAAGTTGTGGGTTGCCCCACTGTCAACCAAAACCGACACTCGTTGGCCACGTATTGTCCCTCGTACACGCAGCGTCAAATACTTGGGAACTCCTCGCAATGCTGCAAGGGTCCCTCCTGTGGGTGCAAAAGCTGCACCTCCTGTCCCTGGAGGTGGAGGTGGCAACTGATCCTGGGTTGACTAACTATCTCCTGCCTCCTCGTCATCCTCCTCATCTTCTCCCCCGCTATCCTCGGAGAAGACCTCAATGAAGTGTGCTTTGCCAGCAACACACTTATGTCCTGGTGCCCACGGCTCCTAACAAGTGAAGCACAGCCGCTTCTTCTTCAGCTCCCTCCTGGCATCCTGAATTCCCCTTTGGAGGCAGAATCCTCACATCCTTCTCCTTAGGCTGGAAGCCCTGTCTCTAGGGGTAAGGTGTCCGAGTCCTGGGCAATGCATCCTATAAATCTCGGATCCTGCTAATAGCATCCTGGAGTGTAGCTGGTCTAGTAGATCTGACTAGACCCCGAAGTGGCTCTGCTAACCCCTCCACAAACATATAGATCATCCGTGCTGCGGATAGATCTAGCACCATCACTGAAACCCTCAAGAAATCTGCAATGTATGTCTCGGGGCTCCCAGTCTGCTTGAGCCTCGTCGACTCAACAAAGTGTTGTTCCGGATCCCTCTGGTCAAATCGCTCCATCAACCTCCTGGTAAACTCGACATATGTCGTCACTGTAGAATGTCTGAGTGTAACCATCCCATGGAACCACCAGTCCTGGGCCTTACCATCCAAATGTAATGTCGCCACCTTGATGGCCTCATTCACATGAAGATCTTAAATCTTCTATGATAATTAAATCTGCTAGATGTGCGGTGGGTATCTCCATCATGATAATGTCGGTGCCCTCTATGATGGTCGCGGGGTCTACTATCCCACTGGAGCTGAACAAAATCTCAGAATGAGAGAGCATCCCTGAACTCCTGCCCATAGACCTGATACTCTACAAAATACTCGCCCATGTGTCCAGGCTCTGCTTCCTGGTGGGCTCCTGCCCCTGTGTCTGCTCCCAAGAAAGTGGGCATAGTAGAGCGGGTAGGTGCACGTGAAGGCATCGGCTGAGGAATATCACGCTGAGCAGCACCATGCTTTGGAAAATGATGGGATGTACATGATCCCTCTCCTGCCTGGAAAACCCGTGGGGTCTCACGCTATCTAGCCTCCACAGCGGTGAACCTCTGACCCATCACCTTAATCTGTCTGGCTAAATCTTGCACCGATTTGAGGAGTACCTCCCCAAACTGTTTGGCCTCTGTGTCATCTGCCATCGGCCCTCTCTACTCTAAATCTAATATAGGCTCCACCTGCTCTGCGTCTATCATAGGCTCTCTCTCCTGCTCTGTGTCCACAACCCGAACACAATCTCTCTCTTCGTAGGTGTTCTCCAACCTACGCTCAATATCTTTGTAGTTCCTACCTCTGTAGCAGATGTAGGGTTTCTCCCCCGGTGTCATAGAAAACTAGCTCCACAGGCTGAGCTAGATCTATGCTCTGATACCACTGTAATATCCCATTTCAGAGATATCTCTACGCTCTGACAAGCCAGCCGGATGGAGTTTGGGAGGGCATTCTGGGATATGCACGCCTGCGAAAGAGTACGAGATCAGGAGGCTGCCTGGCCCTTTCCAGGACTTCTTTGTCTAAGAGTGAAGATAAACAAACCAAGTGGTATAGAACTAGAATTCTTGGAAATATATAAAGATAACAGTGCAGCAGACATGTAATAGCATAAAAGAAATATACGACAAATCATCCAGAAATATAGAGAGAGAATGCTAAGCTATTTTATTAAACTGAGAAATATAATGAAGTACAATAGGTGATCAGAGTGATGGCACCTAAACTTGCTCAAGGTAAGGGAAGAAATACTCTCAGAATACATAGGAAATGGCTGCTCTCTGAACTGCGTCCCAGCTGCTGGAAAACTGCTGTGTAGCTGCTATTGCTGGAATGAACTGAAGACTAGGGGCTGTTCCCCTTGCCAGAATGAGCTGAAAATTTGGAATCCTCCTCTACTCACCAATCCCGACAAAACCCATAAACCATATCAGAAATGACTGACCTCCAAAAAACACCCCCTTGGGGAATTACGCTGGCCTCCAAGGCTCTGTGCAGAGGCTAAATAGGAATGACTGAAATACTGCCTCAAACTCCACCAAAATCCTCCCAAAGGCAAAGGCTGATCCTCTGCTCAAAATCTCGGCTCAAATCTCCTGCAAAAATCCTGATCCGGAACACCTCCAAGATGGAATGCGTCGTCCCTCTCAGTGACTGCACAGTCTCTATGAATGCTCGGCTCCGCAACAAACCCAAACACCAAAACCTCCCACAAAATTATAAATAAGTAACCTTGCCCGAGCAAGCACTTGAAGTTCCCCGGGGCCAAGGGCGAGATCTCCGTTCGGAGACACTCAATGCACTAAACAGTGCTGCAGATAGGCTAAATAGCCAGCGTGCTCAAGAAGTCAAAACGACCAGCTCAATATCATCAACCATGAATGAATGAAATGAGGAGACTCCTCCCTCTTTTATAATGTTGGCCTTCCTCCAAATCCCTAAGGCCTATCTCCTCAACGTAGCCTCTCTCTCTTGTCACATGCTCATCCTCATCTGCGCAGTAGCTTCTAGAGCTTACGTGGGCCCCCTCTCTACATGGTGCTTGGCCCCCCTTGGCTCCATTTAAGTCACAAATTTGTGCTACTAGGGAGTGTGTTTTATTCTACTAAGTGAGTTAGACCCTCTCCACTCACTTTTTATTTATTAATAAACTATAGACGACAAAATTGAGCAAAATCGAATATTCCAATTAGCCACTGCTAATTAGGAATATTACATGGTTATATGTTGGCTATGAGCATGTTTTATGATAGAATTGATGTATGGATCTCATCATGTTTTGATTAGTATGTGAAAAAATAATGAATGAATGACCTAATAGATGATAATGCAGCTAATGTGATAAGACATCAATGCTTCTTAGCGATTCTCAAATAAGTATGAGACCCCTTATGCTCAGATATGTTATTATGACATGTAGATTGTATATTTGTGACATGTTGGACGAAATTCCTGTCATGGCTAATAGGGGTCCAATCAAGTCATTATTCAATTGATTGCATTTACATCGTTATTACGTTGTTATATTTAGCTTCTGGAAGTATCATGGAGTTATGGTTAGTAAACTCATCCCTGGGCCTAAAAAAGTGGCAAAAAAATTGAGGTCACAGGTTCAGAACTGCCTGGAATTGTCTCCAGTCGGACGCATGCCCATGCTATGCGAGTGACTGGAGGCTTCCAGTCACACTCTTTCCCATGTCAAGGGAGAGATTTGGGGATTGATGCACTAAAAGGTCAGTTTGTCCCAAGGGCTAGCCTCCTGGAAGGTTTGGATGGATCTTGGGTGTCCTGTAGCAGGTGTTGAAGGTTTGTGTTGTTGTGTTCTGTCGATTCCACTTCTTTAACTAACACATAGGGAGTTGAATCATATCATAGTAACTCTTCGTCACATGTCCACCTTGGTTGGATGATTACTTGGGTAGATGTGGGAGGAGGGTGTTACAGAGTGGTATCAGAGCAGGTTTCATTCTCTTTGATTGGTGTCTAGTTTTTGTTCTCTTTGTGTGATATACGATATGATAGAGTGGTATCAAAGTGGGTTTCGTTCTCGTTGGGTGGTGTGTGGTTTCCAATCTCCTTGTGTGATAATTGATACCACAAAGTGGTATCAGAGCATGGTTCAACAATTGGACTGGATGGGATGAATGTGGTTGTCATGCATGCATTTAGGTTGTATGTGTGCTTTTTATGTATGAATGGTGATGGTCATTGTTACAGTTGTGTTTTCATGTAGAAGTTGATGGTGTTGTTAATTGGATGTGGTCATCATGAGTGTATGTCGATTATGCATTTGTTATGCATGTCAGTGTCTATATGTTGTTATGCATGCATAATAATGGTTAAGGTTGTTGTCTATGAGGTCATTGTAGGAATTTTAGGTCATCATGATGTTGTTGATATATTGGAGTAGGAGATGTAGATCATCAAAATGAATTGCAGCACTAGACGTTGGGGTAAGAGAAATTCTTCATACATGTATTGTATGATTGGCATGCAGGTATGTTAGTTAATGGATTGTTATATGCATTAGGTTTATATATATGTTTGTCATTATATTGTTGTTGTGGTTACATGCGTGGTAGATGCTAGTGAATCAGTGTGGTCATATGCACATGTGTCGAATAAGTCATGAATGATAGTAATGTGTTTTTATATGCACTGTTAATTTTTTGCATTATTTAACTTGATGATGATGTTATATGTTGGAGATAAGTATGTTATATGTTAGTTTTTTGTTGATATATGTTAGTTAAATTCATGATTAGGGTTAATATCTTGATGTTATAGGTATCATGCTAATTTGGATTGGCCTATGCAGATGGTTAGGGTTATTACATTCATGTATGAGTCGATATATTTGTGATATGGTGTTGCACTAATCTAGATTGGTTGTGCATATGTGATTGCTATGCATTAATGACAATTGTTTATGAGTTCATGATGTGAATATGTTAGCTAGTTATTGTTATGGATATCATTTCCTTATTTATGTTTGAGTTGATATTTTGAGCAATTATATTGTGATAATCTAGATTGATTGTGCATACAAGATAGCCTCCCCTGAGATACATTGAGGTATGAGTTGCTTATGTCATCTCTTGGTGTTAGAATGTTTGATTATGTCGCCTATCTGGTGTTTTATGTATATTGTGTTGTCTATCTATTGTTTGAATTTTTTATTAATTGCATGGTATTAGTATGTGACTATAAGATTTCATGAAGAAATGATATTGTTTTAAGATGGTTGTACTAACACATGTGTGGAGACAACTAATATGTACTTGAGTGTAAGTAGGTGATAGTTGTAGCATTATGTATTATGAATGATGAAAGTGAGTTGACTATTGATTATGACATGGTTTGTAGTCTTGGTAAAGGTTGAGTTCAATTACTAGATATGATGTCTTGATATTTGGAACATATGACTAGTGTGTGTGAGCAGTCGCAAGGCAACATGCTTGGCATTAGTGTGACAAGGTAATAGTTGATTTGTTTTTGTAACTTACAGACAGGGGATGTGACAGTACACCATAGTACTCAATTGCAGCAAGGCAAAATAAAGGAATTGGGTAAGAATTCCTTTCGCAATGTTTGGGAACCGCAATTCCAAGTGAATGAGCGCTTGCATGAATACATGAAGTCTTCTTAACCCTAATATTGTAGAGCATTATGTGGATATGTGCTATATTTATGAACATGTATTTGAAAATTATAACAATTGGTTTCTATTTATGGCTGGATTCATCAAGGGATTGGAGTCCCTTGAGAGATGATATATGTGTGTTCATATACAAGGCAATGTGCCTGGCATAACAAGGTAAGTAACTGGTATATTGTATGTTTATATTATACACTGACAATTATGTGTTATGGCGGCATGATGCAAGGAATTTAATGGAAAAAGAGACTGCCATGAGATCTTGAATAAGGAATTAGGAACCCATGGGGATTGAATCGTGGTGTTTGTTTCTAGTTTTGTGCTTTCAATATTTTATGATTTGTTTGTGCTTGACTTGCGGTTTTTTATGTCTGGTACAAGGCCTTGCCACTTTGTTTGTGGTGTCGTATTATTATTTGTTTTCATGGTTTTCTTCTTGTTTGTTATTTCTCTTGCTTGTTATGTTTTGAGAGTCTTGGGAATTGGTTTGGGAAAGAGGAAATTTAATTAAGATTAGGAAGGGATGAATGGAAATTGATAGGTAATGTAAGCCCTGAATGTAACACCCCCTTCCCACATCTACCCAAGTAACTAGCCAGCCGGTGTAAATATGTGACAAGAGGCTATTATAATGAGATTGAACCTCTTTTGTGACCTTAAGGAAGTGGAACCGACGGAAAACACACATACATACCTTGTACATAATCAATGGCACCCCCAAGAGCTATCCCAACCTTCCAGGCCTCTTCCCCCTGGGTCACACTAACTTTCTGACCACTTTGAGCCTTAGCCGTAGGCATGACACAATAAGGTAGTGACTAGGAGGCTATAGCCATAGGCACAACACAACAAGCATGCGGCTAGGGCCCCAATTATCTAGTTCTGTGCCTGCAACTCCAAGATTTGAGCCACTTATTTAGGCCCAGAGCCCAGGTCAGTGCCTAGTAATTCACGAAAACTGGGAATGATAAATAAAAATAGGACAATGATATGAAGCAATCAAATCAACAAGAACTCATCTGGACCACTCGTATCCATGATAGGAATTTCGTCAAACATATCACAAACATTGAATCTACAGGTGTATACAACAAATTTAAGCATAGGGGTCTCATACTTATCTGAGAATCGCTAAGAAGCATTGCTCCCTTACATCATAAGTTGCAATACAATCTATCTGACAATAGATACCTTGTGCATTCATTTGCAAGTAAAAACATGGATAGAGCCATACATCATCAATAATAAAATGCATGCCTATAACCGGCATAATAACAACAAAAATACCATGGATACAACAACAATAGAATCCACATAGAAAACATTACATTTGAATACCAAATACCAAAGGAATGAGCTTCTCATTTATGAATGTAAAAACCAACCAGAGATGGGACTTCCACATTCCACCCGACCATAGATTGGTTGAGCCAAATCTCTCTTCATCCAATCACCCCCATGCCATATTCCAAGCATGAATGTGTGACTCAAGCCGAAAGAACCAACAAGGGCATCCTGAGACTAAACCACCTCACCCTCATCAAATAGAAATTAGACTTTACCGTGATCCACCCCAATCACTAGGCCAACTTAATAAACATGTAATAACTAGCTTTACCATGATCTACACTCGATCAATAGGAAAACGCAAGCATGGATATCACCAAATTCTCTCCGCCTAAACCGTGAGGAATTTTCCTATCTCCTAGTCTCTCAGGATTTACCACAACCGACAGTCCGAATCAGGGGTCACTAGGCCCTAAACCGAGACAGCACCCTCTAGGATTTACCATATATCCCACCATTCACCAAAACAGATTCCTAAGCCTAATCAAGGGAAACCAACTCTCAGGATTTACTGCAATCCAATCCTGAATCACTAGGCCCTAAACTGAGGCAACACTTATGAGGCTTTACCGCAATCCAAACCTGCATAACTAGGCCATAAACCAAGGCAACACATAAACCGATTATGAGTCACAATAATAATAATATTCAGAAATCCACCTCACTCAACTTCAAATCCATCCAGTAATCCATCTGAACCCAGACATGAGAACTCCACAACACCATGGCTATTTGGAAATGGAAAGGCTAGGATAAATACATTGTCACACCTGGAAAAAAAACATGCCAAGACAACAAAGAACCACATACAATATCATGCATGCCAAATCTAGCTAGGAAAACATACATGTAACTCGATACCTGCACTCAGAACCTGCTATAGGTGCTGATTCTGATGTCCTCCTTGCTTGCTTCCTCCTTATTCTTACTTCCTTGCCTTTCTTGCTCCAATGCCAAAGTGCTCCAAAAACTCTGTGTCCAAGAGAGAGAGAGAGAGAGAGAGAGAGTAATGAGAGAGCTCCAAAAATGCACTGACAAAAGGTTGAGCCCAAAAGCTTACCAATTGATCCTCATAAGCCTTTTTATTAATGAGGCCTCTATTTTCTTCATTTTCCATTATTTTCCTCCTCACATGCAACCTGTGACCTTTCACCTTCCTTTTCTTCTAATTTCCATTATTTTCATTAATAAAATTCCAATTAATGCCTCATTCCTTTCCAATGCATTTTCCATTGCCTTTGCCAATCATTTATCCATAATAACATTTAGCTTGGAATACATGTCCCATCAACCGTGGTTGTTATTTTAAACTTTATTAACTTTTATTACATGGAATTTTCACAAGGGTTGTTAGAGAACCCTCCCCCTTGGGGGAACACCGTCCTCAGTGTTCAATGACACTTACAACCAACAAACCACTGAAAATAAAACATACTGCCTATGGAGCTTTATAACACGACTTGTTGTAGTATTTACAATGAATAACCTGCTCAAAAGAAAAAATCATCATGACAATCATACCATGTACTGGAGATTTATAACACAACTCATTATGGTATTTACAATAGTATACACATATACACATTTTCTCAACCAACAAATAAAAGGATATGATGCCCTTATCAACAACAAGGGAATCCATAGGCTCACACCTCCACCCTCAAAGTAGTACCAGGATTCACTTCCTTCCAAGGAAGTCCAAAATCCACTGTCATAGTAAAAGCTGCATCTAATGTCTAGCGCTACAATACTGCGCCACTATGCCCTCAGTGAACAATTACCAACTCATTGTTCCAGGGTACACTCCTAATGTGCATCTGATTCCATCTAGCAATTCTAATGACCAAAACAAATCCATCCCCAACCTTCCCTTCTTTGGTACACAGTCCCTCGCACAATCTGGTCATCCCCTTCCGTGCAGTCACTCACCTTCCAAGTTCCATGACATCCCCTATCCTGGGTGATCCATCCCTTGGAAAGGCTTCCTCACATCAGAAGATATAAAAACAAAGGCATATACCTGCCTCAAAACCATCATATCAGTCATAGCATGTTCATGGAAATCAATGGACACTATTGGGTACCAGTGTCCCATAATGGCCCTGCTCCTGAAGTGATTTACCAACATACTATTGCATGTTCGAGTTTCTTTCACTGTTGATGCTGTTAATTCTTGTAGTCGGTTTCAACCATCCAATTGAGATTTTCGTGCTTCCTGTACCAAGCACATAATTTCAATTAGATTCAAAATAATTTGAAATAACCTCAAATCATACCTCATTGGTAGCTCGTCAATAAGGTACACTTTAAATCTTGTTTACTTCTTATGACCACAAGTCAAACTAGTTGTTTGATCAAATCATTGTATATAAACATATCACATCTAGTTAGCTTAAAACACAACCATCATAAATTAAAATCATATATCACATGCAATCATCATAAACCATAATCATAAATCACATGTTACCATCACAAGTCAGAATAACAGATCACATGCATAATAAAACTGAAATAAAATATCGATACATATCCTTCATCGATCCTTACTTCTGACTTTTTTGTTTTTGTACACACACGGGATTGGTTGCCACACCCGGCAATCACCCAATTCATTCTCTTCAACCACATACACATAGACTTACTTTACATCACAACGTGTATAACCACATACTACATACAACACTATACAATACACCACCCACACCAGCATACGACACATACACCTACACCCGGTGTACAATACACACTCCTACACTGACATACAACACATACACCTACACTCAATGTACAATACACCACAATACATATGCCTACAATGACATACAACACATACACCTACACCCGATGTACAATACAACATAATACATACACATCCATTTGGTGTATATCACAACACATACACCTACACCCGGTGTACAACATAATACATTTACATACACATAGTACACCACAAATAATACACATGTCACGATGCCATGATGATCAGGTGGTCAGTGTTAAAGCTCAAAAATGAAAGTGCTTAGAATTGAATGGAAACTGATCGACAGTAAAGAGCTCATTGCCAAGAATCAGACACAATTTGTTTCGTCGAAAATAGAGTCCGGATGAAGAAGATAAAGCCTGTTGTTCATTTTCCTAAACAACTAAAAAATTTACAGAACATGACAGAATGGTGACATGGCAGCCTAGTTAGCAGAAAAGGGATATTTTAGGAATATTCTTTCATTTTTTTCCAATGAAACTGTGACAAGTGTCACTACAGGATTCGCCATATAATTTGGAAGGTGAATTTTTTTTTTTATGTGTCTTCTAAGGTCGAATTTGATTTTTTTTTAATGGTTGGATAGTCCAACCAGAGGCAGACACATGGTACAACTAGGGGCTACCACGTGCCCCCTCTAGTGGACCCTGGTCAAAGTCTGAATTACATTACTGAATGGTCAAATTTTCCAACATATCAAAGGTTGGCATGGAAAACTATGGTTCAAACTTCGAATTATTAACATATTTCAAAGGTCTAAATTTCATACACATCAAATGTCATATATACCATAGTCACATTTCAGAATTATCAAAGTTCAAATTTTATTGAAGTATGAAGGTTTAATGTTATTGTATTCGAGTGGAAAAAATTATACAAGGGCGAAAGGGTGGAGGTCGGGGCTCGACTCCACGACCTCCCCTAAGCGTGCAGACCAGCTTACCAATAGCCCACAAGTTTGTTTCTTAACCTTATAGCCGCGAAATTATATTTGATTTTACAATAGCCCCCTCCCCACATGACCATTACACTTGTTACACCATTTTTTGGTCATCTAAACTATTATTATTAGATGGACCCAAGTACACCATGTAAGACCAATTTTACCCTAAGTAAAATTGCATTCACTATGAAAAATAACTTAGTAAACCACCTTTATAAAGTTGTTTATGGTCTAAACAAGAAACCCCATGAGGAAATATTAAATAAATCTACATTTGTTTGACTTTCCTCAAGGAATAATTAGTTAAACAACAATTTAATTAATATTCCTCATTATATTTAACCCAAAAAAAGGAAATTAATTAGATAAATCATTATTTATCTTATTATTTTATAAAGAATAATTATTTAAACCTTATTTAAATAATATTCTTTGTTAAATATGACTAAATCAACCTTAAATAATTAAATAAATTATTTTTTATTTGATTATTACTCAACCACATCCTTAAAATGATAAATAAATCATTTATTTATTTATTATTTACAAATAAAGGGATTTGACCCAAGTCAAATTCCTTTTCCCTCCAACAAATATAATAAAATATTCTATAAAAGTTGGATCTTGATTTGGTTAATAATATTTTAATTATGCACCAATATCTAGACTAACTCAATATTTTGTTATAAATAGAAGGGTTTTTCCATTCATTTATCACCTTTTGTTGCCTAAAGATCACTCTGGATCTATACTTTTGGTTTGACTATTGATCCACCATCATAGTCATATTTTGCTACCATTTTTGTCTGGGTTTTCTACACCATCAAGAGAGAGGAGTTTTAGATCTGAAGTGCTGAGGACTTACAAGAACCCATCCCATTGAGGAGAACAAGGAACACCCTCTTGTGTTTTCCTCCCAGGTGCCATTAATACAAAATTCATTCAACATATTCTTGTCTTGTCTATTGGATGCATGGAGTAAATCTTGTTTTTTCTACTACTTAATTTCTTCTAATGCATAGATCTAGATTTTTGCAGCATTTATCTTGATCACCTAACTGCAGATCTAAGGATATTGGCAGCCATATTTGCTGTTGGGGCTATTTGTTATGCGTAGCTAAAGTGGTATTTTTTCATACGCTTGGAATTAAGATTTATACTAACAACCGACGACTCCACACGAGTTTACGATTACGACTGCTGACGTTTTTCTGATCCTTGCATATCCAGCTGCTTCAAACCATAGGATTTCTATTTAGCCCCTTGTTTTGGCTTCTCTTGATGTTTTTTTTAACCTATAAAACCCTAAAATGATAAAAATTCTAACTTCCGTGTGTTTTCGGACCTATTGCGCAGGTGACAGACATTAGCCGCAGCTGAGACGACAAATTTTTCTAAATATGCCGCTGAGAGTGTCGGAAGTGAAGGTCACACTTTTTGGCCCAAAAAATGTGACCTGGACCCTCAAGACGCACCTTTCAGCCCAAAAACTACGACCTCTGCTGAAAACAAGTCAGAAACTGCGACCTAGACTTTTTGCAGGGATTTTTCTGAAAGTTTTATGGGTTTGTCTGAGCCTCTGTTTAGGGTTTTCTGACCTCCGTCTCTACCCGTTTTGGACCTGTACTTGTTCTGTTTTTCTCAAATAAGTGGGAACCTATCCCCCTAGGGCTTCAGTACCCTCCACTTTTTGTGGAAGATTTTTTGCTGTTGCAGGTTGTCTAAAATTTCAGAGTCTTCAGCCTTTTTTCATATCTGATACCTCACCTTCAGATCTGCTTCAGATCGGCTTGTTATCCATCCAAATCACCTCATTTAGATTTTTTTGGGTTTTCCTCTAGGGTTCACTCTGTTTCCCTCCAGGAGATAGCCTTTCACCACCTCTTTTACAACAAATTTTCCTCTAATTTGTCGCTGTTTTCTGCACCACTTTCCAGCAGATTTTGTCTTTTAGATCCCTGTCCCTCTTGACCTTAGATCTATTGGCTTTTTAGTGTGTTTTGATTAGTTTTTTTACTCACCTATAGACTATTTTTTGAGAGACCCGCCTCCTTGGGTTTACATTATTGCATTATTAGTTGTTTATTTTCTGTTTTTGCAGGCCTATATACTGTCATTTGCAGGTTTATTTATAGCTATACAACACACTTTTTCTTTTTCTCTACAAACGTCTGGGTTTAAAAATTAAAATTTACACACTTTTACACACACACCCTAAGAGAAAAAGGGCTTGGTTAACACTGCCAAGCAAAGACTCTAAAACATTGAAATCAATTGATCCTGCACCTCTCTGCCCTTGTTTCGACATTGTAATCAGTTGATCCTACACCTCCCTGTCCTTGTCGGTCTCTTTTTCCTTTGTGCCGTGTTTGTGTCGTCATCATTTCTCAACCTCCCATTGGTTATGGTTTTCCTTAGGGGGGGCCAGCCCCTCCTGCACTTTTCCCCCTCCCAGTAGCACATATCCAGGCTATGGCATGCCTCCTATTTTTTCTCAACCTCCTATTTACCACACTGTTACCCAACCTCCTTATTATACGTATCCACAGCCTGGTGCTCTAGCTCCTCCATCATTAGCAACTCCTCCTCCCTTGCCTTCTCAACCCCCGCAACAGCAGCCACTACCCCCTCGGGGGCAGGTGCATGCACATCAGGGTGTGACTTATCCTCCTCCCTCAAAAAAGAAGAGGAAAGGCACTCCAAGTCAAGCTGCCCCTGGTAATCCTGGACCTAATCAAGGTAATGCTCCTAACACTACAAACCAACAATAGGGCACTCAACGCAAGCAGGACAGGCCTGTTCGCATGAACAATCCTTGTTCTTGTTGTGGCGTTCATGGCCATTACACGCATGATTGTCCTCTTTTGCCAAAGATGCGACAGCTATGGGAGTCTCAAGCAACATTGCGAGGACAACAAGCCTCCCCTTCCGTCCCTCCCAGTGCTGTGCCTAGCTAGAAAACTGTGCTTACTAATCCTTTCCCTCAGCAAGGATTTGTGACTAACCAACCACCTGAAAGTTAGGTGGCCACTCAACCTCTTCCATCAGTGCCCCAGGTTCCAGTTCTCATGGTTAACTGCGATCGGCTTTTAGTAGATGTCGATCTTGGACTCGGTCCCAGTTAGTACAATAAGCCTCCGCTACGTGCGTCACTCGAGCCCTTTGGTCTCTACAGAGCCTCTTTCAACACCTAATGGTCCCTTGTAGATCCCTCAGCCTAAGGCATAGGTTCATACCAAGATCCCTAAAGAACCACTATGCTGAAATGCTGCTTCTGGAAAAGCTGCCCATTCGTATAGCATAGTCGATGATTTGGCGCAATCTCCTGCTGCCATCACAATGCTGGAACTCCTCCGGTGTCTGGACACAATGAGAATTTCTACTGCACATGGGCATTGTAGATCATTCCAATGATTGATTGATTATCTTTGATGTTGTGGTCGAGCTCGCTCCTCTCCTTGCTTAGTTGCCTTCCAAATCCCGGTCAGAATCCGGAACGCAACGCTAACATTTCCGGTGCATCAGCATTATTGACGAGGGGCATCCACATGTGTGATGTCAGCCTCGGTTTGGGAAAAACTTGGATCACACGAGTTGGATCTTCCATGATCACTCTCCGAGCGTGGGATGGCCACGCCTCTAAGCCCATTGGATTATTCCGCAATTGTCCTATTACTCTTGCGGACAAGACTGTTTGCGTTGACATAGAAGTCATAGATGCCCCCTTGGACTACAACATTATATTGGGTCATAGCTACACTTATGCGATGTCTGTTGTCCCTTTCGCGGTTCACCGCAAGATTTTCTTCCCTCATAACGGAAAGATAGTCACCATTGACCAGTTGACATATTACGAACCGAAGTCTTAGACCTCCCCTGATTCCACTATCTCTTCGGTGGCCAACAAGCAAACCGTCGATCCTTTGACCAGTGTTTCACCCGGAGTCTACAAAGATTCCTCACTACTTGGTACATTCCCTAGTCTTCCTCCTCCTGTCTCTAATCCTAGCTCATCGAATGTTTGCATGATGAAATCATCTCGGACTGCCCTGATGCGGCCCTCCTCGGCTAGTCAGCAACCTCCTCACCCTTCGCAGCCTTCTCCTAGCCCTTCGATTCAGCCTTCTGGAGCTTCTCCTCTTGGCCCTTCATTTGGTACTCATGAGCCTCTTTACCCTCCTGTAACAGTTCCTCCAGGCCTTAACCATTTAGGAGTCGTCCCGCCTGGCCATTACCCCTCTGGTCAGATACCGTTCCTAGCTCCCCCACCAGGATTCTGTACGGCCCCTATCATGGCCACCCTCTCTCTTCCTAACTTGACCCTTGGGATTCCCATCTGGTACCTTGATCCTCTAGCCTCTACCCCACCAGGTCAACCCAAACCTTACCTTGCTTTGACCTTGGTTCAATCGGTCCTCATGACTTCTCCCGCTACAATAGTGCCTCAACCACCTCAACAGGAACCACCTCTTGTTGCGACCACTTCGGGTAAGAAGGGCAAAGCTTGCAAGAGGGCCTCCAAGGACAAGGTTGCCTCGACAAATCCTGCACCTCCCCCGCCCACAAAGCCCTGTGCTTTGTGTGATGTCATCGGCCATGCCACCCATAACTGGCCTGAACTGCCCCGTATCAAGCCCATGGTTAAAGTTGCGTTCCCTGAGTCTGCGGTCCCTAAAGCCTTTGTTTCTTCCTCGACTACAGCCAAGAATCCTAAAACTATTCACATTAACCAACCTTGTGCGTTGTGTGATATCCATGGCCTTTACTCTCACCATTTTCCCCGCCTTACGCATTATTGCACCTCTTTAGAGATAATTCGGGAGTACGAGATTGAACAAAACCAATCTGCCTCTCCCATACTTGCGCAGTATGCTGCAGGCCAGACTAACGATTTACTTGCTCCCATTGACATCCCCCCTCTTGATGTCGAGATGAAGGAGCCTGCAGCCACCATCCTCTACCTTTCATCATCCATGAGACCTTGGGTGGAAGCTCCCTCCGAATCTTCCCCTATTGTTTCACTTGACCTCCCTTCAGCGATCACCCTGGGCTCAACATCAGTGGAACCCTTATCTACTTATTCTTCCATCATCCCCTGTGACGATGCGCATGTGAACCTTTCTTCTCATGATGATGAGTTAGGTAGCTTCTCCGCGTCATGTGGTCTCCCTTCCTCCAGTCACTCCATCTTCATGATGATGTATCATGACATCATCCCTCTGACTGTCACCCACCCATTATTAGGATAGAGACCACCCATGCTATGGTGACTTTCATGATCTTAGCACAAGCTACGCTTCCATTAGCTCCACTCCTATTCCCACTTAGTCGATTGTGTGAGTAGTAGACATCTTACTGATCACTCCCTCCAGCATGTAGCGTTCAATTTCTACTTTGCACTCGGGTTGCCACCTTGCATTCGGGTTGCCGGCATTGTTCATCATCCTTCCATTTATTGTCTTGTGGCACCTTTCGTATGGACCTTTCGTCCACACCTTACTCGGTTTGCGATGGTGCCAAGTATCTTGTTTGGTCAATTTAGTGTGTCTTAAATTGCTGCATTTAATTTGTCAATCCGGGAATCGTAAGCTGATGAAGTGCGGCGCACTATATGTGCAAGATAACCTATTTCTTAACTTTTTGTCGTTTTTGGTTTTATAAGGTGAAATGGAAATTCTAAAATGAAACAAGTTTGGTTATGTTTGTTCAAGGAAATGATATCCCCTATAATGATTTACCAACTTGAAATCTTAAAAAGAAATTTGAAAATTACACAAAACTTGAAAGAAAATGAAAATGTGCTGCTGAAATGAAAAGGTGCTGCTAGTCTAATAAATCAAAAACAGTGAACTAGTGAGCATGAAACCAAACTATTCTTGCTGCTGTCTAAACACAAAAGAAACTATGCTGAAAGAAATCCAAAAGTTGCAATAAAGTAAATCTAAATCAAATTACATCAACTTGTCTTCTGATCCCTCATCATTAGTCCGGCTATGATTTTCGGAAGTAACCATAAACAACTTGAGTAACTGATATCTAACTTGCAGAAAGTAAACTAATATCAAACCACACATTCATAATTCAATCCCTCACCATCAGTCCAGCTGTGGCTTTCGGAGGTAACTGAAGATGTTATGAGCAGTTTAATATATCTAAATTTGTAGAAAGGAAACTAATATCAAACTACACATTTCATAATACAATCCCTCACCATCAGTCCAGCTGTGGCTTTCGGAGGCAACTGAAGATGTTATGAGCAGTTTAATATATCTAAATTTAACTACTGAAGCAAATGAGAAAAACTGAATTAAACAAAGCAGTACTGAAATTAAACAGAAACTAAGAAAAACAAATTAGCAACAGAACAATGTTAATTCCATGTCATTAGTCAAAAAGCTATGAAAATGCCCGGGCTGCCTATCTATAACCTGAAACAAGAACACTGATCAGTGATTAATAACATAAAACATGAAAGACAGAAGTGAAAGGGAAAGCATGAAAGTTTATAAACAGAAATGAAGCATATGTATCATGAAAAATGCAATGTATAAACATGTGAATGGATTATGGCACAATGAACTTTAAAGAAATAAAACAAGAACTATACACTAATGCACAAAACCTCAGCTGAGCAGGGGCCCTCTACACCAGCCTTGGCAACAATCTTCAAGTACGAATTAAGTCTGAAAACAAAGTCTTCTTATATTAAAATGTAGTCATAACAGTAAGGTAGTATTACGGCTCAAAGGCAGCGTAATTACATTACAGAGCAGACTAATAAAAGATAACAGAGACTAATTGAGACTAACTCTATATGCGTATGCAAACGCATTATATATAACAAAAGAAATATAACTGTCTCCTAAAGTTTATGCTGGTGGAGAACACGTAGACCATTACGTCCACGGATCTAGGATCATGGCCGTATTGCAAAGTAAATCTATGAGGAGTGGATGCTTGAATTCGGCTATGGAGCCATGTACAGATGTCGACTTGTCCTCCGCAACTCAGAAACGGCCATATGAACCTTCACGTGACACGGAACAGAGTCATGTCACCGTGAGACTCTATGGTTGACTTCCATGTGGACGCCTTTGACCGCGGCTTCTTTAGATGAGTTTGCTCGAGCCAATAGGACACGAACCATGTCCACATCATTTATGACTTGCCCATGTGGCTCGTTTTCCCTGTAGACACCTGTAACATAGAGTTTCACAAAATGGCTGCGGAAAGTTGCAGCAGCTGCGGAAAGTGGCAAGATTCCGCAGCTAAATGAACAAAATCTAAATCAAACAGCAGACACAAAAATATAGTTAAAAACCATGTTAGATGCTCTTTTGCAATTAACATACAATGATATTGACAACTTGGGAGGTTCGGGTGAGTGAAAAAGGTATAGAAAAGTGTATGGAAAAGATGCAGAATTGAGACTCAACATACCCCCACTGTGAAGGTGTTGCATGTCCTCATGCAACCAAAATTTTGATATTCCTTCCTTAGTTCATGTGCCTTGACACTTCAGCCAACACATCCAATCCTCTCCTCCTCTTCCTTGGTGCTGCCAACATTCTAGGTTTCTTCATTAAGCACCTAAATTTGATATTAACCAGTGCTCTGCTTAACTTCTGACATTTCCTTTTCAATTTCTTGTTCTTCTTCTGCCATATTCCCAGATGTAGCATGGTATTATCATGGATGATTTTGTCCAGTTTGCCTTGTTCCTTCAATGTCTCATTTTCATTTTTGATGTGTCTATTTAAAAGCTCTAGCTCAAAGACTTCCTGTTTTAGTGTTTGGACTAAATCATCCTGTACTGTATGAGGCTGGATGGATGAAGTACTAGGACCTGTAGCTGCCTTTTCCAAAGATTCTATATAGTCATATACTTCCTGCTGCTTTGGGTCTATTTCAGGTGTCATTTTTGTTGGGTTGTCCCCAAAATGCCGTGAAGGAGAGTTATCTTCAAAATCTGGCTGAGAAGGGCTCACATCAACATCTTGCTGAGAATGGGATGGAGTATGTTCAATGTCTGACTGAGAATGAAATGAACCAGGTTCACTAACTGACTGAGATGGACTATGGTCAGTTGGGGACTGTTCAGATGTTTCCTCTCCCAAGTCAATGAAATGAGGACCCTTCATTTGCGTTTTCCTCAATTTCCATTTAAGTCTGCTGCTTCTTCTCACACGCTGTGGTGCACTATCCTTTTGTTTTTGTTTCCCTTTTTCTGTCTTCTTGGCCATAGAGGACTGTTTTTGAAGATAAATTAATCTTTCAGATAACACTTGGTGATCTTCTTCTTCGGAAGAAGGGGTTTTATGTATAGCCTCAATATTTTTTCTCTCTTTTGGTGTTATTGGCTTCTTACCCTTGATTTCTTTCTTCTTCCTCTTTGACAGTCTCTCTTCCCTATCAGTTCTTTCAATTGTAGTAGTAAGAGTATTTTGAATTTCATCAATTGTTCTTTTTCTCCTACTTCTTCTTGTTGTGCTACCTTCAGGAATTTCCTGAGGTTCCTCAAAGAAATTTCTAACCAGAAATTGTTCCCATGTGTCTTTCTTTTCCTTTAACTCCTTTTCAATCAAAATTTTTACAAGGCCGTGGTGATATAGATGGGGTTCTACATCTCCTAAATGCTTATGAACAGTCACGGACATTTTCTTCAAACTATTGAATAGAAAATATGGGAGATTGAGAGTTTGATTATCTATAAAATTCATTAGTAACCTAGTATGGTACATATACATGGACCCAAAACGGCCTTCACATGTAATGAATTTCTGAACAACTAGCAGCAAAGTAGCCCATTCCTCTTTCAATGCATGCACAGGAATTCCTCTTTTAAAAACAGTTATGTCCATACCTTGGTTTCGTAAGATTGTTCTCCATGCTTCATCACTGATGCTTTTATTCTTAAACCAATGCTCACCCTCTTGAAGAAGTTCCGTGGCTGTTGCTATAGATGCTTCATTGACCGCAAACTTAAGGTCTCCAATCTCTGCTTCCAAGCCATTAAATGACCTTGCGAATGCCTTCGTCACTTCTTTATGATAACCTCTGAATTTCTGGATAAACCGCAGCCAATTTTCTTTCTTCAATATATCCCTTACTTGCGGATATCCCTCCATAAACTTAGGTCCTTCCGGTTCTGCTCTTAGCAATTTTCCCATTCTTCTTTTCTGCTCTTCACAAATTTGCCTGCGTGAGGGTTTAATGGAAACATAACGGTTGAATGCACATAGATGAGCACAATGAATGTGGGTAAATGTCAGAGAGTGGGTATACAGATTATAACGTAATAGAGAGCGGAATGGAGTGAATAGAACAGAGAGGGGTTTTCGTGAGCACAACAGAGAGCACGACAGAGAGATTAACATAGTATAACACATCCGGCAGCGTTTTGAATTTTGGTGGCTGCACAATAAATATGAGCACATTTCAACAATGGTTATGGATTTATGCGGCTGTAAGAGTCCGTGGTCAAATCAAATACGTCTCATTGTCACCGGTGGAATATTGGAACATGAGTGAAAATCGGGGGTTTTAATGATGGAACCGTTTGAGAATGAATGTGAGAGGATAATATGGAGATCGTGAAAGGTTACAGAATTGTCAATATAATCATTGCACATAATGGATAGAGCTCATGGTTCAGAACTATATAAAAATGTGTTTTTCAATGCTATTTGAAATAAATTTTATTCATACCTTTGGAATCTTTGCCTTTTCCCTTGGTCTTCAACTAATTGCTCTTCATTTGTGTCTTGAATGCTCCATGTCTTCATTTTTGATCCTCTCACCTGCATTTTACTTCATGATTATGGAAATAACATTTGGCTGTACATTCTTTTGAAAACAGAGTTGTAGCTACAGAATCTGCTTCTGGCTGTGGAAACTGGAGTCAGCTGCGGAAACAGATGTCAGCTGCGGAAACTGACACAGCTATTACTTGGATGAATGGAGATGAACAGATGACAAATGACCAGATGGAAATGGTCATGAAAAAGATTTTTATTGATGAAATGGAATGAAATGGGTGGAATGGAGTGAAATGAAGTGAAATGAAATGGAATAAAGTGGAATGGAATGGAGTGAATGGTCACAAAACTTGTGAAATGAAAGAGAGATTTTTTTTGGAAAATATAGAGTGTCAGGTGTTCCTGATTTTCACCCTATATTTTCTGTATAAGACTGCCAATCAGTGATTGGTTTTCAGGCTTATACAATTTTTTTTTTTTTTTTAATTGAAAAGAACAAAAGCTAGGCTGGTGGAGAAGAAGAATTCTTCTGTACCAGCCTGATTGCAGAAATTTCTTGAAACATTTTGACAAAATCCTCTTTTGAGAGTGGCTTATGATAAACTTTCAATCTATGGCCATTCACAATAAGAGGAGTTTGAAACTCATCAATGGTCTTGATTCTTACCACTCCATTGCTAAAGATCTTGTCAATATCATATGGCCCAAGCCAATGAGTCTGAAATTTTCCTTGGAAATCTTTAAACTTGGAATCAAATAACAATGCCCAATCTCCTTCTTGAAACTTCTTCTCTTTGATGTACTTGTCATTCCATTTAGCTCTTTGATATTGAACTAGATCAGTTCTTAGAATTGCCTCTTTTCTGATCTCATCTAGCTCATTCAACTGCTCCATTCTATGCTTTTGGGCTTCGATAAGTCCATCCCCAACTGAACTGCTATCTTGAAGGTCTTGACTTGGAACTCAATGGGGAGCAAGACTTCTTTCCCATAAACAAGTTCATAGGGAGAATGTCCTGTTGTATTTCTCCATGTAGTTCTGTAGGCCCACAAGGCTTCAAAAAGCCTTTCTGCCCAATCTCTTCTATGTAGATGAACAGTTTTGGTGATGATACTTTCAAGAAATTTATTTGTGGACTCCACTTGACCATTTTCTTGCGGAGTTTGAAACTCATCAATGGTCTTGATTCTTACCGCTCCATTGCTAAAAATCTTGTCAATCTCATATGGCCCAAGCCAATGAGTCTGAAATTTTCCTTGAAAATCTTTAAACTTGGAATCAAATAACAATGCCCAATCTCCTTCTTGAAACTTCTTCTCTTTGATTTACTTGTCATGCCATTTAGCTCTTTGATATTGAACTAGATCAGTTCTTAGAATTGCCTCTTGTCTGATCTCATCTAGCTCGTTCAACTGCTCCATTCTATGCTTTTGGGCTTCTGATAAGTCCATCCCCAACTGAACTGCTATCTTGAAGGTCTTGACTTGGAACTCAATGGGGAGCAGGACTTCCTTCCCATAAACAAGTTCATAGGGAGAATGTCTGTTGTATTTCTCGATGTAGTTCTGTAGGCCCATAAGGCTTCAGGAAGCCTTTATGCCCAATCTCTTCTATGTAGATGAACAGTTTTGGTGATGATACTTTCGAGAACTTTGTTGGTAGACTCCACTTGACCATTTTCTTGCGGATGGTAAGGAGTAGATCTTCTATGCTTGATTTTGTATTCTTCCATCAGCTTCTCCACCAGGTTGGATGTGAATTGGCTTCCTTGATCTATCACAATTTCTCTTGGAACACCAAAGCGAGTAAAAATATCCTCATAAAGAAAATGAACAACTGAATTTTCAGTAGCAGATACTAATGCTTTGGCTTCTACCCATTTAGTAACATAATCAGTACAAACCAATATATACTTCTTTTGCTTAGATGGTGGATTAATAGGTCCTATGAAATCTAAACCCCATTTTTCAAAGGGTTCAATGAGTACCTGTGGTTGCAATGGCATTTCATTTGAAAGGGTAGGTTTCCCTACTCTTTGGCAGCTGTCACACCTTTTGACATATTGTTTTGCATCTTTGAAGAGGGAAGGCCAATAATATCCTAAAGAGAGGATTTTATAGGCCGTCCTTTTGTCTGCAAAGTGTCTACCACATGGTTCATCATGACATGCCTTAAGAATATCAGGCATTTCATCTTCCCGGACACATCTTCTGATCACAAAATCTGGCCCTGTTTTAAACAATTCGTTAGAAATCCATGAAAATTTTGAACT
>JAXQQM020074263.1:0-124571 GCA_034641835.2 Pinus albicaulis
CAAGACAACTAGCTCAGGATGTCATTTTTATGCCGGTCTACTTTGGGAATTCCTCTTTGTTGATTCCTGCCTATGGTTTCGTTCCTCCTCCACCTACCTCATATAGTTTAACACCTTTTTGAATTAACTCAATTGTATAATCATCACAATGAATGGCTTGTTATATCTAAGACTTTTGTGATCCATAAAGTAGATAGAGGATGTCTTTCAGATTAATCACATTTTTATAATTTGGTCATCTATCTAATGATTAATTTGAAAGATGTATATCAAATGAATGGCTTGTTTACCAAAATTTTCAAATGACTAAACTACAAAAATGATGATTCTAAATCAAAGTTTCTTAGTGAGAAAGAAAGGGTAAGAGTTATCTATAAATCATAAATTTGAAATAACCCTCTCTATCCGAAAATTTATTTAAAAATTACATGTTGAAGCTAAGACAGATATTTCCATTGGCAGTGCATATATGAATGTCCTTTCCACCTAATCAAAAACTCCATTTCACTCCAATCTAGCTACCCATCCAATGTCATTTTCAAGACAACCAGCTAAGGCTGTCATTTTTCTGCCATTCTGCTTTGGGCATTCCTCTGTTTTGATGCCACAATACTCTCTTAATTTCATCAACATCATCTTCCTCGGCCTCTTCTATCAAAATCTGTGGAGATTGATAAATTTGTTTGATGTCAGACATGTACATTGACAATGTAATTTTCCCAAATGGGAAAAGTAGGAATATAGTGCAAAATGTTGGAACAATATTGCAGATCATCATTTATAAAGCAAGAGTCCAATATGGAGACCTTTCATATGTTATTTTAGTAGCAAAATATGTGTAAGAAATGGCCCATAAGATGCATAATGAGAAAAACAAGCCTCCAATGAACAAAATCCCTCAATATGAGGTGCTGCGACCATATATAAAAGATGGAAAACAATTACAACGTTTTTTTATTGGCTCTGCAACAAAAATTTATTATACATCATATCTAGATTTGATATGTGCCTCAAAAGATAGATCTATATCAGATCTGAGCACTATACAAGCTCCTCTAAAGAACCCCTCAAGGGTTTTTAGCAAAACACCAAGTACAAGATGTAGATCTGAGATCTAAGACTACGGATCTACTGAAAAATACAGATCTGGAAAGTGTGGCTGATATGATATGATAAATGAAATAGCCTCCTCCAATAGATCTTCAAAGTGAAAGGCAGGTCCCCTTCACTAGAAAATTAGCTCTCCAAATGGTGTGCTAAACCACCCTGCAACTCCTCCTACAGAAATACCGCAGATTTCGAAGTAAACTACGCTAGAGGGATCAAAATAAGGTTGGTATGATGCCAAGATCTGAAAATGAGCTCAAATCTCTTCAATATTGTCCTCCCAATGAAGCAGAAACCTCCTCCACTGAAAATGAGCAATGAAATGGCCTAGATCTAGAGATCTAGTCTCCACTTGCTGCAGCTTGCAAAAGCAACCAAACCCTCAATAGGATCTATGTTGTAGTTGAAAGAAGAAGCTTGGCCTTAAGCCAGATAGTGGACAATGTAGTGCAAGACTCCTCTAAGAGCTCCTCAATGGAAGAGGTGGGATTCCCAATCAGGAACACCCTGAGCTAAACAACACTCTATCTCAGCTAAACAACAAGAGAAAGATATATGTCTAAACAGACCATATATTCATAAATATAATATACATCAACAACCTCCATATGGCTTCCATCCTCTTCCTTAAATAGAATATGAGCTTGAAAACCCTAAGCCCCATCCAAAAATATCACTACATTCACAGAAAGCATATCCATCTAAAACTGCATTGTCCCTCATTGATGGCCACTCCTCCATGACAACGTTGTTTATTTGGTCAAGGTTGACCCAGTCAAAGTGATCTAGCCCCTTTCACACCAATGATGCTTCAATTAAGCTGCCAAGATTTGTCTCTTTCACATTTGGCATTGATTTATTCATTATTAAGGAGAAATTTGGACCTCCTTTGCCCTCTTATTCTTTAAACAAAGCAATAAAAGAAAATTGAATATTCCAATTAGCTCATGAATAATTGGGAATATTATAGTCCTCCCATCCCAAATTTTTCTTGTCCTCAAGGAACTGACAAGGTGAGTGCTACAAATCTTTCCTTCCTCCATTGGTGACACCAACATGTCATAAGCTCCCCTCCTAAGCTAAGTGTTCACCAATCCATCCCTCCATGAATTTCCCCTTCAAAGTTCTCATGAGATGAAAATAATCCATCCCATAAGGAGACAATAGCTCAAATGAAACAAACATGGTTTGCCCAATGTTATCCCTGAAACATGTAGCATATTGAGCATGGAGAATCTCCATCCCATAGGGCACATACATACCTCCCATCCTCCCTCCATACATTCCCATAAAGAGTACAAGTACATAATCCATGTATGGGATCAAAATTAAATACATACAAAAATAAATTTGTGCATATGGAAGTGGGTCATAGTCCCACATATGGAACAAGCACAGTTAACCTCCTGAATGCCTCAGATAATGATGTGGTAAGTGGTTTCCCCACCACTTACTTTCTTCCCAATTTACCTCACCATGGCTAAAAGTGTGAGATATGCTTGGTGCCTTTGGAGTGCACCTATCATGATACAAAATCATCTCCATTTGTCCTCCAAGGGAGTGGCCATATTCAGAAATTTTTGTGGACCAAAGTTGGCCATGAAATTTATATGGTATAGTGCTCCTCCTTGGAGCTATGGCCTACATAAACATATTAAAAGAATGCATATGTTCATCAAATAAAACATTAGGTACACAAGCATATCTTTCACCAAAATTCCTTCTTAAACAAATGGAGTGGTGCATAGATCTATCTCCCCTCTCAAAAGAAGAAAGCGGTGGCTGAATTAACTCCTTTTTAGAGTTATGTTGCTGTCCCAACTCCACATGGTTCATGCATCTTTGAAAATTCTGATATAGTTATCCTTCAACGCTCTTCCAAGTGTAGCTTCTCATGATGATGTTGTAGAATCTCATGGAATATGTATGGCTGAAAAATAAATCCTCATAAACTCTTTGTAGCAACTCCTCCTTGAGCTTGGAGGTTCTAGATAAGAAGATACTACCGTGATAATAGATGACTCCTTCTCAGACTGAATAGCCCTCTTCATGTAGCTGGTCATCAAGTATCATGCATGTGTGAAGATTCTTGGAATAATCCACCAACAGTTGGGATTTCCAATATGGATCAATCTCCCATAGTGACAACATTGATGATCTATAGAAAATAATGTATGTCATATGGTTGTTCTCCTCCTTGACATCTCCCATGCCAAAGGTATATGATGGAAGGTTGCTATTCCCTCCCTGCTTCCCTTCTTGCATATGCACATCCTCCAGTAAAGATTGAGGCTTTTGAAAGTTAGTCTCCCATGGGAAGCTATCATCTATCTAGTACCTCCTTGGCTTAATCAAGGCATGCATGTGTGGCCACCATCCTCTATCATGTATGGAATATTTCTCTCTAAGTGAGATCATATTCTGAGTCTCCATAGCCAAGGAATGGTCTCCTTGCCCCTTGATGGTGTCATCCTCCAATCTTGCAACATTTCCTCTCAGCGTAGTATGAGATGAGAGAGTGGGTGATAGTGATAATGGAAGAATATCTCCCTCCTCCTTGGGCTCACCCATGCCTCTCAGCGTTGTATCTTGGTCTTCTAATGCTCCCATCCTTCCTAAATCTATGAAAGGAGCATTAAGATGTGAAACATATTTCACCAAATCTAAATCAGACGGTCTTCGAGGGGGTTTACCACAAGATAATGATGTCTCATGGATCATCCTCATGTGCATAATAGATGAGATCATCATATCCCTGCTTCCACTACGCAAATTCATCTCTGTCTCTTGTGTGGAACTTTCATGACAGTTGGGTATCACTCTTAAAGATGCAAGTGTACTTCTAATTGGATCAATTGCTTCATCCTCACCTCTAGGTGGTGGTGGATCATCTCCTGCTACTCCAGCATTTTGACCCCTCCCTTGTTCTTCTTCTTCTTCCTCCTCATCACCTGAGAAGACCTCTATGTAATGTGCTTTTCCAGCTGCACATCTATGTCTAGGTGCCCAAGCTTCTTAGCAAGTGAAGAAAATATTCCTTCTTCTTAGATCTCTCCTGACATCATCATCAAGAGGTTTTTTATGTTGACTCTCCTTTGAAGGAGCAGCCTTTTCTTCTCTTCCCTTTGATGGAAAAGAGGGCTTATGCTGAAATCTTGTATTTGCTTTTGGAAAGGCATCTTGAAGGTCTCTAGCCCTTTCAATGGCATCATGCAGGGTAGTGGGCTTGGTAGAATTAACCAACCCATGAAGAGGTTCATCTAACCCATCAATGAACATGTACACCCTTCTTGCTGCAGACAAATCAGGAACCATAACAGAAAGTCTTAAAAATTCAAAGATGTAATTTTCTGCATTACTTGATTGTTTTAGCTTTGCAAGGCTCATGAATGGTGCTTCAGGATCTCTTCTATCAAATCTTTCCACCATCCTTCTAGTGAACTCTAAATAAGCAGTTACATTGGCATGACCCAATGTAGACAAGCCATGGAACCACCAGTCATGTGCTTCACCCTCAAGGTGCAGCACTGCAATCTTAATGGCCTCCATTTCTGGAACCTTGTTCAACTATAATTAGATTTCAAGTTTTTCTACCCAAGATTTGGCAGTACACTTGGATGACCCATCAAAGTTGGGTAAAAAGAATCTTCACATGGTATGGTGTCTATCATGATTCTGAATGATGATGCCATGGTCTTCTATTGTCCTTTATTTGACAAAAATCCTGAAAACTCAAGTGATCCTTGAATCTCTGAGTTTTAGATTCATACTCCATGAAATAGTCTTCAAGGGATTCTTGCTCTTGAAACCCTTCATTTCCCACAGCCAAAAATGTAGGCATGGTAGAGCATTGAGAAAATTGTGGTTGATGCACTGGTTGATCATTCCAGTGATGAGACATGTCAGAGCCTTCTCCATGATGAAATCATTTAGGGGATTCCTTGAATCTGTCCATTCTCATCGCTTTAATCTCTCTAGAAATATCTTACATGGCTCTAAGAAGGATCTTAGGGGACTCATTCTCTTCATCTTCACCTCCAGATAAAGGGTTTTTACCCTTGCCTTATTTGTCATTTGTATAATAAAATATTTTGTGGCTTCTTCTTTGATACCTCTCTTCTCTACCAGTAAGGGGCTCTCCTTCTTCAAATGACATATTGGCTTTTATAATGCACAGGCTGTGCCAAGATTATGATCTGATACCAATGTAATATTCCCAAATGGGAAAAGCAAGAATATAGTGCAAAATGTTGGAACAATATTGCAGATCATCATTTATAAAGCAAGAGGCCAATATGGAGACCTTTCATATGTTATTACAGCTACAAAATATGTGTAAGAAAAGGCCCATAAGAAGCATAACAAGAAAAGAAAGCCTCCAATGAACAAAATACCTCAATATGAGGTGTTGCAACTATATATAAAAGCTGGAAAACCATTACAACATTATTTTATTGGCTCTGCAACAAAAATTGATTATACATCATATCTAGAGCTGATATGTGCCTCAAAAGATAGATCTATATCAAATCTGAGCACTATACAACCTTTTCTAAAGAACCCCTCAAGGGTTTTCAGCAAAACACCAAGTACAAGATGTAGATCTGAGATCTAAGACTGCAAATCTACTGAAAAATACAGATCTGGAAAGTGTGGCTAATCTGATATGATCAATGAAATAGCCTCCTCCAATAGATCTTCAAAGTGAAAGGCAGATCCCCTTCACTAGAAAATCAACTCTCCAAACGATGTGCTAAACCACCCTACAACTCCTCCTACAGAAATAACGCAGATTTGGAAGTAAACTGCGCTGTAGGGATCAAAATAAGGTTGGTTTGATGCCAAGATCTGAAAATGAGCTCAAATCCCTTCAATACTATCCTCCCAATGAAGTAGAAACCTCCTCCACTAAAAATGAGCAATGAAATAGCCTAGATCTAGAGATCTAGTATCCACTTGTTGCAGCCTGCAAAAACAACCAAACCGTCAACATGATCTACGTTGTAATTGAAAAAAGAATCTTGGCCTTAAGCCAGATAGTGGAAAATGTAGTGCAAGACTCCTCCAAGAGCTCTTGAATGGAAGAGGTGGGATTCCCAATCAGGAACACCCTGTGCTAAACAACACTCTATCTCAGCTAAACAGCAAGAGAAACATATATGTCTAAATAGACCATATATTCAGAAATATAATATACATCAACAACCTCCATATGGCTGCCATCCTCTTCCTTAAATAGAATATGAGCTTGCAAACCCTAAGCCCCATCCAAAAAGATCACTACATTCACACAAAGCATCTCCATCCAAAATTGTGTTGTCCCTCACTGATGGCCACTCCTCCATGACAACGCTATTGATTTGGTCAAGGTTGACCCAGTCAAAGTGATCCATCCCCTTTCACACCAAGGGTGCTTCAATTAAGCTGCTAAGATTTGTTTCTTTCACATTTGGCATTGATTTATTCATTATTAAGGAAAATTTTGGACCTCCTTTGCCCTCTTATTCTTTAAACAAAGAAATAAAACAAAATTGAATATTCCAATTAGCTCATTACTAATTGGGAATATTACAGAAAAATACAGAACTTTTCCCAGCATAAAATGTGCCCTTACCAAATATGGTAACCAAAGAATATGTAATACATTCCATTTGAACTTTGGTAAATGAAAACTAGAACAAGTAGCATAGATACCTCCTAATCCTAGATATATTCAAAAAAACACAATAGATCCAATGTTAAGGTGGATCAATGCTAGTTTATATATAGTTGTTAGATTTTGGTAACTAAAATAAAGCAACATGAAACTAGAAATCACTTCACTTTTGCGAGTGCTAAAAGAAAAATTAAAAGACACAAGAATCACAAATGAGGATAGTAAAAATAAGATCACTCCCATTCACCACTAAAAAATCATTCAAAGAAAATTCATTAGAGCACCAAAGACTGAAAAGTAAGATTTATTTTGATATATTAGATAAAAATTACACATATGCCAGTTCTTAAATATAAAAAATGAAGAATTATTTTGATATTTTTTATATGAATTTATTTTGATACAAGAGACATGAATAACATGCTTGCAAGTTCTTAAATATAACAATTTGTAAGGGCCTTGATTAAAAACAGCAGAAAATTAACTGACCCTCTTATACCTATCAATTAGGGACGTATTTGGAAAATCAATTCAAATGCAAATGTTTCATTACTAATTAAGCTAAATTTAAAATGAAAGTAACTATAATTGTTCAATTAGACTTAAAAATATGTGCTTGAATGATATCACACATATTCTGAAGCGACCCATCTGAAACAGTATGAACTCACGTTGGTGTATGAACCCCATACCAAAGCAGCTTGACATACTGACAATATTAGCATAGAATCATTATATTTCAAACAATGACTGTCACACTACATTCTAAAGCAACCAATCTGAAATAATATTACAAGACATCTTGGCTCAAATAATATTTTCAAAATGTTATAGTTTACTATTTTATGGCTTAATGAGCCTACAATATTCAACAAGCCAAAGATAAAAATATCCTTAAATTTCCAGAATTTTCCATAAACTAGATGACATTCACAAATGTAACAATTTCAAATTTCTTAAAGTTTTTGTAGAAAATCCATACTGAACACTATCACTATTTCTGAATATTATCATTATTTCAAGGTATGTTTGACACAAACCTTGACCCATTTCTTGGCCCTCTCCTCTTCTTCATCTTCACTTTGTTCACTTTCAGCATATGATATTTTACGAACTGATATACTTGAAGCCCGCAGTTCACTTGAACGAACATCTTTGTTCCCAAAAGCATTTTTTCGGATCCCACCCCTGTTACGAATGGATGTGACCTTCCTTAATTCCCAATTAAAGTCTTCATCACTGTCTTCATCTGTATCCTGGGCAGAATATTCCTCTTCATATGATATTATCCTACCGCTCTTTTGACGTGTAGAGACACTTTTTTCTTCTTTACCAGAATATAAAGATCTTGTAATTATGCCTCTAGCTCTATAGTTACACCCAGTATACTCCTCATCACTTTGAAGAATTTGCATCTTCGTCCTCGTCTTTTTCTTCTACATAATATTCTCTTTCAGAATGCTCAACCTGGCAAGAGACGAACTAGTAACTACTCAATTTCAAAGTACCTATCTTCTAAATCATCCTCACTTTTTTCTCTAATTCTCAAGAGAACATTAAAGATAACCATCTACAAAGAAAATTTGACATGAAAATTTTGTAAAAGCAGTTATCCCATGCAAATTAAATGTACATGTGGTACTATTATTTGCATAACATAGTAAAGACCTAACCCACAAATGTCTCCCCTTTGTGGCCAGAGAAGACGATATAAACGTTGGCTACCATATCACAATCTAACTCCATATATAAAGTTCCAAGCGTTTCCATCAAATTGGGGGTGTTTCAAATCGTTTTATGTTACTTGTTAGAAAGCTTTCATATGACTGTTAAACTTGCAACACCATGCCAAAGGGGCATCCACCTGTTGTTAGAAATTGTAATTTTTAATAATTGCATCAATAGAAGCCAGCTGCATTCAACATTTTAATATGGACATAATATAATATAACTTTGATCGAAATGAAAGTTGAAATTTTCCATGTAAAGGTGAACAAACAAAATCATATTATAATAATAGAAATTAAAACATTAAAAAGGTATACTGTAATAATAAAAATAATATAGGAACAAAATGAACTATTGTAAATTCATCTTAACCCCAATCTATTAAGTATTAAAAATCTTAAATATCCAGTTTCTTTTTTATCCCACTCAATGATTAATAAAAATAAGATTGAGATGAATTTAATATAGTGATAGAATTGCAATTTAGAACATGAATATGGTAACAATTGACATTCAACAAAGAAAAAAATAGACCTTAAACCTTATTTGCAGAGCTTTTCACGTCATGAGATGATTTCATTATGGTAATATGGGTCTATGAATGAAATGTGTAAGGTAATTTAAGTTAAAGCAGTAAGTTGGTTTGAGCATGAGTATTGGGGTCACTCCATATACCCAGATTGTATACCAATGGATCAACTGCTTCTAGTGAGTAAAATTAGTTTCCTAGATGGTACATAATAATTGTATTTTTCTTTGGAATTTTCAGACATTACCCATTTGACTTCTCTACAAATACATTGAATTTGAAATATGTTTATTGAAAAATATGAAATCTAGCCATGCCAACTTGGCATTTTGTTTCACCGTTGAGGTACAGAGCGTAAACCTATCCAATAGGTACCATTTTATTTGTGGCTTGTCTCATCATCATGGTATAAGTTTCAAAGGAATGAGGTAAGTGAGAATGGATCTAAATCCCGAGGAAATTCAGGTAGCAATGAAATTTTGGTGGGATAGATACTTTTCCTTTAAGCCAAACGAAACAGGTTCCATAAATCCAAAGCTCCATAGAAAAGAATCAACTATGTCCAATGGCTAAAATTACATTGCTGGAAATATGGTACATAATAAGTATATTTAATTCTTAGCATTTTCATAGGTGGCCATTTTGTTTATCTACTTTCCTGCACACCTTGAATTTGCATTATTTCATGGAAGAAGAAGGCATTGGCCAAGACAATCAATGAAGTTCCACTATTGAGGTTGACAAAATGTTAAGTTTTCCACTAGTTATTATTTTATCTGGGTCTTTGTTGTGTATGTTATCCATGTGGCATGGTTTTAAAGGAAAAAGTCTGATAAGGGTTGGTACAACTCCCAGGAATTTTTGGTGTAATATGTAACACTTAAGCTGAGGAAGTATGCCCTTTGCAATGGAAACCCTTTGGGCACATTTCTTGAGGAATTTCTAGGATTAGAGGAACAGGGAGGGGCAAGGAGGGTTGATATGAAAATGAGGACCTATTCTTGGTTTACAATAGACCTTAAGAGATGAAGAGGTGCCTCAAAGAGCATGTACTACGAGTTGTAGAAAAATCTAAGATACAATACTCAATTGATAAAAATTAAATTGATGGAACCATATAAAGTGAATAGAAGAACATTGACAGACTCACCCATATTTTAAGTGACAGACAAGATTGCACATAATCGTATTGGAGGTCTTTGTAACTATCTTCAGAGCAGTTATTAGTATAATGTTACACTCAACTCATAGAATTGATGTAAAATAATAAATGACTCCAAAACTCTATATCTTACAATAAAATTATTAAAAAAAAAAGTGGAAACATGTACAGTTCATGGTGGTGAACAAATTCTACTATCGTACCACACCAGTGACAAGTATGCTCTAATACTGAAATGGTACAAAAAATAATTTCTTCTCAAACCATATAAGAATATCGAACATAGGTGACTGAGTGTTGCAACATGTCCAAATAAAGGAGATGAAGTCACAGACATGTAGGTGTGAGGATAAGACTAGAACTAATTAATAACATAAAATAATCATATATTCATCAATTAAAGAAGAAAATCACATGCATATAATTCAAATCATGTAGGTGCATGAGCAAGTTTCTCATTCAGACACCATAACAGAAGACCTTAACTTCATAATCTACATAGGGTATAGATATCAAATTTATTTATCTCAAGTCGTTTTTTCTATTGATCTCCACTACCCTGATTAATGCTAAGAGGAAGGGGAACATACTCTACATCACATTCCATGGGAGATTCAATAGAGATATTTCATCTTCATAGCAGTTATCAAAGGGCACTCTGTCTTTAAGGAGGTCACTACTATATACAGTTGTCTTAGCCTACCTTCAAAACATTAAAGTAGAAGAAGGTTGCATCCCTTTGAAATCAGTTCAAACCTTTTTTTGCTACCAAGGATAGTTTTATAAAGTTGTTAACACATAATTATAAACCTATCTAAGCAATCGAAAAAATGGGCAGTATCAGAAACAAAGTTTCTTCCAACATCTAAGACACAACGATGTGAAGTATGGTAAAGATATTTCAAACCTATTGTTGACGCAAGAATAGAGTTACAAAGTTGTTAATACATAATTACAAAAACCTATCTAAGGAATAAACAGAGTGGACAGTATCAGATAGGACTATAAATCACCATCTCCACTTATATCAATCCATCTAGTGTGAGAATATTCTTCCCTCGCTCCACCCTCCATCCATATCTATATCTCCCTCCATCTATTCTTTTATGTCTCTCTATCTCACCCCCCTAAACACACACACTCTCGCACTCCATATATATCAATCTCTTTGTCAATCCCCTCCTCTCCCCATCTCTCTCTTCTTGGAGGAATTATGGCCCTATATGAATTAGAAAATTCCCAAGAATTTATTGCACAATTCCTTCAAGGCTTCCTGATGACCTCATGCATGACTTGTACAGGTTTCCAATTATACAACTGAGAGTTACCTTCCCTTTGACCCCAATCTCAACTGGGCCATTTTTATAACTGACACGCAACAACTATTTATGTTTAATTATCAGTTATCTGATTGATCACTGCATGTGAATTAAATCAAATTTAATTCACTGGACGTATCACTAGCTCATCTCTTAGTTAGAACTAGTTAAACTAATTTTAACTCAAATAACTGAGTTAACTAATTACAACTCAAAATAAAATGCAACCGGACCCCCTAAAACTTAGAGTGGACTCTAGATGCCTCTAGTTTGATCCTCAACTAAAATTAACCGAGCTAACCAAATCTTCCCAACTAACTTAACTCATACAAGTTGTCATGTGATGTGGAATTACAATTTACTTCTAATTTGATTAAGGGAAAATTAAATCATAAGTCTCAAGTGTTCCATTTTCAATAGTTTTGATTTCCCATAAGCAAGAGCATGGAATTAAGACCCCCATAATATCATTTATGATATGAGAAAGGATAAATAAAAGTGAAATCATAAGCATGATCAAAATCCCATAGTAGAAGATTGTGCCAAAAAGTCTATTCGGGAGGAAGTTAAAGCTATTATGCATCCAGTTAAATCAAGCGCTTCCCACCTCTCATGGAAGAATATTTTTACTTCAAAAACCATGGATTTTTACCAAGGAGAGGAGCCTAGCTCCAAGAATGAAAGGATAGATGATGATGATGAGACAAAGTCACAAACACTAGTATTATATAACAATTAACTGGACACCCTATCAAAGAAGGCATTTACAATGGAACATGTGCCTTTTTACATGTTAGCATTCAAAGAAATGGAGTTAGGCGAGGTTTCCAGGCTTGGACACCTAGAACAATTTCTAGAGATTTTGAAATTCCACCTTGTAATTTTCATTTATCATCATATTAATACAATTATAGAGATTTGTTGTGGAAAATCATGTTGTAAATGTGACTATTTTACAGAATTGAAACACAATTGTAAATTAAAGAAAATTTGAATCAATATGATTGTTTTCTATGTTTTGTAGGATTTTATCAAGATTGTGAAGAGAATCATTATTATTTTGGTAAACTTTTACTTGACTCAAATTTTTATGTTTTTTGACAGCTGGATTCTTAATTTCTTATTTTTCCATCTGATATCAATAGGCTAAAATGAATTCTTAATTGCTCATTTTATTTTATTGAAATTCCCTCTTCCTTCTTCCCTTCTCATTAAACCCTTTATTTCTTTTATCTAAAACCTGAGGCACATGGATGCTATAATTGAAAACAAGTAGAAATTACACCCAGCAAAACCCTTATGAATTGTTGATATTTCCCCTTTGCTTCAATTATTAGGAGAAACTAAAATTAAAAAAGAAGAAGAGAAAACCAAAAAGAAAATTTGATTCGAATCGTTGGAAATGGCTCTTTATATTTCTTTATTTATGTGAAACAACTATATGAAGGAACTAGAGTGCATGAAACTTATATTCAGAATAGACACGAAAAGATCAATAGAATTAAATATGTTTTACACAATCATTTGGCAAAAACAACATCCAAAACTAACAGAAAACAATGTATGATTTAACTTGCTGCAATCTATCCATCAGATTTTGTTTTTCTTATTGAAAATTCACACCAAGAACCAAACACATGAAAAATTAAACTTGAGAAATGAAAAAATATGCCTAGCACAATTAAGAAAACTTATGTGTTTTATACACATATTTTTCCACAAAAAACCAAACCAGAATTGAAAATTAAGATCAGATTTAGATGTTCCCAGACTCTATTGTATAACACAGCACAATGTGACTATAGCGCCCCAACATAATTTATCACAACTTATATAGCCTATACTAATTTTCAAGTGCATTCTCTCTTTGCGGGAATTCATATGAATTGCATCCTTTTGTCCCACAAGCATGACAATTAATTTGTCACTTATGATTGTCATTTCCTTTCACTCATTGTCTTAAATTTCCACAACCTCGTCCTCAAGGTTGTATATTTGCATTATTTTCCTCTCCATCCTCTTCTCATGCACATCCTCCGCCTTCTATTCATATTTGTAGTCGACACAGAAAATTTTATTGCATAACTTTTCAACCTTCTTGTTTTAACTCCTCTTCTCTTTTCCTTTTGGATTTTTCTCATGTTGCACAAAATCACATCGAATAACCTATCCATTAAATTTTGTATTGGTTAAATTCATCCATTGAGGGCTATTTATTGTTCAAACGTGAAATATATTTCCATGTTTTTATGTGAGTTAATTAACTCTCTTACATTCAAACAATTTCCATAGGAATGAAATTGAAACTTCGCTTAAATTTTGTTGTTCAATAAACTGAAAAGGTTCATGGCAAGTTGAAGTTGATGAGACAAAGTTGAGAATACAAAGTTGAAAAGTTAAAGTCAACATTCAAGACGATTATGCAAGAGTGCACCTCAGTAAAAGTTAAACAATTAGGATTCATTATCAAAGTTGAACCCAAGTTCATGTTTATTTTACTTTCTTTCCTTAACTTTGAATATTGAAACTAAAGTGAGATCCCATTTCAACATGTTATATGTAGAATCATGTATGTCAAACCTCACATGAAGAACATAAAACTTAGGTATATTTTCAGCTAAATCAGAAGACAAATTTAATATATGAATAAAAAGGAAGATATTGAAATTCCATTGAATATAACTTACAACTCTTGATCTTATAAATGGATAGGGACATTCACCACCTTGTAACCATGCACATTATAGTGTGTCATGTACATTGCCTGAGTTTGTTTTCTACTTAATCACGTGCACTAAATGGCTAGATGAAAATATTCTAAGCATTGAATTTATCCAACTAAATAAATAGAAATTAGTAGGTAATTAAGAATAATTAAATAAATAACAAAAAACAAATTTCATTTACAACCCTAATATCTAGACAACAAGAATCATATCCCTATAGGAGTGTTAATTAGTGTTAGAATCACAACGATATAAATGTACATATGTATTTTAAAGATCAATGGGAACAAGTAGTCACTTGCCTTGAAATTTATGAATATGGTTATGTTATTTCATCCAAGAGTGTGAATATAAAAATTGTATGAGCATGTTTATATTTTAATTATGATTTTTTTATCGTGGCAAAAGAAGTGAAAGTGTATTAGGCACAATATACCCTCAATCGTGCCATTTTCTATCATAGCAAGTTTTGAATCTTTAGGAGAGTGATATAAGTGAGAATAAGTTCTTAGAGAAGATGACCAAGAGGTTGTGAGAGAATTAATGGTAGAAAAATAACAACAAACAAAGAATTATGAGAACTAAGAACAATAATAGAGGATTAGGAGAGTGCACAGGAAGCTAGAAAATCCAAAGAAAGTGGCTCAAAACTAGCAGAAGATTAATATGAAATCATGCTAGGAAACTTGTGATTTACTTGAAGAACAAAAGTTATGTGAAGACTCAACTTCATTTTTATAGAGGTTGTTTGAATGCACATGGGTTGATTAAATCACTTAAAAAAATGGAGAGATATTTCATGTTTGAAAGAATAAAGGACCCTTAATGGATGATTTTTTCCAATAGCAAGTTCAGGGGTTAGGTAATAAACCTCATGGTTGTTATTCCTTTATAGCTTCAAATGTCCCTTGAACAAGTAATTCACACACAAACTAAAACTTACATTTGATATCTTAAAGGTTATACTGAAATATTTTGAACCTTTTTTTTTACTCTTCTATAGAGATACATCACAATAGTGTTGAATATTGCAACAAGAAACAGTGAAGGAGGCATCCTGAAACATCATTCCTGATCCTAGTTGGAAAGTGATCACCAAAACTAGGTGAGGGCCACACAGGTGATTTTTGTCGCAAAGTCTATTTTTAGACTATGTCTGTTTTTAGACATGTCGATCATATTCTATGAGTTGCAGGATGCTATTTGTGGATGGTTGGTCAAGTTGGAAAAATAGATGGACTTCTATTTTTAGACATATTGGGCGGAATCTATTTTTAGATTGCCAGTCTAAAAATAGATATATCGAATATTATTAGCTCTTAATAATATTTGGACTCTAAACATTATCTTATTCTCTTGGAGCACTTCAGTTAAGTGCACAGATGTGGCACAGAAGCTAGCAGAAGGAATTACGCTATTTCTGAGGGTTATGTGGAGCTATTGCATGGATACTTCAGTTAGAACTCATGTGACAGAGTTTGGTGGAGTTGATTGAGGAAGTTAATGGAGTTGTGTTCAGTTTAACTAATCTAAACATAGTTGAGCTATTTGTATCTAGTTTAATTGATTGATACAATTAGTGAGAGTGGTGTGAATTAATTATTAATTAATTCACTAATTATAAACTCATTAATCAACTAAAGAATACATCAATTAACTTCAGTGCATGGACAGTTTCAGTGGAGACCAGTGCAGAGATAGGTGAAAGGGCAAGTATGACTATCAGTTGTGACTATAAGTGATGCATGGTTTGCATCCAACACTCAGTAGAGATTCCTATAAAGACTACGTGAGCAAGGCTAGGGTAATTACATTCTCATCAAGAGGCATTCTTCAGCAGGGATTGCGCAGTAGAGGCAGACTATCAAGTGGCAGAGATTGGAGCATGTGTTTTGCTAGATCTAGCTTGATTAGTGTGTAGCAAGTGGAGATTATACTGAGAGCTTGTGAGGAGATTTGTATTATGATTGTTACATGATCTCTATGGCATATATAATATACAGATAGTTGGGAGTTTTTAGCTTTAAGCTTTCCCATTACATATTGTGTTCATATGTGTGAATTTTTATGGCTTTAATGAGTGCATGCAATTGATTTTATTTCCGCATGTGATGATCAATGGTAGAAGAGATTCAGTATTGTGCATGAAGATAAAATAGTGTGTGATCAGGAGAATCCCAGTGGATAACATATTAGTTATTCAAATTTCTACATGGTATCGGAGCGATATTAATCATTGGAGCAATTGCAAAGCATTGAAGCGGTTTATTTTTAGGATAAACTCAGGAAAATAAAAATGGAGAAGAATGACACTATTCCGGTATACTTGACAAAGTTTGTCCACTGCAGGGATGAGCTTCGGAGTGTAGGAGTTAGTGTGGATGAGGAAGGACAAGTCAAGAAGGTTGGGATTCGAGCAAAGAATCTCTACAGACTTGAAGTATATGGGATGTCTACAGAGCTTCCTACTGTTGGGAAGTGCAAGAAAGACATGCAATTGAAGCTTGAGAGGGAGCTGGATTTGCATGCAGGTAAGAGTGAACCTCGGGATGTGGAGCAGCCACAAGATGAGGATAATGGAGTGGGAGCAACCACTCATGCAGAGAAATTTCATGCCAGATGGGCAGAGGGAGTGCATGCAGCTATACCACCAGGTGAGAGGTGGGGAAACATGCATGGGTAATCCCAAGAGGAGATTTCTGGGCAGGATTCATTGAGATGGTGTGGATCTCATGAATTGAACTTGGCTACGAGGTGCCCACAGAGCAACAGTAGCATGATCAGTTGGATTGATGCAGGCAGATCAAAGTGACAGTGTCGGATACTGGAGCGCAGATCAGAGTTGATAGCAAGTGCAGAGTGCATGGGTGCAAGAGTTCAACAGCGCAGTGGTTCCTGATGACATGTGCATTTGGTACCAGCAGAGGTCGAATACTTTGATAGATGCATTATACTGATAGATTTGTTTGGAGCCTATTCAGTTTCAGAGGATTTGCAGAGAAGATGCATGGAGTTGCATGGCGCTTGTGAAGGTTGCAGGGCGAATGCATGGATTTGCATGTCGCATGCAAAGACAGTCCTTTCTTGTTGAGAGGGAGTGTTGAATATTGCAACAAGAAATAGTGAAGGAGGCATCCTGAAACATCATTCCTGATCCTAGTTGGAAAGTGATCACCAAAACTAGGTGGGGGCCACACAGGTGATTTTTGTCACAAAGTCTATTTTTAGACTATGTCTATTTTTAGACATGTCTATCATATTCTATGAGTTGCAGGATAATATTTGTGGATGGTTGGTCAAGTTGGAAAAATAGATGGATTTCTATTTTTATACATATTGGGCGGAATCTATTTTTAGATTGCCAGTCTAAAAATAGATATGTTGAATATTATTAGCTCTTAATAATATTTGGACTATAAACATTATCTTATCCTCTTGGAGCACTTCAGTTAAGTGCACAGATGTAACACGTGAGTTGACAGAATGAATTACGCTATTCCTGAGGGTTAAGTGGAGCTATTGCATGGATACTTCAGTTAGAACTCATGTGACAAATTTTGGTGGAGTTGATTGAGGAAGTTAATGGAGTTGTGTTCAGTTTAACTAATCTAAACATAGTTGAACTATTTGTATCTAGTTTAACTGATTGATACAATTAGTGAGAGTGGTGTGAATTAATTATTAATTAATTCACTAATTATAAACTCATTAATAAACTAAAGAATACATCAGTTAACTTCAGTGCATGGACAGTTTCAGTGGAGACCAGTGCAGAGATAGGTGAAAGGGCAATTATGACTATCAGTTGCGACTATAAGTGATGCATGTTTTGCATCCAACACTCAGTAGAGATGCCTATAAAGACTGCGTGAGCAAGGCTAGGGTAATTACATTCTCATCAAGAGGCATTCTTCAGCAGTGATTGCGCAGTAGAGGTAGGCTATCAAGTGGCAGAGATTGGAGCATGTGTTTTGCTAGATCTAGCTTGATTAGTGTGTAGCAAGTGGAGATTATACTAAGAGCTTGCGAGGAGCTTTGTATGATGATTGTTACATGATCTCTATGACATATATAATATACAGATAGTTGGGGGTTTTCAGCTTTAATATTTCCCATTACATAATGTGTTCATATGTGTGAATTTTTATGGCTTTAATGAGTGCATGCAATTGATTTTATTTCCGCATGTGATGATCAATGGTAGAAGAGATTCAGTATTGTGCATGAAGATAAAATAGTGTGTGATCAGGAGAATCCCAGTGGATAACATATCAGTTATTCAAATTTCTACAAATAGAGTGATATTTAACTCATTTATTTATATCAAAATTAAATTCCATGTTAGTGATGAATTCTTATGTTTTGAATGCTCCTCATAAATTTTCCAATTTCTAATATTTAGCATTTAATTAAAAAAATAAATGCTTAGATAGATGTATTTCGGATTAATCACATCATAATGAATGCTTCTAAGATTGGGGCTAATGGCATATAAATTCATAATGAAATGGTAGAGTTTTAAAATTATATTTGCTATTATGAAATTTTTGAGACAAGGTAAGAATTAAATCTAATTTCTTTCCTACTTATTAAAATAGGAAAAGTATAATTGTTTATTTTGTGGTCAAGATAATTAGTAAACGTACCATCTATCATTGAGGATGCTTGGACTACCACTATACTCCTGAGCCTTATGCAACCACCTAGATAATTAGTAGATGTACCATCTATCATTGAGGATACTTATGGTAGATTTGGATGGACTACCCATATACTCCTGAGCCTTATGCAACCACCTAGATAGTTAGTAGATGTACCATATATCATTGAGGATGCATAAGGTAACTTTGGATGGACTACCCATATACTCGTGAGCCTTATGCAACCACCTACAAACACGGTTGGAAGGTTAATTGAGTTTCAAACTTTGGTGGGGCCCAAATATTAGTCAACAATCACTTTATGGTGTCATACATCCACACCCAAAAACCTAGAATAGTATAATCATAAAACCTTAAAGATTTACAAGGTAAATATCTATTCTCTTAACTTTAATATTTTTTTTTCCAAAGAAAAAATCGAACCATCTATTAAGAGTGTAGAAGGTTACATAGTATATGCATGTAGCATTCAAAGAACTGCATTTTTCCTTTTTTGTGTAAAGGGAAAAATGGAGTTGTAGTTGATGAGGAGATATATGCATCAATCCTCCCAGCCTTGTCAAAAAGATAAAATATGTCATCTCCATTCAGCCCTCGGGCTTCCCTTATGTTAGAAAAATGTACGCCCGAAACAGGGATGAAAACATACTATGTCTATAAGTTCACATCAAAAAACAAAAATTGGGTGGTAAACATCGATCCAGTTTTTCAATATTTACGTCGCATAGTGTCTAAAAAGAGAAAAAACCTATCTCCCAAATCTCCTCATAGAGGAAAAAAATCCAAAACGAAGACATGAAATTTTAGAATATATTCAGAGCTAAAGGAAAAATAAACAAAAATTCTAAAATTTCACCAGTTTAAGAAGTTCAAGTTGATCTGAGATAACTGGAAAACAAATAAAAGAGGGCAACTGAAAACTATCGGGCGAAGGGAGGTTGTTCGATCACTCAGACCAGAACTCCATCGAACTCAACAGCTATCCAGTGCCCCATATCTTGACGAACGCCCTCCTTAGATAGGAGGTTTGCTTCACAGTTTCGTTCCCTATAAATGTAACAAGCAGTAATCTGGTTAAAAAAATATTTTATATGTATCACCTCATCAAGTAAAGGAGATAAAATGTAATTTAGAAATATTTGTGAACCATTAAACCACTTTATGATGTTCATAGAGTCCCCAAAAATTTGGACATCTCTCATCTCAAGAGACGAGAGCCAACATAGCAGTAAGTGAAGAGATTTTAATTCTACGAAGTTATTTGTCCCCTAACCAAGGCCAACCGATGCTTTGAGGATTTTCCCTTATGGTTCATGAATGGAAAGACTAGCTCCACATCTATTTTGAGGTTCAGATGCCCCATCAAAGTATGACCACAGAATATCACCCCTAATGTTCTCCTGTTGGATGACTCTGGCTTGTTGGGTTTATGTCAGAATTGGAATATATTCATAGATAGATACTCCTTCTGCCGCTAAAAGGTTAACATGAAAGAGATTATCTTGAAAGATGACTTGGTTTCTTGCTATCCAAGTTCCACAAGAAACTAACAGTGGGAGGTTTCGTAAAGTGTCATTTGGGGAGGCATGCCACCATCTCTGCCATGCCTCCCACACATCACTTCCCTCCCATTTTTTTTTAAATTTAAGGAGCCTCAGAGTTTCAATTGTGAGCCTAATATTAAAGGGGAATGTAAGGAAGAGGTGGTGAACTGACTCAAGGCTAGCCTTGCAAATGGAGCACCAACCAGGCCCAATCTTGCCCCTCCATTAGAGAAAGTCCCAGGAGGGAACTTTGTTCTGAAGAATGCACCATAAGAAAAATTTGGTTTTTGTCGTTCCCTTTAACTCCCACAAAGGTTTAAGCCACCACTCCGGCTCCCCTAGCCTTTCTGAGCCATTAGCCATTTGTACCCAAATTTTGGGGAGTACAGACCCAATGGAGCATGAACCCATATGAGTTCATCTGGCCTCTCCTAAATTATGATATTTGAGTTTTGAAGATCACTGATGAACCCCTGCCACTCCTCGAGCCACCTGTATTCAAGCTGGAGGGCTTACCCTATCATCCATGCTTGTCTCCACATGGTTGTCTAACCTTGCAGGGCTATATGGCTCAGGGTTATGAAACCCCTTTGTTCCAACTACTCTAATAGATCTCTAGAAAGAGCGAACCTCCCAGAGTAACCCACCCATGGGTCACGGCCTATTCTTTCCTGTGCTCCATCCCCAACATGCTAGGCTAGACCCTGTTCAATTATCTTGACCAAATTTAATGAAGCTTTCCATACAATTGATAGCATTTTTTAATTTCTTATTTGGCATGTGCAACCAATCTTGTAATGGCATCGGATCAATTTATTTCCTTTTTATGACAGTCGTTCAGAGGTTTTCCAATGTGATGAATCGCTAGCCCAATTTTGCAGCCAAAGAAGCTGTGAAGGAGGGAAGCTCCTTGATTCCCCATCCTCCCCAAGATTTCAAACGCACTATTTTCTCCCATGCCACCCAAGGCATCACATGTTCCACCTTTGAACCTACCCATAAGAACCTACTACAAATTTTATTAATTGTGGAGACAATAATTTTAGGTACCCAAGAGAGGGCAGCCCAATAAACTAGAATGGCCATGTCTACAGATTTAATCAACAATAGTCTCCCTACTCTAGATAGCCATTTGAAGCTCCAGTGTTTCATCCTTGCCTCAATCTTTGCAATTATCCAGTGCCAATATTGGATATGATAAGCTTTTGCTTTAGATGAAACCACAAATATTTAAACAAGTCCTATAGGGTCTTTACTTCAAACTATAACACTTCCGAGATTCTACCCACTTCAGCTCTGGAAAGGCCTGTCGTAGTAACTGTGGATTTATATCTATTTATACTTAAACCTGTAGCCTTTAGGAAAAGGTCCAACACCTCCTTTAATGGATGATAGTCTTCCAAAATACCATTGTTAAATAGGAGGATATCATCTACAAAAAGTAAATGAGTAACAAAAAGGTTGACAGCCACCTCAATGCCTTTTAGTTCCCCCCTTCTTTTTGCTTCATGTATCATCAGACTGAGTCCTTCCACAACCAAAAGAAAAAGAAGGGGAGAGTGAGGGAATCCTTGACGAAGTCCTCTTTGTATGTTGAAAAAATTGGAAGTTGCCCCATTGATCAGAATAGCAATACTTGTAGAAGAGATGCACCCCATCACCCAATTGATAAAATCATTCCTGAAGCCAAGATGGGTCAGGAGAAGCCAGATATACATCCAACTGATTCTGTCATATGCCTTGGAAAGGTCTATTTTAATGATTTCTCCTTTTTTTTTTACTTCTTTTCAAACGATGGAGAGTTTCTTGGGCCACCCCCACAGCCTCATGGATTTTCCTTCCATCCAAAAATCTGAACTATTCTAGAGAGATACTTTGTGAGAGAAAGGACTTGAGACAGGTAGCTATCACTTTTGAAATGATTTTATAGATGCATGAACAAAGAGAGATTGGCCTAAAATCATCAAAGGACTCTGGATGCTCCTTTTTGGGAATGAGAGCAAGGAAAGTGGAGTTGAAAGGTTGATAAATGGATCCTGATCTTCTCGATCCTTCCACCACCTCAAGTAGGTCATCACCCAAGAACTAAAAAAAGTGTTGGAAGAATTCCATCGTCCAACCATCCAGCTCTAGACTCTTGTGTTTCTGCATTGACTTAAGGATATCTTCCACTTCCTCATTTGAGGCAGGCTCCATTATACTGTCATTTCCTTCATCGTCAACTCAGCTACCCTAATAACTTCAGCAATGGATACCTCCGTTGGGGCTTTGAACAAATATTTGAAATATTTCACTCCAAGGGAGGAAATATCCTCAAAATATTGTGCCGTTACTCCTTCCTCCATCTGCATTCCCCAAATTGTATTGATATTTTTCCTTCCTCTAGCGTAGTTCTGGAAAAATTTTGTATTCTCATCTCCAGCTAACAACCAAATAGCCCTGCTTAAGGCACCAACTTTCCTCTCTTTCCAATAAATTTTTTTTCCTTGATGCTTCAAGTCTCCTTATTCTGTCCCTTGATTCAGTGGAGACATATCCGGCCCCCTCCAGGCTTTCCAGAAATTCTATTTCTTCATTTATCTTCCGTAGGTCTTCCTCCTCCTTTTGCTTTTTTGCCTTTGCCCATTCTAGAGTGGCTTTTTTCATTTTCTTTAGATTCTCCATAAAATGCCTGCTCATATTTCCAGGTTTTCTCGGCCAATATTTCCTCCAAGTGGCATGGAACAAGGAGGTGAAGGAATCATCTTTGAGCCATGAAGAGCTAAACTTGAAGGGGGGCCCTGGCTTCTTATGGAGGTCTTTGATCTCAATAATAATGGGCAGGTGGTCGAATGTGCCTCCCCCCCCAACCCAGTGCCTAAAAATAGAGGATCTGGCCACCAGTTCTTCGTTAAGAAGAAAACGATCCAACTTATTTGCCACCCTATCCTCACCCATTCTTCTGTTCCTCCAAGTGTGTCTAGGCTTGATCAATTTTTCGTCCACCAGATGTGAGGAGGCTAGCTTATTGATAAAAAGACCCATAAGAGGATCAGCACGAGCTGAGGGACCCCAAGATTCAGAAATTCCCAAGGAGAAATTAAGGTCTCCACCCAGAATGAGATTTGAGTTATTCATGCATGATTTAGCAAAAAGGTTGCTCCAATACTGCATCCTATCCAGGCAAGGTCCATATACATTTAACAAAAGGATAGGGTGATAGAGCTCATTTGAGTATACTTCCATAGCCAGGGCATTTTCAAAACCCCATGAATAAATTTTCTTCAACTTCCCAATTTTTATGCCCAACGCCAAGCCCCCAGATCTTTTGTGGGCATCTAGAGCCTGGAAACCCCATCCTGGGAACATCCTTGACAGAGTGCCAATCACTTCATCCCCCATCCCCAAGGTTTCTTGAAGCATAAGAACATCAGGATCATAGGACTTCATCAGCTCTCTCAATGCTATTTTTTTGGGTTGACTAGCTAAACCCCTACAATTGTAGGAGAGAATAATCATTGAAAACCTAGGGTAGGGCTCTGCGCTACTCTAAGCACCCCAAAAAGGGAACGCTACTTCCCATCTGCAATATCAATTTTTGCCTTGACTTGTGCGTTATAAAGGTTTGATTTCCTACCCCGCACCTTTCTAGGACCAATCGAAATATGGTTAGACTCCAATCCATCGATGGCCTCCCCTTTCCAAGGTTTCTTCATAAGGGATCTTAAGTTATAGGGAGGCTTTTTAGGGATACAAGGCAGAGGAGGGGGAAAACATATATCAACCTCAGGGAAGAGATCTGAATGGGAGAATGGGATTGAAGTAATGATACTATCAAGGGACTCTATGACATCGTGCATTTGAAAATATTCCAATTATGGAGGCCTGGAAGGACCAGGCTTTGTATAAGAAACAACAGAAGTACATAAAGAGGTGAAAAGGGAAGGAGAAGAGACCAGAGTCATACCCTCCTGAGAAGTTGCAGTGGTTCCAGCTTTAGGAAGAGGATCAAATGCTTGAGATCATTCCTATTCTTGATCCATAGCCAAAAGGTTGGATTGTTTTGCCAGTTGTACCGAAGGAGCGGTGTCAACTGTGTTGGCGCCAGGACCTTCAACCCCTTCCATCATCTCCCCTTCTGATGCCCTGATATCTTCTGCAATCGAGGATCTGAGGGGCCCTCGGTTTAATATTTTTTGCTTCCTTCTTCTTCGGTGCCCCAACGGACAGTCCTTTGCTAGATGACCATACTTATGACAACGATGACATCTGAATGGCATATGTTCGTAGTCCAGAGTCTTTGTATATTCATAATCCTTGTACTTAAGATGCATTTCCTCTGTTAATCCTTCTTTAGGGTTTAGGTTGACCAAAATTATGGCCACACTCAGATCCTTGGTCTACTAGAACGATAGGTCTGCTTCAAGGAATTGACCCAGAGTGTTCCCAATTGAAAGGAAAGCTGAGTCCGTCTAGAAGGGTATTGGAATTCCTGGGAGCTTTACCCAGATCGGGGTTTCTTCAATTTTTTCCCTCTGGGTGTCAAGAGTGGCGTCCATTTCCTGAACAAGACAGGCCTCTTCCCGAAGTTCCAATTCCTTTCTAAAACCCATTCTAAGTGCTCCTTCTTCTCAAACTTAAGCATAAACCACCCCCGGGCTAGGGTTTGAATATCAATGGGGCTTCTTGGGGCATCCGTCCATTCCAAGGCTGTCCACTCTGAGATATAGTTGGCGGAGAATTTCCTACCTCTCACTCTTCTAACTAGGATGGTTTTTGTTGCTTCCATGACTTCGTTAATGAGAATTTCTACTCTAAATACACAGCATGGATACTCTTCTTTTCCCCTGATCTACTTGGTATTTTTTCTTTTTGTTCCTGCAACCCTACTTCTTCCACCTTCCTTGCCTTCCAACAACCTTTCGATCACATCTAAAACTTCAAGAGCAGGGGACCCGAGTCGCCCTTCCTTAGTGTGGTTCGTACCTTCCAAGTAGAGCCTCCTGCTCCTAGAGGTCCTTCTTATTGTCTGATGGGCCCTAGATCCTCCTTCTGACTATCTCCTCTAACAGACCCTGAATACCTTCCTTGTTCCTCCACTGAAGGCATGGAGTGAAAGGCTCCTACCTAACCCAAGACCGTCTATCTCAGCCCACTAGGGTTTTGGCCCAAACCCTTAGCAACCTCCAGCCTCGAGCTCGCCGCTTTACTGCCCTGCGAGAGAAGGAAATTTTCGGGGAAGCTAATACCCTGCCACTGATGAGGGTTCCTTTGGGTGATTGGAACTTCCCGAGAACTCCCCTGCCCCACTCCGGCACTCTATGGCTTTCTCCCAAGAAATATTTAAGCCCAACAGAGCCCTAAAATCCACAGCTAGCAACTATATCTTCCAACCCCCCTGAAAGAAAATGGATTGATGAAATACCTGGCAGAGTAGGGTTTTGCAGGTTTGTCTGGAGTTGTTTGCCTCCAAGCTTCTTAGTGACTGACAAAGGCTAGAGCGACCCTTGATCGAACCCTTCCTTCCACGCGCAGTTGAATGTTCTCTAGAGGCTTTCTTCCAAAAGAGCAACCCCATTCGACGGACCCCAGACACCTTCAGGAGATTTTTTCTTCTGGCATGTATCTCCAATAGCCAGAAAATAACGGTCCAAGTTCTTCATCGACACCTCGTGTCCCCAGACTGTTAGCAAGTCTTTCGGCGTCAGTTCAATTTCCACAGAATCCCGTTCAAATCCCATGTTTGCCTTGTGCTTTAGCACTTAAAAAAACCCTTTGATAGCACATAACCCTCTCCTGCACTAACCTCCAATGCTCACACCATCGTTTAGCAAGTAGGTTAGGGTTTGAAAAAACTGAAACAACCATCCTAACCCAGCTTATCCATATGCAAAACCGTCAAATCCAAACTGCAGTGTGGCCGCCTGTCGAGAGCGCAGGTGTCTGCAAGATTCTGACAGTATAGGATGACTGTCACGTCATACTCCTTCTCGCAAAAGGTCCCTGCGGCCAATTTTAGAGCCACCGTTGTTTGTCCTTGCCTCCATGGTTAGGGTTTCAACCCAAAAAACCCTTCGACGATTTCATCGCACCTCCCTCTTAACTTTGATATTATATATAAGAGTATAATGAATTACAAAATTTGACTAACCATAAATACAAGTTAGACATATGAATATTCTAGAACCTATCGATAAGTTAATTGAATTTCAAACTTTGTTGGGCCCCAATATGGATGAACAATCACTTTTTAGTATTATATATCCATTGTTAGACCTAACCCAACCCAATAAGCTAAAATATTATAATCATAAAAACTTAATTATTTACAAGCTAAATATATATTCTCTTAACTTAGATATTACATATAAGGGTCTAATGATTTACAAAATTTCCACTAACCAGAAATAAAAGTTAAGTTAAGTTAGACAGAGAAATATTCTAGAATTATTCTAAAATCTATCAATCTATATCCACTTTTCCCGAACCTTCAAAAATGTCGACACATTTCCAGGTGTCAAGCCAATTGTTTTATAAAAGGGGCTTGGGGCTCATTCTGCATCCTATTTGGCTTCCATCTCTCGGGTTATTTTTATGTGGTTTTGCACATTTTAAGACCAAATTTACAAATATAAATTGATATTTTGCCTTATATCTATTAATACCCTGTCTTTTTTGAAATTGCAAAACTGAGTTTTAGAAGCAAACCAACACCCATGAACGTAAATTTTTCCTTTCAATCCAAATAACCTTGTACACCTTGTACATGGTTTAGTAAGCTAAATTAATTTCTAGATATACCAAATTCCACCTCACTCAAAAATCCAAACTATAAATAATTCAAGATAATAAAATTATAACAACAAATATATTATAAATTAAACTATTAAAATTATAAAAATTAATAATAAATTAAACATTTTTTCCAATAATTAATTATATTAAAAATAAATAATTATGTATAATAGATAAAATCACTAAAAATATTTTATTTTCTTTATTAGACTGATATAATATCAAACAACAAAATGTTGGAAAATGCTCTAGACAGTGTTTTATAATATTATAGGTTTAATATTATAAACTATAATTATGATTAGTTTTATGCAAATACATTATTTGCAAACAAGAAAATGTTTAAAAAATAAATTAAAATAAAAAACTTAAAACAATGTTCTCTGCTTCGAATAATAATTATGATTAACTTGATACCATCAGTTTTGTATAGAATAAAAAATTAAAAAAAATTAAAACTTAAAACGCTGTTCTCCGCCTATGAATGAAAGGCAAGGCAAAGAAGCCAAAATGCAATTTATTATGTTTACAGATTGATAAAACTGTACAATGATGATCATCCCAACCCAAGCCAAGGCAGGCAAAACTATTTAACAACTCTCTTCAAATAATTTTGTGCGTTCAAATTGCCGGCGCCACTGTATGTAATTTGTTCAGGCATTCAAATTGCCGGCGCCACTGTACTGTGTAGCTGTAGCTGTAATTTATATTTATTCCTCAGTACTGCTGCAAAGCTTTGGCGGTTTTGGAGTGGAGATGATGTACTGAAACTTGGCTGCAATTGGGATGTGATCCGAAGAATGTGTAAGTGAAGGAAGTGCTCCATGTGTGACCTCTTCCTGGTCTATCAACTCCAGCAGCGACACCACCTTCAAATTGGTGGCAGTGTGAAGTATGTAATCCAGCGTTCCCTGAAAATTGTTGCTGCAGTTGGTGAAATGGGGCTCCCCTGTTTTAGTATTCATTTTCTTCTCCACCTCTGCTTCAGAAACATTAATGCAGTGAAGATAGGAAGAATAAGCACTTGCTAAAGGCAGTGTGTGGTAAAAGCTTTGAGCGAGTTGCAACTCACCAGATGGATCATAATCAAGAATTTCCTTGTGGAAGGGATAGATATAGCCTTTTGTGAGAAGTGTGTGGGGCGCACTTCCCGGCAAAGAATTGAAATCCCCACAGAGAAGAAGAGGAATATCAGAATTATCATGGACAAATGCCTGCAATAAACCTGCCATAGCTTTACATCACTGTTCTTCGGATTTGCACGGATGTGGGTATTCACAATGCACAAACGTTGTTGTCCACTGCTGTTGCTGTTGTTGAAGGAAAGGATGAGATTGAGCGCAATGTTGTCTTTTTGAAATCGGGGAAAAGCTTGAGCAAAGTCACAGCTCAAATTGATCGACCATGATTCTATCAGGTCAAACTGATTCAGCTTGTAAAATGTTGCACACCCATCCACAGTTTGGAGGTAGCATAGTCTCTGCTTTTCTTGAAACACCCCTTCATATCCATATTTGGCCAGTTCCGACTCGAAATAATTACAGAAGTGGTTGTGCTGCACCTCTTGGAGGCAAACAATGTCAGCGTCACACTCTAATATTTCCTTCACTATGTTTTGTTTGCGGTATTCCCAACACAGTGCCAAGGAAGGACAGTTGGGGAACTGCTCTGGAGTAGCACACACTTCAGCCAACACGTTATATGTCATAACAGTGAATAATGGGCCTCCTCTACTCAAACTACTTGCACCATCGCTGCTGCTGCTGCTGTTAACTCTGAATAATGGATCGGTACTGAAACTTGCACCATCGCGGCTGCTGCTGTTGTTAATTGTGAATAATGGGCCTCCTGTACTGAAACTTGCACCATAGCTGCTGCTGCTGCTGCTAACTTCAATCATTTGCCGAGGATTCCGGGGAATGCTGTTGTTAACTGTGAATAATGGGCCTCCTGTACTGAAACTTGCACCATAGCTGCTGCTGCTAACTTCAATCATTTGCCGAGGATTCCGGGGAATACCTTCCGGAAAAGGAAAAGGAATAGCATGCTGAGGAATCTGGAAAGATCCTTTACCTTTATCTGCACATTTGAGAGCTAATACGTTCCCCACATATATATTCTGTTGCAGGGTACTGCTGATCAGTGTATAGAACAGCTGAATGTTGTTGGGAGAAATTCGGACCCAATACGGCCATCTCTTGCTCTCATCATACCAGAAATCACCCTTTACCAAATTCTTTATCTCATCATACCGGAAATCACCCTTCACCAAATTCTTTATCAATGCTTTACCCGCTATAGCTTCCATGCAGGAAACCCTTTTCAATTCCTCGGCAGTGCTCATTTTTGCCATTTTCATTTCCTCCCCAGCGCTCATTTTTGCCATTTTCATTTCCTCACCAGCGCTCATTTTTTCCAGCAACAGTTGCTTATTTCTGCAAATCTTCTCTTCTCTGATCTTCTCAGGGTTTGATATTAGCTCTTCTCTTCTCTGATCTTCCGTTGCAATATTTAATTTGATATTAGCTCTTCTCTTCTCTGATCTTCGGTTGCAATATTTAATTTGATATTAGCTCTTCTCTTCTCTGATCTTCGGTTGCAATATTTAATTTGATATTAGCTCTTCTCTTCTCTTCTCTGATCTTCCGTTGCAATGTTTATTATTATTTTTTATATTTGCTTTTGTTCCTTTTTCGCCTTCGTGCTTTTTTGTGATAACTGTGCTTTTTTGTTCCTTTTTCGCCTTCCTGCACTTTTCGTAACAGTAGTTTACTTTAAGTTTTTTTAAATTTTAAATTCGTAATTTAAAAATTCGGAACTTTTACTGTAGTTTAGATTAACTTTAAGTTTGCATCAGGAAAGGTTTGTTGAATGCGATAACCATGCAATATGGAAAAAAACCGACCTATTATGTTATCTATATCCCAACTCGCACTCTTAAAGAGTCATCTAATGTGTGAATATTGTAATTTTACTTCTACTTGCTATATATATAATAATAACTATATGTTATGCATTTTTATCACCAGAATGTTGAAACAAAAAGTTTTATTTACGGATATATTTTTTATACACAATTTTGAGAAATATAGTGTTTCTAAATATTTAAGGTCAACTTACATCAAATATATTATATTTGGTTATAAACATAATAATAATATTGATTCTTCATTGTCCTCAACTATTTTATAAGGTATAATAATTCATAACTTGCATAACCCATCTTCTATAGGTCACTGATATTTGAGATATTGTAGGTGGCTTGTGGAAAAATGATCACAAATGTTAACATATATTCCTCCTAGAATACACAATGGAAGTATTCCTAGGATTATAGTTGAAAATTGTACTCAAGACACCAAAATTTGGGAAGGTAATGTGTCATAATATGCAAGTGTGATCGGTGAACTTAATAAATGAATATATCACATCATAAACATGAATGCTTATGATTTGGGTAGTTTTTTTCATCGCCTTTGTTAATGACTATGCTTGACTTATGAATGTAGTTCCATCAACTTATAATCGATCAAAGGAAAATAAATTACATGACAGGCGCAAGAGCTTACAATGAAGAGAAAAATATAAACTTATGTCCTAAACTAAATCGGTCATGGAAATTTTATCGCAAATGAAAAGTGTCCATTTACATTCAATGGAATACTAACATTTTTCTTAATTTTGATACTAAGTAATGAATGATTTTCTAGTTCTACTAATAATATATAAAAACTTCACAATGTGAAGAATACATTTTTTAAGTCAAAATAGTTTTGGACCACAATATCTCACATTCCAACCTTTGATTCAAAAATTCAGTTGAACAAATACCAATTTCTTCTCTAAACTTAGTAAATTTTTTCGTGTGAAGTGGTTCTGTGAATATACCTATCGTCTAATCTTATGAAATATTGTAATTTGGCAAGCTCATGCCATTTACAGTAAGAGTCGTGATGTGGTGATATTTGGAATTTGGAATGTTAAATTGGATTTTTTGTAAGCTTAATGGCTAAGTGATAACCAATGAAAAATGAAGTGGCTTATATGTGAGGATTCCGTAGATCTTGTAAAAATCAGCATTACCAAACAATCTCATATGTTGCTTTCCATGTTGAAGGTATTCATAATGTACATCTTCAATGAATGTTTTTGAGTTAAAGCTAAAAATTTAAGGAAGAAGTATTTAATTTTACTATAATATATTTAGCTATTACTTAAAAAAACACATCAAGTGGCATAATTTTGAGATCAACTCTATTTGATAACAAGTTGATGTTATCATGGCGAATCCTATAATTGGTACATATAAACCTTGTAGGATTTTATACTTTTTAGCTAAATTAGATCCAACAAAGTTCTAAGTAATCATGTATAGTTGAAAAGATATACCAATAATTTGTGGAGCTTTCCAACTACTATGAAGCTTGAAGGATGTTTCACTTTTTGAAGGTTGAGGGAAATTCATGGATTTATAAAATAAACACGAGTAACATTTTTAGGGAACAAATTTTGAAATTTCATTGCCTAAAGGAAAAAATAAATTTTTGATAATTGTATAGAGGAAATTTTTGAGGAAGAATAATCATTTATTTCTTGTAAATTCAAATATATTTCAAAACATCATTCTTTTTGTATCCTATTTTTCTCCTTACCTACATGTTTTTCCAATTTTCAAGAAGCCTTTCAATTTTTTTCAGAACTTTTTTATTTTGTTTTTGCCGAAGATGAAATATTGACTTACAATAAATTTACCATTGTATAAAATATGATATCCCTTATTCTCCTTGGAATATCCAATCATCATACACTTCATACTTCTTGACTCTATCTTAGTTCTCTTTTCCTTAGGAAGTAAAGCATAACAAACTGAACCAAAAACTTGAAATGTTAAAGTTTTGGTTTCAAACCATGCCATGCTTCATATGGTGTGATTCCATCCAAAGAAGTAGTGGGAGATCAATTTCTTAAGTAAACAATAGTATGTACTACTTTAGCCTAGTAGAAGGTACTTAAGCCTCTGAAAGTTAACATTGATCTCACCATTGCTAACAAAGTAGTGAATCCTTTAACCATACCTTTTTTTCATAGTTGAGAGAGTCTTCAAAGTGTTAATGTCCATAACATACATGCCATAATATGATGAGTGAAATATCTGAACTTATTTCTCCTACAAAATCTTGCATCCTAGGAATGACTTTTTCTTTCAATCTTAAAATACACCATCTTCATAACTTGCAATTATTATTTTAATATTTGTTTTGTGTTGTTGATTTTCATTACTCTATCTTCCATGATAATTTTACGTCCTTCTTGGCAATTCAACACTAAAGACAACATTTGTTTTTAATGTCAATACACACTTTTATGCATTTGTTAATTTTTTCCTTTCCTTATCCCATTCCATTCATTGTTATATAAAAAAAAAGGTATTCATAATGTACATCTTCAATGAATGTTTTTGACTTAAAGCTAAAAAATTAAGGAAGAAGTATTTAATTTTACTATAAGATATTTGGCTATTACTTAAAAAAACACATCAAGTGGCATAATTTTGAGATCACTCTATTTGATAACAAATTGATGTTATGATGGTGAATCCTATAATTGGTACATATAAACCTCGTAGGATTTTATACTTTTTAGCTAAATTAGATCCAAAAAAGTTCTAAGTAGTCATGTATAGTTGAAAATATATCCCAATAATTTGTGGAGCTTTTCCAACTACTATGAAGCTTGAAGGATGTTTCACTTTTTGAAGGTTGAGGGAAATTCATGGATTTATAAAATAAACATGAGTACCATTTTTAGGGAACAAATTTAACACTTTTTAATGCATTCTTAAAGATATCTAAGAGGGTTTGTGGAGAAAACTAGTTAATATTATATAAAATATTTCACAAGCACCTTTATCCTTTGTCTATTTTAGGTATAATGTTTTTAATTTCATTCTAATCTATAAATATCCTTAATTAGTTGTAACACAATACTATTGTGTCCACCATTGAATTTCCTAAGCTTATGATAGTTTAAGGTATGTTTACACTTAGTACAAAGCCTTTTTAATAGTTCAAGTATTATATCCACCTAAAGATACTTCTTCAATTATATTTTCTCACCTAGGGTGGTGTTACACAATTATATAGATATAATATGCATATTTATAGGAAGAATTGCTTCTTTACTATAGACTAATTGATAAATGGAGTGAATTGAACAAATCTTGGTGTGATTTGATCAACATAAAGCATGACACAATTGCATTGTCAATTTTTTTGAATTGTCAATTAAGAATAATGGTATTAGTTCATTTCCATATGAGTAATATTTTGTACATTTCCCATTTTGTTTGATATTATATCATTGTAATGACAATTGGTTTAAAGAAAATAAAATATTTATTTATTTTATTATTTTGAATTATTTATATTTTTACCCGTTTAATTTTGAATATATTTAATAATTTAGCTTTTATTAATTTATTTTTAATATGATATTATTTATGTAAAATGTATCTCGTCGTCAAGAGAAAAACAAGATTTGTTTTAGTAGTCCATGATTTGGAAGGTCGCTGGCTTTTAATTATGATTGGCAGCTCTTGCTTGACCAGTGTGAAGAGGAGACTGAGGCCAACTAAGATTATATGTCACCCAACTACTAAGCGTATAACCATTGACTTTACACACTATATTTTATGTGTACATGTAATTAGTAATGAAAAATACAAAAGTATCAAGCATCATGCGATGACTACCAAGGAGAAGGGTCAAATTTTAATGGCGGCATTCTACGATTCAAGAGAAGAAATAGAACTGGGTTTTGTTGTTGAGCTTATATAATGTGGAGTCGATTTCCCAAGTACCAAACTTCAAGTGTATTGACTACTATTTATCAGTGCTCGCATTGAACTTCGGGCCTGCAAATACCTGCAAACCCCATTCACAGGTTTATGGTGAAATGTAGACGTTATCTATCGGTGCTCGGTGAAAGACTTATGAAACCTCCCCCAAGATCCATTCAGTTTTTTGAATCCCTAGTATATAATACTTTCGCAATTTTTACATTGTTCATTCATATGGAAGAATCAAGAAATACATTTAAATTATAACTGATTCTTGATGCTAATCACATATAAACAATGGAGTGACGAGACATTAATCTCGGTAAAAATAATATTTCTATGAAAATTTAATGGATATATACTATAGATCTATGATGAATGAGAAGCGTGATTATTAATTAGCCGATTCTTGACATTCATTAAATTTTAAATATCTTCACGTGCTAATTATATTAAGATTTTACAGGAGCTTGTACGATATGGATGTTACACCACAAGAAAAAGGTGAGACCTAGAAAATTGGCCTAGACCTTTTACATTGCAACTAGCCTCAAAACCATATCAAAATCAACAATGCAATTTTGAAAAACCAACCTCGGTAGTCACCAACTCCACAACTAAGACAAGATGTTGACACACTCTTCTTTTGACATAAACTTATAATATATCCATACTCTTGGTAGTGGATGAAAGGTTGGAATATATGTTGAGATTCAACAAGATGATGAGCTTAGTGAAAAGAGTCGCCTTCACTAAGTGGGCCTGCATGCTATTTTTGGCGCAAGTCTATTTTTAGACTATGTCTATCTTTAGACATGACGATCATATTTCAAAAGTTGTAGGATGCTATTTGTGGATGGTTGATCAAGTTGGAAAAATAGATGAAATTTTATTTTTAGAATATAGGGCGAAGTCTATTTATAGATCGCTGATCTAAAAATAGATGCATGTCGATTATTATTAGCTCTTAATAATAATAAGACACTAAACAACAACTTATTCTCTTGGAGCACTTCAGTTCAGTGCACAGATTTGGCACATCAGTGGACTGAGGGAATTACGCAATTCCCAAGGGTTTACTGGAGCTAATGCATGGAGGACTCAGTTAGAACTCAAGTGGCAGAGTTATGACACAGTTGGAAGAAGTAGTTATGGAGTTGTATTTAGTTTAACTCAGTTAGACTCAGTTGAGCTAGTTGTATCTAGTCTAACTGAATGATACACTAGTGAGAATGGAGTGAATTAATTAGTTAATTAATTCACAAATAATAACTCATTAATCAACTGAACAATACAGCAGTTAACTACAGTGCATGGCAGTTTCAATGGAGACTCAGTGGAGAGGTAGGTGAAAGGGCAAGATAGACTTTTGGTTGTGACTATAGTGCTGCATTGATTGCATCACACACACATTGGAGTTGCCAATGAGGATTGCACAGTCAAGGCAAGGGTAATTCGAATTCATTCAGAGCTATTCTTCAGCAGGGATTGCACAGTGGAGGCAGGATAGCAGGAGGCAAAGATCAGTGCATGGATTTGCAAGATTGTTCCTGATAAGTGTATGACGATTGTACTATGCTGGGATCTTGTGATAAGCTTTGTATTCTTGTATAAGATTGTCATATGATCTCCATGTTACATAATATATAGTTGGGGTTTTCAGCTTCAGGCTTTCTCAGTTAAAAACTATGTTATGTGCGATTGAATACTTTTGTTTATGCTTCACATGTGTGTGTAATTAATTTTTCCACAAAAGATTAACAAGTGGAATAGATTCAATATCCTGCATAAAGTTAAATAGTGTGAGATCAGGTGGATCTTGGACATATACATTCTTAATGCATATAATTTCTACATGGTATCGGAGCATTGTTGATTGAATGTTGCAATTGTGAAGTGATTTTGTGCTGGTGGACAATTCGAATTTATTGCTTTCTGAATTGTTAGTTCTGGAAATAAGGTATACATTGAAATGTCTTTCGGGTTGAGATTGGAGTATGCCCTTGATGGGGCAGATTACATAGCTTGGAAGAATGAGGATGGAGGCAGGTGATGGAGGATAATGGGTGAAGGAGTTCAATCGATAGTGATGTTCCCTAGGCTGGGATCTAGCGCGACATTGCATTACTTGATGCATGGAAAAGATAGTGAAGAGCGAGAAGGATTCTATTGGAAGGTGTAAAGGACCACATTGTGTCTAGCCTTCATGGGAAAGCCACTCCATTCTTAATGTGGAAGGCTTTGATAGACTTGTTCCAAAGAAAAAGCAACCAGAGGAAGTTGGTGCTTAAATACAAGCTCAGAAAAATAAAAATGGAGAAAGGTGACAATATTCCAAAATACCTCACAAAGCTTGTCCACTACAAGGATGAGCTGGGAAGTGTGGGGGTTACTGTTGATGAAGAAGACTTGGTGAGCTTGGCTCTCCTTGGGCTTCCAAAGAGTTGGCATAGCTACGAAGACTACATCGATGGACGGGAGAAATTAGGGATGGGAGCGACTTTGGTCGGATCTTGTGTAGGAGGAGATAAGGCGGGGTACCAGGGATGGATCTTCATCGAAGAATGAAGATGAAGAGAATTGCGCTTTGGCTACCAAAGCAAGGAAAGGGAAGGGGAAGAAAAATCCTTCAAAATCCGGTGCTAAAGGCAAGAAGCAGGATTTGTCCAAAGTGAAGTGTTTTCATTGTCATGAGTATGGACATTTCGCCACTAACTATCCACAAAAGAAGAAGAAAAAGAAAGTTGTTGGATCTGTAGCTGGAGAGGCATTAGCCTCGCAATTTGAGCTTGATTTCTCCTTGATCACTTGCTTGGTTTCAAGTTGCATGGGATAGGTGTGGTATCTTGATAGTGGTGTGTCTTTCCATATGACGGGAGACAAAGAGTTGTTTAGTGACTTGGAGGAGAAGGACCTCCAGATGCATATAGAGATGGGCGACGATGGTTGGTACAGTGCGAGTGGCATTGGGACCATTACCTTTGAGAGGGAGTCCGGTAATCCATTCTTGTTGAAGAATGTTATGCATGTTCCAAGTCTGAAGAAGAACTTGGTCTCAGTCGCAATGCTGGAAGACAGAGGTTATGATGTTGTTTTCAGTGAGGTAAAAGCCTTCCTTTGAAATAAAACAACGGGTCAAACCAAGAAGATAGGGGTTTGAATTAATAATCTCTACAAGCTAGAGGTAGATGGCTGCGCTGCAATGGTGGGCAAAGCAGAAGGAGTGGTGAGCCGGGATGGAGCGAATTATGGCACAACCATCTTCACCATGGTGCTTTGAAGATTTTGCAGCAAATTTATACTAGAATTCCCAAGGGTACTCTTGCGCAGTCAGATTAGTGCAAAGAATGTACTATGGGTAAGTTTGTGAAGACCACCTTTCATGAGAAGGAGAACCATGCTTCGGTGATCCTAGAGAGAATTCACACAGACGTGTGTGGACCATTCTCGGTTGCTTCAATAGCAAAACATAGGTATTATGTGATATTTTTTTATGACTGTTCTTGTAGATGCTGGATCTTCTTCATGCAGAAGAAGAGTGAAACGTTCTCAAAGTTCTGTGAGTTCAAGGCATTGGTGGAGAAGGAGTCGGGGAAGCAAGTGAAAGCTCTACGGATTGATAGTGGTGGTGAATACATCTCGGGAGAATTCAAAGACTTCTGTAGCAAAGAAGGAATTCGAAGAGAACTCATAGCGCCTCATAACCCACAACAGAATCGGGTCGTGGAGAGAAAGAACAAAACGATTGTGGGTGCTACATGAGTGATGATGCATGACCAGGGCCTACCGATTCACTTGTGGGCGGAAGCATGCAACACTGCGGTTTATGTGCAAAACCATTGTCCTCATAGAGTACTTGGCATGAGTACACTCGAAGAAGCTTTTACTGGTAAGAAGCCTGATATTTATCATTTGAAGATTTTTGGCTCACCTGTTTACATTCATGTGACGAAGGACGCCAGGAAGAAGTTGGAGCCGACTGTAGAAGTTGGGATATTTGTGGGGTACACAGAAACACCCCATAACTATCGTGTGTATTTTCCAGACAATCGGATAACTGTTGTGCGACGGGATATAAAATTCAATGAGGTGAAAGCCATGAAGTTGTCGCTTGGGAGGGAGCTACACTTGCATGCGGAGGAGGAACTTCTTGTTCCTAAAGATGAGCCTCTGGATATGGATCAGCCACAGGAGGAGATTCATGGAGTGGAGGAGTCCACTCATGCAGAACCAAACATCATATAAGGCAAAAAGCGTACCACAGAAGCTGAGAGACTGAAGCTTGATCACGGCCTGAAATGTGAGTCCCCCATGCAGGTACGAAAAAATACGATCACGTGGATATAATGGATACATGGCTCTTATGAGCAAGTGTATCATGACAGAGCCATCTTCATTCGAAGAAGCAGTGCAGGAGCCCACATGGGTAGATGCCATGGTGGAGGAGTATGACTCCATTGTCAGAAACAGTGCTTGGGAGATTGTTCCAAGGCTGGTAGGTAAATCAATTGTAGGATCAAGATGGATCTACAAGGTAAAGAAAGCTGTTGATGGGAGCATCGAGAAGTATAAGGCAAGATTTGTTGCCTGAGGCTTCTCACAGATCGAGGGGATTGGTTATGAAGAAACCTTTGCACCTGTCGCATGGTATTCTTCCATAAGGACCATCCTTGCTCTCTAAGCGCAGATGGGTTGGCACATTCATCGGATGGATGTGAATACCGTGTTCCTTAATGGGATCATTGAGGAAAGAGGTGTACATTGAGAAGCGAAGGATTTGAGATCTTGGTTAATCGTGTTTCATGATAGATCTAAACATATTGATATCAGTATCATCATATCAGAGATTGTGTGCAGCGGAAGATCATGTTGCTTCATTACATTCCTACAGAGGATCAGGATGCAGATATTATGACGAAGGCACTCACCAGGAGAAAATTCGAATAACATAGAGGTGGGATTGGGGTGAAGGATAATCCCTATCTTGTTGAGAGGGAGTGTTGAGATTCAACAAGATGATGAGCTTAGTGAAAAGAGTCGCCTTCACTAAGTGGGCCCGCAGGCTATTTTTGGCGCAAGTCTATTTTTAGACATGACGATCATATTTCAGAAGTTGTAGGATGCTATTTGTGGATGGTTGATCAAGTTGGAAAAATAGATGAAATTCTATTTTTAGAATATTGGGCGAAGTCTATTTATAGATCGCTGATCTAAAACTAAATGCATGTCGATTATTATTAGCTCTTAATAATAATCAGACACTAAACAACAACTTATTCTCTTGGAGCACTTCAGTCCAGTGCACATATGTGGCACATCAGTGGACTGAGGGAATTACGCAATTCCCAAGGGTTTACTGGAGCTAATGCATGGAGGACTCAGTTAGAACTCAAGTGGCAGAGTTATGACACGGTTGGAAGAAGTAGTTATGGAGTTGTATTCAGTTTAACTCAGTTAGACTCAGTTGAGCTAGTTGTATCTAGTCTAACTGATTGATACACTAGTGAGAGTGGAGTGAATTAATTAATTAATTAATTCACAAATAATAACTCATTAATCAACTGAACAATACAGCAGTTAACTACAGTGCATGGCAGTTTCAGTGGAGACCCAGTGGAGAGGTAGGTGAAAGGGCAAGATAGACTATTTGTTGTGACTATAGTGATGCATTGATTGCATCACACACACATTGGAGTTGCCAATGAGGATTGCGCAATCAAGGCAAGGGTAATTCGAATTCATTCAGAGCTATTCTTCAACAGGGATGGCGCACTGGAGGCAGGCTAGCAGGAGGCAAAGATTGGTGCATGGATTTGCAAGATTGGTCCTGATTAGTGTATGATGATTGTACTGTACTGAGATTTTTTGATAAGCTTTGTATGCTTGTATGAGATTGTCATATGATCTCCATGTTACATAATATATAGGTGGGGTTTTCAGCTTCAGGCTTTCCCGATTAAAAACTGTGTTATGTGCGATTGATTATTTTTGTTTATGCTTCACATGTGTGTGCAATTAATTTTTCCGCAAAAGATTAACAAGTGGAATAGATTCAATATCTTGCATAAAGTTAAATAGTGTGAGATCAGGTGGATCTAGGACATATGCATGCTCAGTGCATATAATTTCTACAATATAACCTTGAGTGGGTTTCCAGGATATCTCCAACTAAGACTTTGTGGAATGCTCATTCATTGGTTTATTGCAAAAGCGACCAACCAAAGTCACACGAGGAAATTGGAGGGAGCCTCCAAGTTAATATCCTACTTGACCACCATCACAACCCTCCCACTTAGGTTTGATATAGATTTTTCTCCACTACCTCTCGATAATATGGCTCTATGAATCTACTTCTCAATCACCAGAATTGGACTCTTGAGACTTAGCCACTTTTTGGATTTTCATACTCACCACGGGAGTAATGGAAACAGGGTGGTATAGCCCATTGGAATAATGGGTGATTGAAACTCCCTCTAGGCTTGGAGCCACCTCGCACTGGATAGAATACTGCTCATTTTCGAATTTCCTCAACTCATGGTCTCAATATGATGAATGATCTAGAGAGAATCCAAGTGAAAGCTTATCTACATACACTATACTTGGATATAATCCTCCAACCATTTATTTTTCCTGTGGATTGTGATTGAAATAACTAATAATGATACAAAATGTCTTTATCGTCAAAATAATCTACATCCATGATAAAATGACATATACTAGATGTTAACGTGGGAAATAAATCTAAACAAAAAAGGACATAAAAGTTCTAAAACAAGAAGAGAAGAGAACTAGAACCGTGACCAAAGATAGTTGCACCATGTAGATACAAATATCACACCATTAAAATAGTGTCTCAACGTGTCGGAGCGAGGACCTTGCCAAAACCGTCTAGAAAAACTCTTAATCATTGGAAAACAATGCCGTTAAACCCAATTCCCTTGAAAATCTTTCGAAATGCGGTGTATCAAATTTTATTATTTTAATATTCATACTTTTTAATAAATTTATATATTTAATTATAAACTCAATTGAAATATGTTAAAAAACTTTAAAATAATAAAATAATAACAAGAAACAATGAATCGAATGATATTAGACTATTTTTTAATATGAATTGAATGATATTAGAGTATTTTTACAACATTTTCACGTCTCATATGCAACCCAGAAGTTGTATAGAATTAATAATAATTTATGATTTACTAATATAGTACTATAAACCATTTTTCTCACTTCAAATGATTAATTTTTATATTTATATTTGTTTTATTTCTAATTATTTAATTTTTAATATATTTAATTGTCGGTCTTTTATGTTCTTTATCATTTTTAATTATTTAGATTTAGTATTAATAATTTAGTTTTAGATATATTTAATGGTTTAGATTTTATTAATTAAAAGTCATATATGTATTATGTTTTCATTAATGTATAATTATTATTTAAAATTTTTTATATTTTAAAAATATTATTTGCAATTTTAACCATTTAGTTTCAATAGTAATAGTTTAGTTTTAGATATATTTAATGATTTATATTTTATTAATTAAATGTCAATATAATATATGCATTATGTTTCCTTAATGTATAAATATTATTTAGAATTTTTAACATTTTAAAAATATGCATTTAAATAGTGTTTTATTTTTTATTTTTTGTCTTTTCTTTTGATTAATTTTTCTAGTAAATGGTGGTGGGATGGTTAAGAAAATGAAAAACAATATAGATAATGAGGTTTTGTTTGGTTGAAAACTTTCATAAAAAAATGTCTTACATTCCTATAAGATATTCTCTATAGAATGGTCAGTTTTAAGGGAAGCATATTATCATGGAAAAATGTTGAGAGAACAAATTGAGGACTAAGTTGTACTTAAAAAGAGCATATTTGAAGAAAAGTAATTAGAAGAGAACAATTTTATCATAAATAACTATGAGAGCTCTCATATTTCATTATACATCACATTTGATTATCAAAACTTAAAAGAAAAGGGTGTGGAAAAATATTAAAGATAATATGAATAATTAATTAAAAAAATGATTAAATTGCATGAATGAGTAGCAAGGATTTGGATAGCTCAATTATTTTAGTTTCCCTATTAAATAGAAGGATTTCCATATTTGTACTTATAAATAAATTCTAGAATTATATATATGTCTAACTTGTATTTATTGTTAGTGGAAATTTTGTAAATCATTAGACCGTTAGATGTAATATCAAAGCTAAGATGATATATATTGAGCTTAGAAATCTTTAAGTTTTTATGATTATACTACTCTAGCTAGATTTAGGTGTAATTTGTAGAATACCCTGAATTTATCAAACATCACATGTGAAACCCCTCCATTTGAAGTCACATGTTGTTACATCGTATTTTTTCACCGTCCCTGCAATCCCCATCCTGAGCATTGGAGGACCACTTCAGTGACTTCTGTGTACTATCATACATTGCCATTAATGTTATTGCATCCCTTGGCATGTCAAGAACATATCTTCTATTGATCATTCCTCAAGCAAACCTTAAAAAAAACATGATTTTGGGTCGGCGTTGGTAGGCAGTTATAGCCTCGCGCCCATGGAGAAGTTTACGCACAAGGAACATCCTTGAATCTCGCATAATCCGGGATCCCGCTTGTGAGTCCCTCCAAGTTCTACGCAATCTCTTCTTCCTCGCTTTCGTCACCTTGAGGGGCAACCTCGAAATCGCGTGGGATCCTCCGTGCTATGGGGGACATTCCTGTAGGTCTCTCTGGGCCAACATCTGCATGCATGGATAAATGATCATAATATATATATATATATATATATATATATATATATATAAACAAACAATAATCCTCATCAAAATCAAAAAATGAGTTTTTACCCAAAGCTTAATCCCAGTCCTCTCCTTCCAGGAGTGGAAGGTCTAGATCACTCGTGAAATCGATGTCACTGTATGGCCAGTCCTCTACAAAGATGAGCTATCAGCGGAGCCAATCGAAGAATTCCAATTTCCATGACATATGTTGACCACCTCCCAATCGAGGCATAAAATCCGCCCAACAGACCATTTGTGGCTCTCTTGCTGGTGGTGCAAGTACTATCACCTCCTAGCATTGAAATATCGGCAACCGTTCTAGGATGAACGATATTAAGATGGACTCATATCCAAATTTCTTTAGCTTGTTTTTCTTGCACTTTGTTAGCTGACGCTTCAAGTTTATAGTTACAGCTTCTGCCTAGTTGAAAATTATTAGAGTCATACAATCCACAAAAAGATGAAGCCGTGTCTTTTTAGATTCGTGAGGGGCCTGAGATCTTGTAGCTCGTGTTATATTTTGCAGCACTACCTTTAGTGCCAAATCAGGTATTGTCTGAATATCTACTTTCTCGCTCTTCGATCCTTTCTTTGCTGCTAGGCAGACTCTATCTATTATCATGCCCATGCTTTCACCCATGGGCCGGGTACCTGTCAGTATCAGTTTCACTCCCCTCCATGACAATCCAGTGATGAAATATATGTCAGAGACTTCTATCTCCAATTATTGGTTGTGAATCATAAACCTTTCTCGATCAGTATCCCACACACTGATCAGACACTGTAGCAACGGCCAACTGAGCTCATAGACACAGTGCTAGGAAGAATTTCAAGGGCCCATAGCCTCTCAGGGCATCCATGCATATGTCATTTCTCATGGCTTGTTCATATTCTTCCCTGTGTTATCATTTTTTCCACTCAATGACCATTTTTTATTTTAATTACCTGCAAAACCATCGTTGGGGCCTCCATTAGTCACATAATTTACTTTTGAACCATTCAAATTAGGCTATTGAGGATAATTTTTTCCCATTTATTGACTGCGGCATTTGGTGCTTCCTCTTTATAATTTTAGGTGGGTCGGCGCAACTCCGTGCTTGGAACCTGCACCGACCGCCACAACCAACCCATGATAAAATTCCCCCAAAATGCATTTGTCATTGTAGCTTTGTGTCTTTGTAGCTTCGTGAGGGGCTTGAGATCGAGCGGCTCATGTTATAGTGTACAACACTACCTTTAGTTTCAAATCAAGTATTGTCTGAATATCTACTTTCCCACTCTTCGATCCTTTCTTTGCTCCTAGGCAGAATCTATCTATTAGCATGCCCATGCTTTCACCCATGGGTTGGGTACCTATCAGGATCGGTTTCTCTCCCCTCCATGACAATCCAGTGATGAAATATATGTCAGAGACTTCTATCTCCAATTGTTGGTCGTGAATCATAAACATTTCTCAATCAGTATCCCACACACTGATCAGATACTGTAGCAACTCTAGTTGAGCTCGTAGATACGGTGCTAGGAAGAATTTCAAGAGCCCACAGTCTCTCAAGGCATCCATGCATCTATTATTTCTCATGTCTTGTTCATCTTCTTCCCCATGTTCTCGTTTTTTCCACTCGATGACCATTTTTTCTTTTAATTACCTGCAAAACCATCATTAGGGCCTCCATTAGTCACATAATTAAATTTTGAACAATTCAAATCGGGCTATTGAGGAGAATTTCTTCCCATTTATTGACCGTCGCATTTGGTGTTATTGTTTGCAAAAAGTAGCACCAATTGGTTCCTCCCCTTTAGAATTTTATCCGGGTCAGCGTGACTTCGTGCCTGGAACCTGCGTCGACCGCCGCGACCAACCCATGATCAAATTCCCCCAAAATGCATCAAAAAATAAAATGCAGGAAATGAAACGTAGTTTAAAATGCAGGAAAAGATGAGAGCTCTTACCTAGAGAAAATGGATTTGTGAATGCCCTCCTGGATTGCTTGTTGTTAGCTCCACAAGATCATAGTTAAAAATGGTAAAATGCTCACAAGAAAGTGAAAAGTTGAAAAGTAATTTGTTTTTACTATTTATATCAATTTATAACCTTTTCGGAACCCTAATTGGGTTTTAAAGCTTATTTTTCGATGATTTTAATATTTTTTCTTGGAAAATGGGTTTTACATTTGTTTCATATGCAGCAACAGGTCCTAAAAGTGATAACAATGAAGTGACGAGTTGTATTTTATTACTTCTTTCAAACTCGGTAAAAAAATGAAAAAGTGATCTCCTGAAGTCATCTTTCAAATCTTTTATGACTCTCGAAAATTGAAAATATTGCGAAGACTCTTGTCATTTTGAACTCACTAAAGGGTGCAAAATGTCATTTTCCTAGTGTACCTTTACCCCTTTTTCGGGCTGGGACAAATTATTCACGAAAAAGGAATGCCTTAGTTGAACATGGCTAAGAGGTTCTCTCAGACATTGTTTTCTACCTTTTCGGATCTGTGAGACTATTTACGAAAAGGGATCTGCTGGAGTTTTCTTTTCTGCTTCTTTTCAAATTCTCTAAACATGAAAAGATGTCGAGTTCTTCCTTTGTCAGACTCGTTAAAACCTAATCACATCAGGAATCATCAGTATGATGTTAGCGAGTTCCTCCTTCCTAGGGCTCGTAAAATGTACTAGGAGGGATTTGTCCGAAGGACAGACTTACATGGCAAGCATATGCTATCTCCTTTAGACTTGTTTCCAGAAATAATTGGGGTACTCACCAGAAATGGTGGGGGAAAATGGAACCAATTCTCAGTTGTGTTGGCAGTATGTCACTCTTCAACATGCCACTTGTCTGCATTTAGTGTCGGGCTAGGTACATCCCACATTCATTATTATTGTCTCCATGGATTTGGGTTATCTATTTTGACCTCTCATCTTCTCTTTGCCATGTCTGTAATATTCCAAAATGGAAAAGACTAGAATATAGAACAAAATATTGAAAATAACGGTGAACATATCAATTTACCATTACATGATACAAATGTACAACCATCTTATTAAACATATCAGCAAATAATAGGCAAAATATCTTGAGGATCAAGTGACTCAAGAAATACAAACAAGCTTCCACTAGCAAATATGTCATTATATGAGAAATAACTGCTATACAAGTGCCATGAGATAAGAAAACGCAGTTTTAGGGCATAACTACTAAAAAATATATATAACAATATGGATCTGATGTTATATAGCTCAAATAATGTTGGGAGTGAAGATATAGACTCCCAAACACTTTTCCTAGACAACCTAGAAAGGGGTTCTGGAAATACCCAAAACAAAAAAACGCTGGAATGCAGCACTAGGGATGAATTGCAGCTACAACTAAAGAACAAGATGGAGGTGGCTAAAACTGATATGAAAATGTATAGATCTCATCCAATAGATCCTCCAAGTTCAAGGTTCATCCCTTCCTTGAAGATCTCACCCTCCAAATCTAGCACTTAATCCTCCACTGCAAATGCTCACTGAAATAATGTAGTCTATGAGGGAATCTGCATTATAGAAGATGGAAATAGGTTGGTCTGGTGCCAAAATATTAAATAAATCCCAAGGACCTTCCTTGCTGGCCTCCCAATGGAAGGAATGATTCTTCCACTAAAAATTAGCTCAGAAAATAGCCCTGTCAAACTCTCCACTGCAACACCCTACAACACAACACAACTACACCATAAATTGCGTTGTAGCTGAAGACTGAAGCTTGCACAGAATGCTGGAATGTGGAAATGTAGTGCAATACTCTTCCTAGAGGCTCCTCTAGGAAAGAGGTGGGATTCCCTCTCGGGAACACTATGTGCGAAACAGCACAACAATCTCAGCTAAACAGCTGGAGAGTGCAAGAAGTCATACAGATCAAAAAATCAATAATCAACAACATATGCATCTATGGTTGCCTTTCCCACCTTATATACAAATTTGAGCCTTCTAACCTTGCGTCCCACTCATTAAAGTCACTACGTCCATGCAAAGAGTCTCCAACAAAAATTGCGTTGTCTTTTAATGAATTACACTCTTCCTATGACAACATTATTGATTTGGTCAAAGTTGACCTCGTCCACCTCCATTATCCCCTATTCACACATGAGGGTGCTTTATCTAGCTATTAAGATGATCCCTTTTCACATCAAGAGGTATTTTATTCCTATTGAAGAGATTTATGGGTCTCCCTGCCCATTTATTCATCTATCTAAATGAAAAAAGAAAAAAATAATATTCAAATTAGCTACATGCTAATTTAGGAATATTACAGTCCTCCCCTGCCAAATGTTGCTTGTCCTCAAGCAACTGCAAGGATATAACTGAATAGCCTCCTCTCCTTCTCCTATAACATCCTCATATGATAAAATTCCTTACTGAACAAGATGCTTTCTCATCAATATGTCTCCAAGTTGCTCCTCCCAAGTGTATAAGCTAGCCTTTGGTGACAAATCCAAATGGCTCTCATCATGAAGTAGTGGGAAAACCATGGAGGCAACTATATGTTGTCTAGAGGCCTTCTTGAGGCATGTAATCTGAAATATATTGGGAACCGTCATTCCCATGTGAAGCTCCAAGCCCCAAGCTATCATCCACACAAAGTGAGTCACCCTCCAAAATGGTAACTCATGAAAAATTTCTTCCACCTTTGACTCCTGTAATGTAGGTGGCTTGCATAACTGGACATGATAGATCAAATGGCCTACCCCATGTTGTCTCTCCCTCCACTTATGAAATGTGAAGATCTGCTGCTGATATTGGGCTGCAATAGTGTTGCCCTTAAGTGACAAAAGGACAACTGGATCTCAGAAGACCCCTTCTCTAGTCTCATGAATCTTGCTTGCCCAAACCTTCCCATACAAAGTGAATAGCACATAATCACCATATGGCACCTAAATCAGAAAGATATTGAGTGTTATGTGTAATGCTGGATGGTACCAATGGTTTCTCTAGTGGATACAGTGCAGTCTTGCTAACTGTTGTTCCAGAACATCATGTGGCAAGTTGTCTTTCAAGAAATTGCTAGCTGTGTATGTTTTCTCATCTACTAGGAAGTAGCAAATGGCATTATATATCAGCTAAGAATAATAATAATAACACCACATTTGCCCAAAGTCATGCAAAGAAGGGCTATCTCCATCATAAAGGTTGGTCCTAGAATGACCATGAAACCTAAATATAATCTTGCCCTCTTGTGGAGCAATACACTGTACATAAATGGTGAGAGAATCCAAATACTTTGTGAAATGATCAATAAGTACAGAAATACATTTCTTACCATGCATTGTGAGTAGGTTGAAATTGAGGTCCATGGATGAGCCCTCCCATGAGAATCTTCTCATAGTGGTCTGTAAAATGAAGGGATGCATACTCCCTTTGGAACACTCCATCAATAGATACATACTCCCAAGTGACAGAGTTTTTGGCCTTGGTCATAAGGCTCTTGCCACTCCATGACTCCATTATTTGACATGCCATATGTCAAAGTCATCCACCATCATGCTGCTATATGTGGGAGACTCCTTCCTATGTGGAAGTACCTCCTTATCCTCCAATGTTAAAGGGTAACCCCTTTGCACCTTGATTGTGCCATCCTTCTCTTCTGAAATATCATGCAAAGTATGGGAGAAATTCGGCCCATACTTTCCCAAGAGTGTCCAAAGAAAAAATAGCTCTTTCTGCATCTTCACACCTCCATCATACAAACCATAGAGTGAAAACATAATGATTGACATGAAGAATGCCACATCATCCCAATGCACCCAAGCTGTTGAGAATTTGGAGGGCTTATATTAATACAAATTCTCTTCTTGATAACTACTTGTGATCTTACTTATGTAGTTCTTCCTTCACTTAGTTACTCCTTCATCAAGTTAATTATCAAAGTACTTAATCAAATGTAGAGACACAATTATGTTCACTTGTAATTGAGTATCTTGAAGTATATTTAGGAAGTTAAATCTTTGATTTACCTTCCTTACTTGAGGTTTATGTCCTTTACAAATTCTTTACTCAGAGATAACTTTATTGTATCCTTTAGTCAATTTCAAATCTTCAGTCACTTCTGAAATTACTAACCTTCAGCTACTTCTGTAGAGTCTGTCTTTACCTTCAAAGTTGTGTCATTCAGTTCTTCCTTCAGATAGGTCTACATTCAAAAATTGTTCTTGGATCTACTATCTTTCAAACGCTGTCACCTTCAGACTTGAACGCAGGCAATATTGTCCTTAGATATGACCTGTTATAACTTCAAACTAATCCGTAATTCCTGTTCCTTCTTCTACACTTGTTAACTTCAAACTTCACTGTAATGCTTCCTTAAATATTCGCACTATCTCAGAGATAAGTCCGCACTATTTTTCTATCTCTTATTCGTATTGTATCACGCTTATACTAACAAAGTATGACCGCAAACCATTTTTTGGAGTCCGTAACGTGTGTGTGTATATATATATATATATATATATATATATATATATACTACGTCTTAGCTATAGAAATCGCAGGGTCTTCTTATGTATATGTCTCTGCTGTGGTAACTGTGTGTGTATCCTCTGTCTCCGTAAGTCTACTAGTTATAAGAGAACTCGTATTTAATTGTGCTATCTGCGTTACTTCAGGTCTGTCCGTTATTCTATTTTTGTCTACTCCACAAAACCTCATTCCAAATGATCCACAACTATGGTTATATATATACATGAAAGTGCTTGCTATTAGGCCGACCAACTAGCTGAGTGATAGGCTGACTTGAATTGCTATTTCTTCATTATTTAATGTGGCAACCTTGATGTAACTATAGCTTGACTTTCATCGTTGATTATGGGCTAGTCTACCAGAAATGTCTTGGAGCATATATGTTACTTAATTACATTTTATTATCTTTGACTCCTTATTTTCATATTTACATAGTCAACATGAAGACCGACCTAGTTACACTTTTCAACACTCCCTCTTAACTAGGGAGGTATTCATATAGGTACATGGTTACTTTCAAACTGAAGAATCTCATAAGAAGAATCAGATTGGTAATCGCATCTATATAGCATCATATCAACCAGTATTGTCCTAGTGCAAGGCATTGGCTAACAGCCCCACCTCTTCAATGAGACAATGGGCTACAATGCTGGTGAGACACATGACTAATAGACACCTTCGTCATTGTCTCTCAAAGGTACATACTCCACCCAGGTGTTCCCAAAGTATGACCATCCTAGACTATTCTTCTCTTGGGTAGCTAGCCCTCAAAGAATATTGGTCCCCGACTACCCTTATCCTGAATTCCCAATCACATACTCAAAGAGTATCGAATGCCAGATGATTACCCAATCCTCCATTTTGTCTTCCCAAGACCATAATGATGTGTTTATCTCTCCCTCCCAGGGAGGACCTATTCCACAAGGGAACGTACTCATTCTTATATAAATAATGTACCTAAGCTCATCCTTAGGAATTACCAAGTTTCTTCCAAGTAAGAAACTTACCATCAGGCTCCCTCTTAATCAGGGACCTCCAGCAGCAATGGTGAGACACCCAGCTACTCATGAAGAATTCCTATCCTCAATGTCATGGATTTCGATATTGAGGAATCTCCATATTTTAGCTTCATAGGGCATAGATCATTTATCAATTTTCTCCTGAGTCAAGTCAGCTGTCAGAAAGTGATCCATCAAACTTCCTTATCTAGTCCACTTGTTATGCCATGTTTCTTTCCTTTGAATCATCTCCAAGGATCATACATCCTTTCTTATGATTAGAAGCCCAACACAAAATTATCCAGATAAACATATACATATGAACTTTCATAACAAAAGTTACCTTGATGATGATCTTTTACCATGACATCTTCTTGTAGGCATCTACATCCTTTATACAGATTGACACATCTCCTAATGACATGTTTTCCCAAGGGTCTTCTTCTTTACTAGACTTTCGTTAGAGTCTACATATCTTCTTAGGAGATCTCCTAGTCACATCTACTTGGTCATCGAATGATAACTTCCTCTAGACATGGTTGCATTTCATGATCTCTTCCTTTCTACACATTCTTCATTCTCAAAAACTTACAGCTTTTCCAGTTTCTTGTTTATGTACAACCACCTCATATTCTATGAGGTCATATTATGTTGATTTCATCTATTAGTGTACTGAGAGATCATTCTTCATAGATCATACTCCTAAATACAGAAGTATATTACCCGCAACCATATGACATGATTTCACACCATCCAATATCAGCATGTATTTCTACATACCTCATACCCATCTTCCTTGAGTCATCATGTAGCAGTTTCTCTTGAATGAAGAGCTTCATTTCTTTGACCTGCTTCAACAATATGTCATCACATCCCAAAATTATTTCTCCATGATGACCCTAGATCTGATGACTGCTTTTACTTTAAGTAGAGAGGTTTTCCATAAGCTTTTTCCCCAAGAGCTCCTTCCATGCTTTTATCGAAATGCTTCTTAATGTACATGCTATTGTACAATTTTACAACTAATCAGAGATCACTTATAGAGGAATATGATCTCAATCATAATAGAGATCTCTTGCTTCCTCCCTCTTATATCTTTTAGCATTAAGTTCTTCTCTTTCATAAGTGGCATGGGCTTCTTCCTTTCTCCTCTTTTCCTTTCCAGATTTAGGACAATCTATTTTATAATTTCCAAGCTCATCACATCCAAAGCATCACACGTTGTTCATATTTCTTCTTTTATTCTGAGGGCCATATTTTTTGAATCTTCCTTTCTTCCTGTATGAAGCTGCAAATGCATGATTCTCTTCACTTGGTTATGTATCATCTTTGGCCTTTAATCTTGTTTCCTCTATTTTACATAGAGACCATAAATCTTGGAATGGAGTGGCTTATTTCTTCCCATATAGACTAGAAGTGAAGCTTCCCCATTATTTTGGTAGAGCATTCAACACCACTGTTGTCATCTCAGTGTCAGACATCACTTCTCCTAGTTCCTGCAATTGATCTCTTATTTCAGAAATCGTCATAAAGTATGGAGAAATTCCTACTTCCCTTGATAATTTCATTTTGTATAGTTCTTGTCTCAGAGAGATTGCTTCTCCAGTAGTACTCACAGAGAATAGCTCCACCAATTTCTCATATATTTGTTTTTCAGTCTTTAGTTTTGATACATAGGGAATGAGAGAGTATTTTATGGATTCTATGAGAATCCTTTGGGCTCTAATTTCTCCCTTCATGTACTTAACATGGGCTGAAGTATCTTCTTTTGGAGGTTGAACAGTAGATCCTTCAATATAATCCATTACTTCGTCTTCAATTAAGTTTAAGTCTATTATTTTCTTCCATGCACTGAAATTTGATGATCCAACCAGCTTGTTTCTTTCTTTACAAAAAGGGATTTTGATAGATAGTGTCATTAATACTTACTTGAGTGGATGAATTTCTCTTTTGGCAGCTTTATTGATGGTAAAGGATGTCTTCTTGAATGTGAATCTTTGATGACAAAGATTACTTACTTGAATGAATTGATATAGCTAGAGAGCCTTCCTTGCACACTGATTTGATCCTTCAACCCAAACTTTGATCTTTTCTTCTTGTAGTGTTTACTTTGTCAAGCAGCCCTTAGATTCAGTACCTTAGCTCCGATACCATGTTGAGAATCTAGAGGGCTTAGAGTAATACAAATTCTCTTCTTGATAACTACTTGTGATCTTACTTATGTATTTCTTCTTTCACTTATTTATTCCTTTCTTCTTTTAATTATCAAAGTACTTATTCAAATGTAGAGACAAAATTATGTTCACTTGTAATTGAGTATCTTGAAGTATAGTTAGGAAGGTGAATATCTGATTTACCTTCCTTACTTGAGGTTTATGTCCTTTACAAATTATTTACTCAGAGATAACTTTATTATATCCTTTAGTCAATTTCAAATCTTCAGTCACTTCTGCAATTACTAACCTTCAACTACTTCTGTAGATTTTGTATCTTAGTTACCTTCGAAGTCGTGTCATTTAGTTCTTCCTTCAGATAGGTCTACATTCAAAAACTATTCTTGGATCTGTTATCTTTCAAACGTTGTCACCTTCAGACTTGAACGTAGGCAATATTGTCCTTAGATATGACCTGTTATAACTTCAAACTAATATGCAATTCTTGTTCCTTCTTCTACGCTTGTTAACTTCAAACTTCACTATAATGGTTCCTTAAATATCTGCACTACCTCAGAGATAAGTCCGCACTATTTTTCTGTCTCTTATTCATATTGTATCACGCTTATACTAACACAGTATGACCGCAAACCATTTTTTGAAGTCCACAACGTATATATATATATATATATATATTCTACGTCTTAGCCATAGCAACTGCAGGGTCTTCTTATGTATATGTCTCTGCTATGGTAACCGTGTGCGTATCCTCTGTCTCTGTAAATCTGCTAGCTATAAGAGAACTCATATTTAATTGTGCTATTTGCGTTACTTCAGATATGTCCCTTATTCTATTTCTGTCTACTACACAAAACCTCATTCCAAATGATCTGCAACTATGGTTATATATATACATGACAGAGCTTGCTATTAGGCCGATCAACTAGCTGAGTGATAGGCCAACTTGAATTTTTATTTCTTCATTATTTAATGTGGCAACCTTGATGTAACTACAGCTTGAATTTCATCGTTGATTATGGGCTAGTATGCCAGCAAGGTCTTGGAGCATATATGTCACTTAATTACATTTTATATCTTTGACTCCTTCTTTTCATATTTACATAGTCAACATGAAGACCGACCTAGTTACACTTTTCCTGAGGATGGTCCGAATTTTAGGCTGTGATATTCAGACTCTGATTGCCTCCCAAAATCTCAGATAATTAGATCTCTGAACTTATCCCTTCTGCGATGAACTTTGACTGGCTTATATGCTTGAAATCTTATCCTTGTGTGTCCCTTAAATTCCCTTCCTTAATTGTCACCTTAGCTCTGATACCATGTTGAGAATTTGTAGGGCTTGTAATTAATACAAAAAAAAAAATCTTCTTGATAACTACTTGTGCCATATGATGCAAGTGTCATGCTAAGTTCCAACCAATAACATACCCTTTGGAAGAGGATATGTCACATGCTGGCAAAAATCTTTCAAGTGTAGCCAGCGCAACCTTGCCTCCTGTTGCCCTGTGTCATAGATTTGCAAGTGGCTTTCCAGCCTCTTGCTCATCCACATCACCCATCCAACCAATGGTGAGTGTCTATCATCATGCTCCAAATTTTTATCCCTCCAATGGAGAATACCATCCTCCCAAATCATCTTTCTATTTTTGCATTTCATGGAATGTTGAAATGAAATCTCCCGGAGATCTCCATTTGAAGACCACTCATCAATGACCATGTTGAATCCATAAGGATCCAAGTATACTAAAGGAAAAATCTTCTCATTGAGTTGTGAAATGATCATCAACAAAGATCTCATTGAGTTGTGAAATGATCATCAACAAAGATCCATCATAACAATGGGAGATAAGATGTCTCTCATCAACCATCTTCTTATCCCCCGTTACACATGTAAAAAGGTCATTGGAATGCTCCAATAATGGTTGGGCCCCTAACTCATCACTATTGCTCCTTGACAACACTACTAGTCTCCATGATGGTGCATCTGATGTCTCATGATCATACTCAATGTTGAACATATAGTTATGCATTGGATTGTTTAGGACACTACTCATCCTATCCTCCAAAAATATACACTCCAACTGCAAGAGTTGTGTGCATCTCAATAATGACATGCTAGGATGAATATATATCTCCTCCTTGAACCTGTCAAGGGTCCTCTACGCAATGATAGTGTGCTGCTCCAAATCAGCAATGTATCTTGACCCTTGGTTATGCAATGGCATGTCCCCACAACCTTCCATAAGATGTGATGAAATGATAGAAAGTGGAAACATTTACATATCTTGGTTTTTCTTGGGAACATCTTGTACTACTACAAGGGTTCCTCCTACTAGTTTGATGACTTCCCCAACTACTGATGATGATGGCTACTCCTCTATGGCCACAACAGTGCTGGTATAAGTCTCCTCCTCCTCATGCATCTCCAGAATAGTGCATGAGACTCTAAATGTCAAGATATCAAGACCACTTTGCAAGGGTGCAAGTGTTCTTTCTCCTAATGCAAGTTCTCCTACAGCAAGTGGTGGTGGAAGTTGCTCTTCCTATGGCTTTATTCTATCAAACTTTGAGTAAAATCTGCATATGAAATCACTTGTGCATGACTCAAATGACTGAACCACCAAATGTTTGCTTCACCCTCAAGGTGCAGCAATGCAATCTCAACAGCTTCTCTTTCTACTACTGGATGTAGCAGGAAAAATGCATCCAACTTCATTCCCCAAGCTCTTTTTGTGCATGTGGATAACCCATCAAATGTAGACAAGAGAAATCTATTGCTGCAAGGTCTTATTTATTCTTTGAGCTGAATGAACTATGGGAGAGTTAGATTATCCTTGAAAGCTATTGATTGATATCTGTATTATACAAGATACTCACTTGGAATCTCATGATCTAAGTGTCCTCCATCTCCATGCCTTTTTTATTATTCTTCAAAAGAAAAGGGCATAGTGTATATCTTTGGAGCTCTATGTGATACCAGATTCCTCTTATGTTGATAGGAAGTGCATGGACCTTCCTCATCTTGAAACCCTAATGAGGTCTCATTGTTTCTCTCCATTCTTCTTTGCTTGACCTCCTTGTAGAGGTTCTTCATAGATCTGAAAAGTGAGGAGACAAATCTCATTCCTTATATATTTGTAGATATCTTTTCTTCTTCTTATAGCATATTGGTTGAAACTCAAAGGCTTAGCCAAGATTATGCTTTGATACCACTGTAATATTCCAAAATGGAAAAGACAAGAATATAGAACAAAATAATGGAAATAAAAGTGAACACATCAATACACCATTACATGAGACAATTTTACAACCATATTATTAAACATATCAGCAAATAATAGACACAAGATCTTGAGGATCAAGTCACTCAAGCAATACAAACAAGCCTCTACTAATCAAATATGTCATTATATGAGAAACAATTTCTATACAAGTGCCATGAGCTAAGGAAGCGCAGTTTTAGAACATAACTGCTATAGAAAAGATATAAAAATATGGATTTGTTGTTATATAGCTCAAATAGTGTCAGGAGTGAAGATCTAGACTCCCAAACTCTTTTCCTAGACAACCTAGAAAGGGTTTCCGAAAATACCCAAAACACAAAAATGTCGGAATGCAGTCCTAGGGCTGAATTGCAGCTGCAACTAAATAAATGGATGGAGGTGGCTGAAAATGATATGAAAATGTATAGATCTCCTCCAATAGATCCTCCAAGTGAAAGGCTGATCCCTTCCTTGAAGATCTCACCCTCCCAATCTAGCACTGAATCCTCCACTGCAAATGCTCACTGAAATAACGAAGTCTATGAGGGAATCTGCATTGTAGAAGATGGAAATAGGTTTGCCTGGTGCAAAAATATGAAATAAAGTCTAAGGACCTTCCTTGCTAGCCTCCCAATGGAAGGAATGATTCCTCCACTGAAAACTAGCTTAGAAAATAGCCCTGTCAAACTCTCCACTGCAACACCCTGCAACACAACACAACTCCACTAGAAATTGCGTTGTGGCTGAAGACTGAAGCTTGGTTAGAATGTAAGAATGTAGAAATGTAGTGAAATACTATTCCTAGAGGCTCCTCTAGGAGAGAGGTGGGATTCCCGCTCGGGAACACCCTGTGCTAAACAACACAGCAATCTCAGCTAAACAGCTGGAGAGTGCAAGAAGTCATACAGACCACAAAATCAATAATCAACAACATATGCATCTATGGCTACCTTGCCCACCTTATATACAAATGTGAACCTTCTCACCTTTGGTCCCACTCATTAAACTCACTATTATCATGCAAAGAGTCTCCAACCAAAACTGCGTTGTCTTTCAATGAATGCCACTCCTTCTATGAAGACACTATTGATTTGGTCAAAGTTGACCTTTTCCACCTGTATTATCCCCCGTTCACACATGAGGGTGCTTTATCGAGCTATTAAGATTATCCCTTTTCACATCAAGAGGGATTTTATTCCTACTAAAGAGATTTATGGGTCTCCCTACCCATTTATTCATCTATCTAAATGACAAAAGAAAAAATTAATATTCCAATTAGTTGCATGCTAATTTAGGAATATTACAACATCGCCATGACCTTAGATCCCTTGATGTCAAATACTTCCAAATTCTGAGTCATGTCATCAACATGTTCAAGGGAAGTTCCTTCTGCAGTTTTCAACCCTTGATCCTTTATGCAGTCTTGATTCACTATCATCTTATTCCTCTGTCTCGTGTCGATGATGTGGGAAACATTATGTCCCTCCTTCGACTGGTCACTTCCTGTCGAATTCAGCTCATTATCGAGAAAGATGACCTAGAGACTCGCTTCTAGTACCTTAGATATTGCATGCCTCAATGGCAAGTTCTTTTCATTTGACAACATGTTCTCATCATTGGCCTTTGATCGAGTGATCTCGTAAATGTTCAAATTCAGCTCATTGTTCACATTTCACAGATTGTACTAGTTTTCCCTTAAGAACCATTGTAATTAATGGTGGTTTCTCTTGCACCTGTTAACAGCTTTCATCATGGGCTGGTAATCAAATAAATTTCTTACATGTTCGACTTCATTTCAATCATTTGCATGCTTGAATTTGTTCTTGTTCGAGTCCAGATGGAGCGCAAGACCCTAGATTTTGTCTGATAGAATCCAGGCTACTGGATGATTTGGTTTATGATGGCTATATGCATGAATCTTTTGATTGGATGGCTACGACCATACCTGAGTCTATTTGATGATCCTTATGATTGGATGGTTTCATCCATACCTCAGTTATTATTATTATATGTACTCTATTATGGATGGTTGCGCCCATACCACATGTTCATGTATCAGTGATATCAGTTGTACTTGTTCTTACAGGTCTTCTGACGACGATGTTTTGGTTTGGGAATGTTCTTATAAAGAACTTCACCCCTTCCTCTCTCTCAGACCTCATGTTTTAGGGGGCATCTGTTACATATTATTTTGTCACCTTCCTTACAATGCCCATCTCGAACATTGGAGGACCACTTCAATGAATTCTGTGTATTGTCATACATTGCCATTAATGTCATTGCATCCCTTGGCATGTTAAGAACATATCCTTTGTTGATCATTCCTCAAGCAGACATTAAAAAACACATGATTTTGGGTTGGAGCTAGTAGGCAATTATAGCCTCCCGCCCATGGAGAAATTAACACTAGGGCCCATGCCCATTGGCACTCTGTCTCAAAAGTGTACTCGCGCCGACCTATTTTTTGATCTTTTTTAAAAATAGAAACGAAGTTTCCATGCTTAACAACTTCATGAGTGGAGTCATCATGGTTTGTTCGACTAAATGTCATCATTTTTTGCCCTTTGCCTTGTTGGTTCCTACAATTGTGCGATTCCCCAAAGGGATAGACCTCCTCTCCACCTTATGTGGGATCCCAAACCTCCTCCTATCCTCCTATAAATACTTCCTCCTCACATTGATTTAGCTAGCTGAAGAGTTGAATAGTTGAACAGTCATAGCCATACCTGGTGTGAGGGAAGCAGAGAATACCCCATTGCTGAGAGAGAGTTTAAGCCCATTTCCTCATCCGAGCCAACGACAAACGAACACTTGAGACTTGCCCGACTGAACCTATCGAAGGAGGCTTTCAATGTCAAGGCATAAGGTTGTAAACTTCTTCTTTCCATATCAATAATACATGACTGGTTTCTGGTTCCAATTTTGTGTTTAATTATATGCAAAATGTTTGATTCTCCTTGACTAATCGAATAATTATAAAAGAATGTATATTATCATATGCTGTCATCGTTCACTTGATCTTTGTGTAGGTGCATGGACATCATCGATGATGAAATGCAAGGTGTGAAGAAAAATATCGGATGGTCACTGCTACGTGCCACGAAAAAAGCATTGGACCGAGGTAGGACATTTATCCCAATCTGTCTTTTATTTATAAACTAGGAATTCAGGAATTTAGCATGTCCCTTTGTTTCTAGATCCACCCTAGGGCTAGAGGGATCACCTCTGTCCGAAGAGGGGATTTGCCACATGTGAAATTATCCCCACCACTTGAATGGTTTTTATCTTCATTATAGAAATTTTGAGGTGTAAAATGGGCCTCCTAAGGAATAGTATAAAATAATAGTGGAAATAACAAAACATCATCAAATTTTAGAGCGAAAAAAGGAAAGAATATTTTTTTAGCTTATCTCCCTACGATTTTACTCAAATTTCGAGCAGGAGTATTCGTTGTATGCATAATTTAATTATTCATTCAAGAAGTACTCATGTTGCATACTTTTGATGGACCTTGCTACATGAAAATAAGAAATACATGAAAAAAATATTGTAATAATGTTTTTCATGTATTTCTCATTTTTCGTGTAGCAGGGTCCATAGAAAATATGAAACATGGTTACTTATTGGATGAAAAATCAAGTTTTGCATCCAACTAGTGATCGCACTTGAAATTTGAGTAAAACCATAAAGAAGTAATTTAAAAATACGAATTAAAAAAATAATTTTTTTTAGTATATAAAACTAATAGTATCAAGTTAATTATAATTATTATTTACTAATATTAAAACAACTATTTTAAAATATTTTCCTATTTGCAAATAATGCATACAATTAATCATAATCATGGTTTATAATATTACTCATATAATATTATAATATTATTCGTTGAATAGATTCTAAAATATTCTCCAACATTTTGTTGTTTGATATTATATCAATGTAATGACAATTGATTTAAATAATATAAAATATTTTAAATAATTTTATCTATTATATATAATTATTTATTTTTAATATAATTAATTATTAGAAAAATGTTTAATTTATTATTAATTTTTATAATTTTAATAGTTTAATTTATAATATATTTATTGTTTTTTTTTATAATTTTATTTTCTTGAATTATTTATAGTTTTACCCATTTCATTTTGAATATATTTAATAATTTAGCTTTTATTAATTAATGTTTAATATGAAATTGTTTATGTATTTTTTGATAATTAAACTTTTAATTTATATTATATTTATTCTTTATTTTTCATTTTATTATTTTTAATTTTATATACAGCTATATAGTTGTACTAAATTAATTTTAAACACATTTAATCATTTATCTTTTATTAATTAATTTTCAATGTGATATTATTCATCGTGTTTGCTTAATGTATGATTATTAACTAAATATTTTGATAATTTAAAGTATTTAATATATCATTATTATTATAATTATTATCTGTGTTGATGTTTGATTACCAACTTGATCTCATTATGTGTCAATTTAACGGTTTATTTTAAAGTTTTAATTATAATGAATCAAGTTTGCCTCCACAATGTGTTAATTTCATGGTTGGTCCTTAATTTTTCATTACAATGGGTCAATTTCACATATACTATGTGTCAATTTATACATTTAGCATTTAAAAAAGAAATTACCCTTGGCATAATGACTCTTTCATTCAGGTGTTCATTTTTATTTTTATTTTAATCTTCAAGTTTTTCCCTAGCCCCAAATGATATATCGTATGCGCCAAATGGAGATAATATGACCAAGTTACGACCCTGAAAAGTTGGTTGCCTAACTAACCCCAATGAGGCGGACAAACTCTTGGTGTTTCATCTCTTGGAGTTAGGGTTTTGGTTGTTTAGGGGTTTTATATGTTTTTCAATAATAAAAATACCCTTAAGCCTCATTGTAACATAGTTTAGAGGCCTGTAGCCACCACATCTCTTCTCATATATAAGCTACCAATGCCCTAGGTATTTTATTTCCATTCTATCAGTAAGAATATTTCAGCTATTTGATATTAATGAAATAAAGTATTTTTTTTTGTATCTCTGCGTTTATGTGTATTTATGTATTTTATTACATTCCTACATGTGTTCGGAGCAGTGGTATCAGAGCAGTATTCTCTTTCTTGATCCTTCTTTGCATGTCCCCAATGAGGTCGGGGTATGAGTTAGGGCTCGATCTGGTTGAACCTTTGCAAGATCATCCTCACAAACCTTGATGACTCCCTATAGGGGAAAAAAATAAAGATGAGTGAGGAGGAGATGCTATCAAAATATTGCTCGAGGAGGCCCTCGAGAAACAAAGGAACTCGATGATGGATAAATTTTCTTAGATCCTTCAACGAATTCCCATAAACGACATATTTGGATCCAGTAGCCACTCTGCAAGCACCAATCCTTTTAAGGTACAAGTAAACTTTGACATTCCCATATTTGATGGCTAAATAGATGCAAATTTCGTAGATATATGGTTGAATATATTAGAAGGATATTTCTCGGTTCACAAATTTTCCAATCGGGAAAAGATTATTTTTTCACTCCTCAAAGAGGCCCCCCATGTCAAGGACTGGTGGGAAACCTACTGTGATCAAAAGGATGAGAGGGAAACCTCTCCATTCTCAGGTGCACCTAGTTGGGATCCATTCTGAGACGTCATCAAGGAACAATATTATCCCATGGGGAGCTATGATGAAAAGTACATATAATGGAATATGATGCAGCAATAAAGGGATCAAGATGTGCATGAGCTGACAAATATGTTCCAGACCTTGCGCACAAAGTTTGGTATCAAATATTTGGAGAATTTTTTTGTTTTGAAGTACCATAGTTGTTTGCACAGATACATTCATGAGGAAATGTATTTCCTTGACATCTCCTCACTTGGTGTAGCATGCGGGTATGCTACCAACATTAAGCATAAATTAAAATAGAAGAAGCGATACTTTGGATCTGTGAATCAGAAGCAAGCGAAAGGTGCCCCAAACAATAGATTAAAGGAAAAAGCCAAGGCAGGGTGGCCTAGGATAATCATCCAAATCCATAAGAAAATAAAAAATTTGTGAAGCAAAAGAGGGACAGGAGAAAGTTGTGTGAGTTCCATAAGAGCTCCACTCACAACACAAGTGAGTGTCAAGCCAAGAAGTCACTGGTGGCTAAGCTGAAGGCTTATGAATCAGTTGCATGCTATGAATCTGAATCATAACTCGACAAGGGGAATGACAAAGGGAAGAAAATTATCGATGCGTAGCCCAATGCCACCATTTCCAACACGAAGATCTAGAAGTAGGAACCAAAAGATCCCAAGGAGGCAGAGTACCTCTTCCACCTAGATGTGGGTAAATGGTTCCCCGCTTCAGTTCATTGTAAAAAATAGGAGCCAAAGGAACCTCATTTCAACAGAGGTTGTGAAGCATTTAGGCTTGCCGACCATAGCACACCCACAGTCATGCACCATTGTGTGGCTTCACCAAGGATGGGATCTCCATGTCATTCAGCTCTTCCACCTTCCCTACAACATCAAGCCCTTCACAGATTAGGTATTATGTGACGTTGCTCCTATTGATGTTTGTGATTGATTATTAGGCCAACCATACTTGTGGGGGCGACATGTTTTGTATGAGTACAAACCTCGCGTTGTTATTGTTACTTTGGGAAATAAGTTTTAAAAGATACTGGAGGTAGCACTTTCTACAGCCATCTCTTTGGTTAATAAAAAAAAAATGTAGAAAACTCATTTCCAAAATGAGGAATTTTTTTCTCGATTATCCACCCTCATGGAAATAACAATATTGTGGCCACGACCTCCAAACAGGGCTCCTCCGCATGAAACAACAGATGAAAAAAGTCATGGAGGAATACAGGGACATATTCACCTCACATGCAGGGGTGTCTCTGCACTGTCAAGTCAAGCACTCCATCGATCTGGCACTAAGTGCATCATTACCCAGTTTACCAATCTATTGGTGCTCTATTATTGATAACAACGAAATCAAGAGGGAAATTCAAGAGTTGCTGCAGAAAGGTCACATTCGGCCGAGTTCATCACCCTGTGGGAGCTCGATCGTGTTGATGTAGAAGAAGGATGGGACTTGGAGACTTTGTATTGACTATCAAGAACTGAACAAGATCATTGTATAGAATAGGTACTCAATCATATATCATAACAAATGAAAAAAATAGGTTCGCCTTAAATGAAAAAAATCATAACAAAGAGCCAGTTAAAAAAATTGAAAACATACAGTGAGAATAAAAGTTCAAAACACCCAGTGAGAAGAGAAATTCACTCTAGCTGAATTAAATATAACCAAAATACAAAGTAAAAAATAATAATTAAAAGAATAAAAAAACTAAACTAAACTACAGTTACCACAAAAAGTGGGAAGGCTAAAAAACACAAAAGCTAATATCAACCCAAATAAAAGTAACAAGCTTGAAAACAAACGCTAATATCAAAAATAAAAATATAGTAACTCAGACTAGAGAAGAGAAGATACTATTAGATTTGTAGAAGTAAAGATAAATAAGAGTTTCTGGCAAAAATGAGCGCTGCAAAGGAATTGAAAATCGAAAAAATGAGCACTGGCAAGGAATTGAAAAGGGTTTCCATGGAAGCTATAGCTGGTAAAGAATTGATAAATAAGTTGGTATATAGAATAAAATGGGTATCAGCAACATTAGTGGATTTAGACTTTGAATAAGTCTTAAGTGCACTACTATCAGTATGAGACACTATCCCAATAACACCATCCACCGGAGGCATAATAGGAGACTGCGATGATGCAGGATTAGTCGAAGGATGTGGCGCATCAAGTAATAACTCATATGGAGTCCGGGATTGGGAATAAACCAAGTTTAGGTATTGAGCTCTAGCGATGACCTCCTCTATTGTGACATACCCTCCCATTGCAAGATCTTTTTCAATCTTCGAAACTAATGATTTTGTAAACCATTTGGTCAACAAATGATTAAGGATCTCAAATTTGACAAGGCAACGATAATGCCACCATTCATGGATGTGATCCGAGATATGCATAGCAGTTGAATGCTTCAATGAGGTGAGAAGATGGGTGTCTGTTTCATACCAAACAGACAACTAAAAGTGAGTGAGGAAGGCCATACCCAAGGAATTGAAATTGAAGAAAATTCCTCGAGGGAGCTCAATGTACCATTTGTCCACAACATCAGTCAAAGTGTGCTAGAAAAGATGAAGACGAATATAATCATCAACCCAATAATCAAAGGAACACCACAAGTGGTACGTCATAACATGGGTTGGGGGGTATTCCCTAGATTTTCCTTCAAACTTCAAACAATCTCCTGGAATCTTAGTTGGAATCAATGGCCAATGCAGCTGATGCTGGATGGGGTCATTTGTGAGCTTTTACACATCTGGAAATTCCAACGTAGCCAAGAATGGAAAACACAGATGATGAGGCGAGAAAGGTCAAGGGTTCCAACCTGATTGATAAGGATTATGCCTCCAATAGGGTGGATTATCACCCTGATATGCATATTTCCCCCATGGCTAGTAAAGACCTTGCTGCAAATATTGTTGATAGGGACCTGGCAGGGGTTGTTGATACGACCCCTGTGGGAACTGAGCTGTGGACCTTACTGGACATGGGTCCAAGATAAGGTCCTTGTTGAAAATGGGGTCCATCTTGCGGTCCCTGTTGGATGTAGGGTCCAGCCTGCGGTCCCTGCTGAACATAAGGTCTAGCACGGGGTCCCTACTAAACATAAGGTCCAGCCTGTCGTCCTTGTTGAACATAGGGTCCAACTTGAGGTCCTGGGTGAGCCTGCTGGTACTAAGGAATTTTCTAATATGAAGCACCAGATTAAGGTCCAGGCTGGTGTTGTTGGTACTGACCTTGAGGAAATGACTGGTAAATGACCAAATTGACTTAGAAGGATATTCATACTAGTTTGGGTGTAAGAACCAAACTGAGTATTAGTCACAACATCACTCACTGAAGGCTGGGGTTGTTAGGAATACTAATGATATTATATGTTAGACCTTTGAACATAATGAATGGTAGGTTGTTGAACATACGAATATGATGCATTCCACTACTGAACCTAAGAATATTTAACATGAGGCTGTGTCGCCCCAGGAATAGACCCAGAACTCGACTTCCCCCCGCCTGAAATGGGAGATACATAGTAAGGGTTAGACTGAGTTGTGGACCTTGCTGGACATGGGGTCCAAGATAAGATCCCTGAGGAAATGGGGTCCATCTTGCAGTCCCTGCTGGATGTAGGGTCTAGCCTGCGGTCCCTGCTAAACATAAGGTCTAGCATGGGGTCCCTACTAAACATAAGGTCCAGCCTATCATCCTTGTTGAACATAGGGTCCAGATTGAGGTCCTGGGTGAGCTTGTTGGTACTAAGGAATTTTCTAATATCAAGCACCAGATTGAGGCCCGGGCTGGGGTTGCTGGTACTGACCTTGAGGAAATGGCTAGTACTAAGTACCAAGATGATGAGGTAAATGACCAGATTGACTTAGAAGGATATTCATACTAGTTTGGGTGTAAGAACCAAACTGAGTATTAGTCACAACATCACTCACCGAAGGCTAGGGTTGTTGGGCATACTGATGATATTATATGTTAGACCTTTGAACATAAGGAATGGTAGGTTTTTGAACATACGAATATGTTGCGTTTGGCCATTGAACCTAATAATATTGAATATGAGGCTGAGTCGCCCTAGGAATAGACCTAGAACTCGACTTCCCCCTACCCAAAATGGGAGATACATAGTGAGGGTTAGAATTCCCCCCAGGCACGAACGAAACCATGGATTTCCCACTCAATGGTGGGACCACAGTAATTGTAGATGGCGAATAGGGGATAAAGGATCCGAACAACATGGTCCTTTGACTAATGGCGATCGTTAGCCGAACAATAGGTTGAGACACCCAGGCCACATTCGAAAGGAATGGGCTAGAAGATAGAGGAATACCCGCTAACCAAATGGGATCCAAAAATAAGGGTGTACCACCAGAAGCTCCAAAAATAAGGTTTCCCAAATAGGTATAACTGTGTGGGAAAGTAGACGCAACATAACTAGATGGTATTTTGATTCCTCTACCTGAATCGTGAGGTCTAGATCCAAACAACTCTCCCTCAGAGGGAAAAATGGACGAAGAGGCTTCCGGGATATAAGAGCCATAGGTCTCTTGAAAAGTGCTTTGAGGAGCGCTCACGAATGGAACATCATCAACATTAGATGTCATTTCGTCAGGAAACAATCAATGAATAGTAGAGCAACATGCTACCTGAGAAGCACAAAAATGGATTCTGGGCTGATCAAAATCATTGTAAGGTTGCTGGGGTGAGACTAAAATCATATCAAAGAAAAGATTCAAAGGAAAGGACGAGAACTCTGCAGTTAGCTCGGGCCTTTTTCGGCTTAGATTCTTCCGATGTTGTCCAAGGAGAATCATCAGGAGGTGCTCGAGATGATATGGGTTGAACAATGATGACAATTCCAAGCTCTTCACCTTGTGCTTTGAGGGGTCCAACTGGAAAACCAGGGACCTCAGGAGGAGGCTCTTGAGATCCATTAGGGGAGGGAGTGGGAAAATTCGACGATTCAGCCACGATGACCTTCCAAAAGAAGATAAAAAAAGAATAGAGGTGAAAAAAATCACAACTTACCAAGAAATAAAAGGTAGAGAATGACATGGGTGAGATGTTTTCATGGGAAGTTACTTTTAGAATGAAAAATATATAAATAAAAAAGGGTGTGCTAGGCATAAAGTTTTACCAAGTATCCATGAACTACAATATACACCTTGGTGATCAAATGAAAGAAAAATGACCAAGGACTTAACGTACGACTTCCAATCTCCCTAAATGTTGTGTTCGGTGTATCATGTCTACAAGGCGGTCAACTTGGTTACCTATGGAAGGCTTGAAACCTAGTGGTGTCTCCCCAAATATACACAACACTACGTGGGATTCCAGTCCATAGTAGTGTTATCTAATGCATAACCGTTTGATGAGAGTGCCTCAAATATACTTATCATACGTCAATATACTTCCATACGTGGGAAGGGATATCACCTGGGGTTGTAAAGTAGACCCTTAGCGACAACTCCTGCGTTTAACGACGCCGAAAAAAATTCGCTAGCCTAGACCACTAAATATTCCCGTTAATTTCGTTGAATCCTAAAATATTTCAAGAAGAGAGACAAGCAATAATGCACTTAATGAAGTAACAATAATGCTCCCCCAAACTAGTTCAGAGTTATGAAAATGCAATTCTTTTCCAATTGAATTCACTTTCCCAACAAATGCAACTTATTGAAAATGAAAATACCTTTCCTTTCACTAAGAAGCAATAAAATATTTTTTTTTGTTTTTCACTTTGAAATGTATTCAAAAGAAAAAAAAATGAACAAGAGAAGAAATGAAAAATCCACTTACTTTTATTTCATTCAAACCAAACAAAAAATATCTTTAAAGAATACACGAATGAAATTATTTTCACTTTTCATAAAATGAAAAAGATAATCTAAATAAAAAAAATGAAAAAGAAAATCATTTCCAAGTTCTTTTGAATTTATACAAAACACACTCTTCTAGACTTGTGCACCAAACAAACTGTTATCTTGTGCTTGACACTAAACTAAAGGGAAACAATCAAAAATGCATAGATGACCAAAAAATACACCAACTATATTCGAAACAATACAAGAAAAATATGACAAAGGGTGTTTGAAATGGAAAAAGTTCCCAAACTTACAACAACTCAAATAGACGAAACAAAATCGCTCACAGAAGATAGGTAATTCAAACACACATCATGGAGATCACTGGGATCTCACATAATCCTTCAGGGGCTAGGACACACTGCAAAATTAGAATGGAAACTCAAATTTTCCCAAGGCTAAGATCAACGCTTATGTGCTAAGCAGAAGGGTGATGAAAGGCCAATCAACACGGTTATATTATATATAAAAACGCTTCCAATACTACTGTGAAGACAAAAAGGGCATTGGTCGCGAAAAACAAGGAAAAAATAAAAAATCGATGAAATTAATCCAAGTTCAGTTCGGGGAAGGAGGACTTAAAAGGCTAAAGCTCCCCTATGGAGTTGCTAGCTCTATTTTCAAGATAAATCCCCTCTGCAGACAAAGGTGATCTCACTACCCTAGAGTGGGTCTAGAAGCATGAGATTCTTTTTAACATAAGATTTATTAACTAATGCTTACAATGCAATGAGGAAAGAGACATAAATACATTTTTCCAATTGTTATCCTTGGATCCATTGATGGTGACCTCGATCCACGATCCTTGTGGGCCCGCTTCTTGCTACTGATGGCGCGTGAATACCTATGGATGACCGAGAGACAACAACAAACATGATACAATATATAATAAATGTAAACACGAGCTATCTAGCAGATCAAGGAGTACCAGAATATTTGCATAATCATATAGACAAATATAGAAAGAAAACATCATATGTTGTTATTAATAAATTACAAAAGGAGAGCTAACACCTACGCCTTGATGTCGGAGGCTTTCTTAGGTGAAAATTCCGAGTCCTTCACCCAGCTCAAAAGCATCCCTTCTCTTGTGCACTTAGGCTTAATCACGATGCTAGCATGCATAGGGATGAGAGTTTAGAGGATTCTGACAATGATCAACTAAGATCTAAAAACGGGGGAATGAGGGACGTGAATTTATAGCAAGGAGAAGGAGATTTGGAACCCATGAAAGGAGGAGGAAGGCCCACTTTCTAAGGGATGATCACCCATGGATGATATCAAGGCTTTAAAATGAGAGAGCACGACCTTATCATCTTTGTTCAACAGCAAACTCATCACCCTTGAGCTTCTAGAGGTCGAAGCTTTTCCTGCATTTGAGGAAGCACTACCAGAAAGGGGATCAACATGGTTTTATAATAAATTAGGGCACTGACAATGTTGGGCTAGAATTTGGAGAAGGACATCAACATGGTCATGGCACTAGGAAGATCACTGACACAAGAAACTAGGAATTTGACCAAGTTTCTTCATTAATCTTTCAAGGAAGTCCTCTTTGGATCTTCAAGGGGATATGTTATCATATTTCTTGATGATGGAAACATTGCACAGGATTCTTCACAGAGCATTTCAGGATCAGGAATGGGAAAATGAGCATGGCGAAAAATTACTGTGTAACAATATTATATTAGTCTTGATTTTACACATGTTTATTATAGTTTCAAGGGCTGAATTTTCCATTGTTGTAAAATATTATATTTCTACAATTTGTTTATTCAAAACTCTACTTTGTGATAGCCTAGAGTAATTCCTTGTTTGGTGTATTGAGGAAATCTATTTGAGCCTTTGTAGGTCAACCATAGCTTTTAGATCAAGCCATATCTACCTTGAACCCAAATATGGAAATTACGATTTCATCCACTTTAAACCCTAAATTACTATACCTATATATAGTGTATTTTTATTATAGGATTCCCACAGAGCACTTAACTTAGTTTCCTTATGTAATTTGTCCCTAAGCCCTACCAAGGAAGCTTCCCTTGTGTCGGATTGTGTCCATCGCTAAAACAAAGGGAGGTATACTTGAAGTGACAATGGTAACACTCACGAGTGTTGCACTTTGTGTAGGTCACATTGTGATACTTTACCCTAGGTGCTAGATATTGTTTTAACAAGTACCATACTTGGGAAATGAAAAAAATATCACTCATATGGAAATGAACTAATAACCATTATTCTTAATTGACAATTCAAAAAAATTGACAATGCAATTGTGTCATGCTCTATGTTGATCAAATCACACAAAGATTTTTTCAAGGCACTCCATTTATCAATTAGGCTATAGTAAAGCAGAAATTCATCCTATAAATATGAATATTATATCTCTACAATTGTGTACCACCACCCTAGGTGAGAAAATATAATTGAAGAATTATCTTTAAGTGGATATAATAATTAAACTATTAAAAAGGCTTTGTACTAGTTGTAAACATACCTTAAACTAAAATAAGCTTAGGAAATTCAATGGTGGACACAATAGTATTGTGTTACAACAAATTAAGGAGATTTATAGATTAGAATGAAATTAAAAACATGATACCTAAAGTAGACAAAGGATAAAGGTGCTTGTGAAATATTTTATATAATATTAACTAGTTTTCTCCACAAACCCTCTAAGATATCTTTAAGAATCCATTAAAAAGTGTTAAATTTGTTCCCTAAAAATGTCACTCATGTTTATTTTTTTAATCCATGAATTTCCCTCAACCTTCAATAAGTGAAACATCCTTCAAGCTTCACAGTAGTTGGAAAATCCACACAAATTATTGGGATATCTTCTCAAATATACATGACTACTTAGAACTGTGTTGGATCTACTTTAGCTAAAAATTAGAAAATCCTACGAGGTTATATGTACCAACTATAGGATTCACCATCATAACATCGAGTTGTTATCAAATAGAGTTGATCTCAAAATTATGTCACTTGATGTGTTTTTTAAACTAATAGCCAAATATCTTATAGTAAAATTAAACACTTCTTCCTAAAAAATTTAGCTTTAAGCCAAAAGCATTCGTTGAAGATGTACATTATCAATACCATTTTTTTTTTATAACAATGAATGGAATGGGATAAGGAAAGGAAAAAATTAACAAAGGCATAAAAGTATGTATTGAAATTAAAAACAAATGTTGTCTTTAGTGTTGAATTGCCAAGAAGGACATAAAATTATCATGGAAGATAGAGTAGTGAAAATCAACAACACAAAACAAATATTAAAATAACAATTGCAAGTTTTGAAGATGGTATATTTTAAGATTGAAAGAAAAAGTCATTCCTAGGATGCAAGATTTTGTAGTAGAAATAAGTACAGATATTTCACTCATGAGATTATGTCATGTACGTTATGGACATTAACACGTTGAATTTTCTCTCAACTACAAAAATAGGGTATGGTTAAAGGATTAATTGCTTTTTAAAACCATAAGGCAATGTTTTAAGCTTGAATTTATGTAAAAAAATAAAAAATGAGAGCTATTTCCTGGAGGATCATGGCAAGAAAACAAGTGTTTCCAACTTGTTTACAATAACATTTGTGGACCTATAGAAAATTATCTTGGAGGATATAAATATTTTTTTATTTCTCATTGATGATTTTAGTTGAATTACGTGGGTGTATTTTTTATAGGAAGAGTAAAAAATATTTGAAAAGTTTAAGTCTTTTCATAATCTAGTTGGAAAAAAAACAAAGAAAATACAGGAACATTGAGGATAGATAATGGAAGGTAATTCAATTCAAATGAATTCCAATATTTTTTTAGAGATAAGGGGATTTGAAGGAAATCCACAAATACTTATACTCCACATCGAAATGGAGTGAGAAAGAATGAATAGAACTTTGCTAGCAATGGCGAGATCAATGTTAACTTTCAAAGGCTTAAGTGCCTTCTACTAGGCTAAAGTAGTACATAATATTGTTTACTTAAGAAATCGATCTCCCACTTCTTGTTTGGATGGAATCACACCATATGAAGCATGGCATGGTTTCAAACTAAAATTTTAACATTTCAAGTTTTTGGTTCTGTTTGTTATGCTTTACTTCCTAAGGAAAATAGAACTAAGCTAGAGTCAAGAAGTATGAAGTGTATGATCATTGGATATTCCAAGGAGAAGAAGGGATATCATATTTTATACAATGGTAAATTTATTGTAAGTTGATATGTCATCTTCGACGAAAACAAAATAAAAAGTGCTGGAAAATTTGAAAGCCTTCTTGAAAATTGGAAAAACAGGTAGGTAAGGTTAAAAATAGGATACAAAAAGAATGATGGTTTGAAATATATTTGAATTTACAAGAAATAAATTATTATTCTTGCTAAAAAATTTCGTCTATATATTTATCAAAAATTTATTTTTTCCTTTAGGCAATGCAATTTAAAAAGGTTTTAATTGCAACAATTCAATTAGTGTCCAAGATTTTTTTCCAGATAAATCACCTTTCACAATAATAATAATGGTTCAAATCCTAATCTAGTCAAAATCAATTTCCAAATTTGGCCCAACAACTTATAAAAGATGTTCACTCAAATGAAATGAACAAAACAAACACTCAAAAGTGTGCCAGGGTAGAAGAAATTTTTTCCTTAATAACAGATTATTTTACTGAGTCCTCAACATTCAAAAAGGTAGTAAAAGATGAAGAATGGCAAAAAACGACTATTGATGAATATAATTCAGTAATTGAAAATGGTACCTATAATATTATTTATTTTCCTCAACATTTCAAACCAATCAGATGCAAATGGGTATATAGAATCAAGTATAAACTAGATGGAATTATTAATAAATATAAAGCAAGACTTGTCACCTAGGGTTTTTCACAATAAGAAGGGATTAACTATGAATAAATATATGCGACTACAAAAAAATATAACATAATCAAAATGGAAATTTCTTTGGAAACTCTAAAAGGATGGAAATTACTTTACATGGATGTTAAAATTTCTTTCCTCAATGGAGATTTGTAGGAATATTTGGAAACATAATCATAGTTCCCTTTACTAGGTCTAAAAAATACCATGGGAATAAAACCATCATGCGCGAAAAACATGCGCAAAACCATGGGGAGGTATGCCCACCATCTTTGGGTCTACCCAACTATTATAGGGTCCGCATAAAAAAATCTTGGAGCACTACCTTGGACCTCGTGTAGGGGGCTACCACCCATCTTGCACCCCCCCACCCGTTTTTCTCAGAAAAGCATAAAAAAGATGGATTTAATTGTGGAAATATTTGGAATGAGAACATTGCAAAGTGTGTTCTCACCCCACTGTAGAAAAATTTAAAACTTGCAAAATTTGAAGTGGGAGGATTGGTAAACATCACTTCTTACAGGAATTTGATTGGTAACTTGATCTATTTGACAAACACTTGTCAATATTTATCATATGAACTCAATATTATTTCAATATTTATGCAAGAATAAAGGAAAAGCCACTGGAATTTAGAAAAAAAAATTTAAATATATCCTAGGTACGAAATATTATGGTCAGCTATATCAAAGGAATAAATATTATGTACTTATTGGATATGCAAACACATATTTTGCTATAAATTTTGATGATAGGGCATTAACCTTAGGATATCATATGAATTTGGAATCAACAACGATTTATTGGAGTTGTAAGAAAAATACTACATTGGAAAATTCTTCAACATAGACATAATATATTTTAGCATGGAAAGAAGCATGTGACATTGTTTGGTAATGCAGAGTTTTACAAGATATACGAAATCCTCAAGTACAAGCCACTTAATTTTTCATTGGTTAGCACTCAACCATTAAGCTTACAAAAAATCCATTCCAAAATTCCAAATATCATCACATCATGACTCTCATGGTAAATGGCATCAACAAGCCAAAATACAATCTTTCATAAGATTAGATCATAGATATATTCACAAAACCACTCGACAGGAACAAATTTACCAAGTTTAGAGAAGAAATTGGTATTTGTTCAAATGAATTTTTGAATCAAAGGTGGGAATGTGAGATATTGTGATACAAAACTATTTTGACATAAAAAAAATATTTTCACATAGTGAAGATTTTATATATTATTAGTAGATCTAGAAAATCATTCATTACTTAGTATTAAAATTAAGAAAAATGTTAGTATTCCATTTAATGTAAATGGACACTTTTCATTTGTGATAAAACTTCCATGACCAAATTAGTTTAGGACTTAATTTTATATTTTTCTCCTCATGCAATATTATTTAGAGATCATTGTAAGCTATTGTGTCTATCATGTAATTTATTTTCCTTTGATCAATAGAATTTATGTGTCTAAGGAAACTTCAGGTATAAGTTGATGGAACTACATTCATAAGTCGAGCATAGTCATTGACAAATATAATGAAAACCTTCAACCAAATTATAAGCATTCATGTTTATGATGTGATATATTCATTTATTGTTTTCACCCATCACACTTCCATATTATGACACATTACCTTCCCAAATTTTGGTGTCTTGAGTACAATTTTCAACTATAACCCTAGGAATACTTCCATTGTGTATTCTAGGAGGAATATATGTTAGCATTTGTGATCATTTTTCCACATGCCACCTACAATATCTCAAATATCATTGATCTATAGAAGATGGGTTATGGAAATTATGAATTATTGTACCTTATAAACTAGTTGACGACAATGAACAATCAATATTATTGTTATATTTATAACCCAATGTAATATATTTGATGTAGCTTGACCTTAAATATTTACGAAAACTAGACTGCTCAAAATTGTGTATAAGAAATATATTCATAAATAGAACTTTATGCTTCAACATTGTAGTGATGAAAATGCATAACATATAGTTATCATATATATACTAATTGTAAGCGATAAAATTTAAGTTCATTGCACAAGTTTGGTTTTTTTGGCACATTGGTTTCACTCCAATGAGGCTATTTAAATATTTAATATAAGCTAGTTATTTATATTACTACAATCGAAAAATGTAATATAAGCTAGTTATTTATATTATTACTAATTGACTAAAATTCAATAACATTTATACAAATTCCTCATTATATAATAAGTAAAGATTAATTTCAAAATAAAATTTTATGGAAAGAAAAATGAAGCTAATTGCTTCCACTAAAATAAAAATATTGTATATTTTAATTAAGGTTTAGGGGTCGTGTTAATGCGAGAAGGGAAGGTAATATCTTATGAATCACAAAAGTTGAAGGAACGTGAGAAGAAATACTTTTCTTATGACCTAGAACTAGTTGCAATAATTCATGCATTAAAATTCTGGAGACATTAGCTATTGGGGAAATTTTTTTGTTAATGACAAACCATAGTAGTTTAACAAGTTATTTCAAACATCCAACCTTGAATGCTCGTCAAGCTAGATGGACTTCATTTCTTCACAAATTCGAATTTGACATCAATCATTTGAAGTGGAAGGAAAAAAATTTCGTGGATGCATTGAGTCAATGCTTTCATTCTGTGTATGAACTTAGCTAGCCTCAAATAGAATTTGAATATTTATAACAAATTGAAAAGGCTGCCAAAAAGGATCTCGAACATAATTTCCTAAGGCAACAAGTTAGACAAGATGATAATTCAAAAAAAAAACAGAATATGGTATTGGATTAAATCAGCTACTGAACTTCAGGGGAATGATATATGTCCCGAATCAAATTGTAGCTAGACAATTAGTCTTAGATGAGTTTTATAGAAGTCCATATGCAACACATCCAAACTATCAAAAAATATTCTCTTCTATTAAATAGTGTTACTTTTGGCGAGGTATGAGGAAGGATATTTTTGAATACCTCTCAAGATGTCTCGAGTGTTAGTTATTCAAAGTAGAGCATCAACATCCTGCCGGCCTCTTACACCCACTCCCCATACTAGAGTGGAAGTGGGAATTTATTACCCTAGATTTCATGACATGATTAACTAATTCTAAGAAGAACAATGACTTGATTATGGTATTTGTGGATAAATTAGGAAAAAAAACTCACTATATACTTGTACAATCCACCTATAAGACTACTCAAATCACTGGCATTTTTATGAAGGAAATATTTGGATTGCACGAGATACCAAAAGTAGTTATATCAGATAGGGATGTGAAACCAGCTCCAAAAATAGAAGAAAAGAGATGTCAACGCCTTAGAAATAAGCCACTTCGAGGGGAAAACCTCCAATACATTACATGAATGAACAATTCTTGGATGATACAAATTACAAAAACCTATTTTCTATATATAGAAGTCCATGGGGCCACAATGTAATCCTAGCCGACCTAACAATAATAGTTTAAGGGCACAATAATAACAATATGGGGTTTACAGGGGTACAATAATAACAATAAGGGGGTTACACTAACAACAATAAGGGACTATACTAGTAATATAGGGACCTAACATGCCCCTCTCCTTCAAAAAAGTGTTGTCCTCAACACTTGAAAAGCTCTAGGTGCTTATGTATAAAATTCTCATCCTCCCATGTAGAATCTTCAATGGGTAAGTTCTTCCACTTGATGAGATACTTTGAAATTGATAGATTACGTAGCTATCGAGTTCTTGTTTTCGTGACCGCTTCAGGTTCCATTATGATTTTTCCTTCCTCGTCAAGTTCTAGAAATATTGTTTGAACTAGAATATTTTCACCTATAACCTTCTTTAAGCATGAAACATGGAAAACTGGATGCACTCGCGAAGAAGCAGGAAGCTCCAATTTGTATTCCATAGTACCAATATTTTGCAACACCTTGTAAGGACCATAGTACTTTGGCAATACTTTACTATCCTTCTTAGCTTGCTTGAGGGACATTTGTTTGTATGGTTATAGCTGTAAAAATACCCAGTCTCCTACATCAAAACTTTTCTCGCTACGATGTTGATCTGCCTGTTGTTTCATTCGATTTTGTGCCAAATTCAAGTTATCCTATAAGAGTTGGAGAACTTCTTGTTGATGCTCGATGGGATATTCCACTGCTTGAACCTTCGAATTTTCTCTTAAAGATGATGTGATGGATGGTGGATGATATCCATAAAGTGCCATAAATGGGGTCATTTTTGCTGCAGTATGGAAGGAAGTGCTATACCACCATTCAGCGAGAGGTAACCACTTGACCCATTGTGTTTGTTTATCAGATACATAACAACGAAGATATCCTTCCAAATATTTATTTACTATCTCAGTTTGACCATCAGATTGAGGATGATAAGATGAGCTATGAGCTAATTGAGTACCCAAACAATAAAATAACTTCATCCAAAAATTTCCAGTAAAAATGGGATCTCTGTCGCTCACAATAACCCTTGGGTTTCCATGTAGCTTTTGAATTGTGTCCATAAATGTAGTAGCAACTGTACTTGCTTTAAATGGATGAGATAATGCACAAAAGTGTGCATACTTGGTAAGACTATCAACTACCACCATGATGACACTCTTTCCTTCGGACTTAGGTAAACCTGTGATAAAATCCATTGAAATCTCCTCCCAACGTTGACTTGGAATGGATAAAGGTTGTAGAAGTCTTGGGGTCTTAATTGTTTCCACTTTATTCTACTGGCAAACCAAACATTCCGCCACAAACTTTCGAATATCAGATTTAAGGCCATCCCAAAAAAATTCTTTCTTCACCCTGTGGTAAGTTTTAAAAATCCTGAGTGTCCTCCTAAAGGAGAAGTGTGCAATTCCAGAAGAATCTTTTGTTTTAGTTGGGAATTCTTACAAATATATAGGCGATCTTTGTACCATAAGGAATCATTTTTCCAACTAAATGTATCAGATGTACTAGGATCTTGCTGCAACTTTTGAATGAGTGTCCATACATCTTTGTCCTTCTTCCATTCATCTCTTGCTTCAGTTATCCAATCTGGTTGGATAATAGAAATAGCACAAAGAAATGCTTCCACCTCTTCATTCTTTCTTGAGAGTGCATCTGCAACAACATTAAGCTTTCCTTTTTTGTAGATTATTTCAAAGTCATAACCCAACATCTTTGTGACCCATTTTTGCTGCTCTTCTGAAGATAGTCTTTGTTCCAAAAAGTGTTTAAGACTAACATGATCAGTTTTTACCTTGAAGTGTCTTCCCATTAGGTAAGTTCTCTATTTATTTAGTGCATGCAGTATTGCTAACATTTCCTTCTCATAAATAGGTTTCTGTAAATACTTTCCTTTGATTGGATGACTTTCAAAAGCAATGGGTCTTCCTTCCTTCATTAAAACAACACCAATTCCATTTCCTGAGGCATCACATTCCACAATAAAGGTTTTTGTGAAGTCTGGCGTAGCTAAGACCAGTGCTAGGCACATTGCCTCTTTAAGATGTTCAAAGGCCTTAGTTGCTTCAGGAGTCCATGAAAATGCATCCTTCTTCAATAATGTTGTTAGAGGTGCTGCTATTCTCCCATAATTCTTAACAAACTTGCGATAATACCCTGTTAACCCGAGAAATCCTCGCAACTGCTTTATGGTTGTGAGGACTTTCCATTCCTTAATGGCTTTAATTTTGTTAGGGTCTACTTTAACACCCTCGTGAGATACAATATGACCCAGATATTCCACCTCTTGTACTCGAAAGAAACATTTGGATGTTTTTGCATATAATTGTTTCTCCTGCAATAGTTTGAGCACCCTGTCAACATGTTGAACATGATCCTTCCAAGACCTGTTGTAGATTAGTATATCATCAAAAAATACTAGCACAAATTTTCTAAGGAAGGGTTTGAAAATGGAATTCATCAACCCTTGAAATGTAGAAGGTGCATTGGTAAGGCAAAAGGCATGACCAAAAATTCATAATGACCCTCATGAGTTCGAAATGCTGTTTTTGGAATATCTTCAGTCTTCATTCTAATTTGATGATATCCTGAACGAAGATCCACCTTGGTAAAATAAATTGCTCCATGTAATTCATCCAATAATTCATCAATCACAGGAATGGGAAATTTATCTTTAATGGTGAGCTTATTGAGCTCCCTATAATCTGGACACATGCACCATGATCCATCCTTCTTGTGTACCAATACTACAGGAGCAGAGAAAGAACTTTTACTAGGTTGAATTATACCCGCCTCTAACATTTCTGCAATCATACGTTCAATTTCTATTTTTTGGACATAAGGATATCTATAAGGCCTAATGTTTGGAGGAACACTTCATGGAATCAAATGAATAGCATGATCATGATCACGAATAGGTGGGAGTCCTTTAGGAGTTTCAAAACCTTGGAATGATTGTCCAAGACTTGTTGGAGATTTCCAAAAATAGATGATTTTGATGTTGGAACTTCTAGTGAGAATAATTGTGAAATTACGCCTAGTTGTTCTTTCTTTAGAAGCTTTGTCATGAAATTAGAGCTTATTATCTTTCCCGGCTTCCCTGCAATACCCTGTAATGTGACTTTCTTTCCTTCTGAAAAAAAAATTCAAGAAATTTTCTTGACAATTAAAAGCTACCATCCCCAAAGAATGTAACCATTGTACTCCTAGTACAACATCAGCACCTCCCATAGGAATGGAAAGAATTGGACTATTCAATACATATTCCCCCATGGTTAGCTTGATATTACGGCATTTTCCAGAGCAATTTATAGTTCCTCCATTTGCAACCATCACTTGACATTCTGGTGTTGGGTATAGGAAACAATTCAATTCCTTGGCTACCTTACAATGTATAAAATTATGGGTGTTACCTGAATCAATCAACACTATTACCTTTTTCTTCTTGATATGTCCTTCTATCTTGAGAGTTTGAGGAGTGGTAATTCCTACCACTTCATTACACGATATGGTCAGACTCATTTCTTCCTCTTCTAATGCTGGTTCCTGGTGTATATCCTCTTCTTGTTCATTTTCTTCTTCCTCTTCACAATCTATGTAAAATAATTTCTTCTCAGCACACTTATGACCTTTAGTGTATTTGCTATCACAACTATAGCAAAGCCCTTTTGCTCTTTTTTCTTCCAATTTTTGTGGTGTCAACCTTATAGGTTGTGGAAATCTAGGTGTAGTAACACTTCCTTCTTTATAGAATTGAGTGGTAGGCTTCCTTGTCGCCATAATTTTACATTCAACTTTTCTTGCCAACCTGAATGCCTTCTCCAATGAATCAGGTTCCAAAACGCGAACTTCATGTTGGATGTTATCCTTTAAAGTGCCTATGAAGAGATCAATATTTTGTTCCTCTGGAATATCAATTACCCTTATATTCAATTTTTGGAAGTCCTCAATGTGCTGCCCCACTAAACCCTTTTGTTTGAGATTTATCAATTGGCTAAAGAAGGTGTTGCTCTTTGTATCCTCATAATGTGCTATCATTTCCTCCGTAAAAATTGACCAAGTGACAATTTTTATACGGGAGCAAAGCCATCGATACCATACAAATGTATTTTGTTCTAAATGTAAAGTTGCAATGCATACCTTTTGTGTGTTTTGCACATTATGGAGATCAAAAAATTGCTCCATCTGTAGTATCCATGTTACAGGATCCTTTCCATCAAACTTCCTCATATCCATTTTTGGAATATGGTGGTTCTTCCCGCCAACATTAGAGTTTATGAAATCACGATTAACATTTATTTTATTCTCATCATGAGTTTCCTCTAGTATCTTTTCACCATTAGGAAACATTTCTTGTATAAACTTTGTCAAACCTTCCATGTCTGCTTTTAGATCATTCTTCATGTTTTCCTTGTTGTCTTTCATTTTTTCTTCCATGCCATCCATCTTAGCTTCCATGCCAGCTTCCATGCCATCCATCTTAGCTTCCACGTCATCCATATTAGCTTCCACGCCTTTATTCAAACCATCCATCTTCGCTTCCATGCCTTTCTTCAAAACTTCTATTTCATTTTTTGATGCTCTTTGCGAGAGCGAAATTTGGTGCACTTGCTCTTGTAATTTTGATAGATCATGTTGTAATTCTTCATCTTCATGAGTCATAGTAGAGCCTTCTGAAGGCTTAATGGGTGTTGAATTATTTTTACGGGGCATTTTTTTAGAACCCAATACTGATATCTATTCTACAATATGCCCTTGGAATCAATTCAAATTGATTCTTCAAACAAGACTTATGCAATTCGGAAAAAATTACACACCTTTTTCTTGCTTTTGAAGAGCTTGATATTTAAACTAGATTATCTCTGTGGTTACGAATCTTCAATATCTGAAATTTTGCACTGAGGTAGCCTTCTGAATCCTCTTTTGAATGCCACAGGTCTGAGCTGATTTGGATACTTCAAGATAAAGTTATGTCCAATCTCCCACAATGACCTAATTATGGACTGTTTCAGTAGATTGAACTTGTACGACTTTCCACGTGTCCCTGTTTCGTCTTTTAGCTCTGAAATTGATAGTAAAGAAACTACAGTCTGTATACTTGTGGCCAATTTTTACGGCACTCCAATCCGATGCTCAGAGAGAGAGTTATGAATATTTTCCCATGATCACCTCTTTGAGATGAAATTCAGGAATCTGAAAAGGCACTACCTTCCACCGATCATATCTCTGAAAATATTGTGAACCAAGCTATGAAATTTTGCAATGAATTTCCTCAAGATTTCAGTTTCGTGCCCTAAAAATTTCAGATTCTGAACCTTCGCAGAAAAAAATTTATAGCGCAAATTCCACGATGACATGTTTAGATTAAATTGAGGAGCCTGCAAAAAGACCTAACTTCCACAGATCATATCTCCGAAAATAACTAACGAATGACTCGAATTTTTTATGATGTTCCTCGAGGGTTCATCTTAGCACCCTAAAATTTCGACACGAAACTTCGTATAAAAAAATTTATAGCGAAAATGCCACGATTACCTTTTTGGAGCAGCGAAAACCTAGAATCCAAAGCTCTGATACCAAATGTTGTGTAACCAGCTCCAAAAATAGAAGAAAAAAGATATCAACGCCTTAGAAATAAGCCACTTCGAGGGGGCAACCTCAATACATTACATTAATGAACAATTCTTGGATGATACAAATTACAAAGCCTCCTTTCTATATATAGGAGTCCATGGGGCCATAATGTAATCCTAGTGGGGCCACAATGTAATCCTAGCCGACCTAACAATAATAATTTAAGGGCACAATAATAACAATATGGGGGTTACAGGGGTACAATAATAACAATAAGGGGGTTACACTAACAACAATAAGGGACTATACTAGTAATATAGGGACCTAACATCCAGACTATCAAAAAATGCTCTCTTCTATTAAATAGTGTTACTTTTGGCGAGGTATGAGGAAGGATATTGTCGAATACCTCTCAAGATGTCTCGAGTGTTAGTTATTCAAAGTAGAGCATCAACATCCTGCTGGCCTCTTACACCCACTCCCCATACTATAGTGGAAGTGGGATGTTATTACCCTAGATTTCATGACATGATTAACTAATTCTAAGAAGAAAAATGACTTGATTATGGTAGTTGTGGATAAATTAGGAAAAAAAACACACTAGATACTTTTGCAATCCACCTATAAGAATACTCAAATCACTGGCATTTTTATGAAGGAAATATTTGGATTGCACGAGATACCAAAAGAAGTTATATCAGATAGGGATGTGAAGTTCCCATCAACCTTTTGGAAGGTTATTTTTATAGGATTAGGGACTCAGGTACAATTCAACATGACATAACATCCTCAAATGGATGGGAAGACTAAACGTGTAAACCAAGGGTTGGAAGGTATGATACGAATGTTTGTTTTGAATCATCCTAGTAATTGGGAAGAATACCTACACCTAGTCGAATTTTCCTATAACAATAATTATCATGCATTATTGAAAATGAGTCCCTTTGAGGTGTTGTATTGGAGGAAATGAAATACACCCATTAACTGGAATAACCCATAATATGAATTTATGTTAGGCCTGGATATGTTGATAGAGATGGAGTAGACACTTAAACATATTAGATAAAACCTGAAAGTTGTGAAAGGTTGACAGAAGGCATATGCTGATAAAAAGAGAACCTATCGATAATTCCAGGTGGGAGAACATGTTTACATTTGAATTAAACCCAAAATGATCACTTTAAGACAGGGCAAGTGTGAAAAATTCGCTCCCTGGTACTGTGGTCCTTTCCATATATTGGAAAGGATTAGACCCGTGGAATACCGATTGGGCTGACTGTATGAATGCTAAATTTTAGTTCGATCCAGGTGGATAGTTCCTGATAGAACCCCAGCGCATTCTCGAACAAAGAGAAACGATGTTAAGGATGTGAGCCATCGCCAAGGTTAAGGTGCAATGGAAGCAATTTGGCCTTGAAGAAGCCAGTTGGGAAGATGAGCACTTTATGCAAGAAGCCTATCCTAAGTTGCTCACACGTAAAGAAAACATCGAGGACAATGTTTAGATTCAGGGGGAAGATGTAACACCCCGAGGAATTTAGATTTATTATTTACTTTTACTATTTTTTTTTTTACTTTTCATTTCTTTTATTTTTATGCGGCAATGGATGTTGGAAGTTATGGACCAGTAAAGAAATTGACTTTATTCATTTAATTTCTAAAAATTCCCTAAATGCAATTGATAACCAAAAATTATTTATAGATAGTTTTCAAAAATATTTCTCCATAACTTCGTAGAGAGAAAATCACAGTGGGAAGGGGCCTAGGGGGTTCCAAAAAAAAGAAGGAAGAGAGAGCAGAGCATGAATAGAGGAGAAGGATTCGAGGGATTCCTCAACTGATTAGTATATCAGTGGAAGCCCAAACCTGAGTGGAGGTTGAATGTTCCATACTAGACCAAGGGTCCTTGGGTCTGAGAACGCTGGTAAGAAAACTATTGTCGACGTTGTTGAATTGATGGTGTACTGCGGCTCAGGGAGATTGGATGTAATAGTCTATTCTCAAGTTTGGGAGAAGTGAAATTTTCCATTAGAGTTTTTGTGTGACTAAACACATAAGTAGATTAATTAATGATTTCGACAAATGAGTTTTCTTATATTAAAATTCTTAGTGACCTAAACTATTTATTTAAAACGATTAACAAGTTGAAAGATGAATATTTGTTCCAATAGTAAACTAGTTACTTTACATATATATTCCAGACAAACTTACAAATTTGCATGAGAAAATAAATGTAGTTGCACATAAGAAAAGAACAGTGAGAATGCATAATAAAATAAGAGAGTAAGAGTGCATAAAGAGTTATGGAATATAAATTGTATATGACAGAAAAAATGTTCATAGTTACTATGTTAAGAAAAATAACGATAAACACATTTGAACCCAGAGAACTGTTTATGCTACTTCATCTATGAATATATTACATGCATCCCTGTAGATATTCATGAATGCATTTATTTCGAAATACTATGAATATGAATCGTAAATAGAAGACATATATCCCTGTGGATATTCTTAAGTGCATTTATTTCATAAAGTTGTGATTTTACATACTGGTCAATATAATACATATATTCATTTGGATATTCTTGAATGCATTTATTTCATAATGCTAATATTTTACATAATTGCAAATAGAATACATGTATTCTTCTGGATGTTCTTCAGTTGAGAGAATATGAATAGATTGGCAGAGTTGTAGAAAGAGGAAAAACGGTCTGGAGGGGACAAACAGTGGACTCAGTTGCCAAAACCATGCTAAGGATCATGGTACAAAGGAAATTATGGGTTTCAAAAGACCCAAATCCCATTAGGAAATGGTGGTAATAACCTCCGTGTTAACAAGAAATACAACTAAAAAAATCTGCACTCATATAGATTGGCCAAAATCAGAAGAAAAGTTTTTGTAAAAAGCTATCATAAAAAATACCACACAATTTGAGGGTTGGGACAAAACATTAATACAATAGGGAGATTATGTTATGTGTCTACTCTCGAGAATCATAAATGGGAAGAAACCAGAATGTTGATACAACCAAAGAGAAACCTTAAACCATATTTAAGGTAGAACATTAAGCCAAAGGCAACCATGAAATAATAGATACATTTGAACCAGAAAACCAATGCCAAATAACCTTGCATATTACTATTTGATCATAAAATATAATATATATATATATATATATATATATATATATATATATTCCAAGTGTATCAATTTTCCACCTAACTATTAGTAATAAATTACAACATCGTAGGTCGACCAGATAGGAGGGTTTTAGTGGCTGCAAGGTGACATTCAACCCTAGTAAATTTCATTGAGGATTCTAACAAAAATGAAATCTAAACCCTAAGAACCCATAAGAAAAAATTTCTAATAACCTCTAACTCTGGCTTCTACATAGAGTTTGAAATTGTCAATGGTGTAACTGGAGCAAAATACTTTCGTTCCCTAGAGTTCAAGGGTTCCTCTGTAACAAAACCAAAATAAGAGCAGACGGATTAGGGAGAGTCTTCTTATTTTTGTAATATTGAAAGAAAAGTGTTACCATCAAAGCCAACAAATTACCTATAGGATTTCCTAGAGACGTGTAGTACAACCATGTGTAACCAAGTGGAGATATTTGAAGAGTGTCAAAAACCCACTTGCAAATATGAAGTTAACTAGGTCAGAACATATTTGTGCAATAGAAATAGGGTAAAATATATCATTTTAATAGCAAATTAGACTCCATACTCTTACTTGTTTTCGGAAGCATCACGAGACAAGTGTGAAGAGTCATGATTTAGATTGAGCCTTAACCATCTTGAACCCTCTAGTGGATCAAACTGGAGCCACTGGAAGCACATGGGTGTCACTCAATTAACCTATGACATAGCACGTGTGTTCGTGGCATACTAAAAAATACCCTTAATTTGACTACATATTGGAAAATACCTCTAAAAATCACTTTATTTAACCCCCTACCAATACTAACCCAATACATTTTACCAATTAAAAAACCCTACTTTCACTAGATATTGTAGGCATTCATTTTTTCATTAACATTTTTTATACCCCTTTATATTTATATCCCTAACATAATGACATGATCCTTCAGCATCTGTAAACATAGATCGAGTTGAAGGGCCTCTAGATATCAAGCTCACAAATGATAAACTGATTAATGGAGATTTGTACCAGCACAAGAGGTCACGTTTTCAGGTGTCATATGTCAAGTGCTAAGCTGGAGAAATACTGTTCAGGTGTCGTCAGTATTCCATAGCCCAAGGATTGTGCAGATGTTAGTAATTTTCCACAAGCATCGAGGATGAGGAGCTGAAGTTATATGTAGAGTCCAAAAAAATGTTAGAGAACTATGACTAAAACATGAGGAACACAATCAATCAAGGCCTAGAAAATTGCGGCCAAGTTGGATTCATCTGACAAACAAAGGATTGGAGATGTAATTGAGCAGGCAATCCAGTGGTTGGATAATAAGAAGCTAGACGAGGCTGATGGATTTTATTACAAACTGAAAGAGATGGAGTCCACTTACAATCCTATCATTGCAAAAGTATATCAGGGAATTATAATTATTGATGGGTCTTATCGATGGTGTGAAATCTCTCATAGATGCTACTAATCGCTTGGTGTTGAATGTGGAAACCGCTCATTTTTTTTGTGCTCTTGGCCTATTGATTAAATTGGTCGTGTTATACTACATGCACTTTATGTGCAGACATGAATAAGGGAAAATCGTTATAAGTGACATCATAACAAGCTCAGGAAGAAATTGTCACAAACATTAGAGGAAGGATTGGCTTGAATACCAACAATTTCCTCTTTATATGTAGTCAATGAAAAAAACTCCCCTACAACATATCTCAATATAAATTTTCATGTCTGAGCATAGAAAGAATATAGGATTCACTCTTATTTGCAAGCATAGAGCCCCTAATTTATGTGGTTCATTATTCCTAAAGAATACTCCCGTCATTGGCATTTGAAACCTATGTTACATATCTTGTGAAATTCTAACAGGAACAACCTTAATTTTGGAATTTCTAAGTCAAGAGACCGAAATCAATCCTATTAATCATACCTCTATAAAATATATTCAAGTTTTATTAGATATTATGTAACCTGTCTGGTTATATTGAAGGACTGAGTTGAGGTAGCATAGTATAATTTTATTTTACCAATTTAAAAAGAAGTCATACTACTAGAATCACAATGCATAACAATTAATATACCAGGTTGCTTCAACAAGTGAGAGCCCCTTCCAATTAAATAGATATTCCTAGACCTCGTTGTTAGAATCAATATTTGTTGTTCTGTCTACAAATACCCTCTCAACCTATTCACAAATGCCACGTAACTTTTTGATTAATTCAAATAATCAAATAACTAATGTTGAAAATAAATCTTTCTTATGACAACAATCTAGATTATACAAGTCAGTCAAATATCTAGGAACTACCTGTCTATATTGAGTGAGAAGCTCTAGCTCCATTTCCTTGCAGACATCAGGGGCCTTTGCCTATAAATGCAATCACACACGAATAATTCAACAATTGAGTAGCAAAGTTTTAGCCAAAATTTAATTTAGCAAAAATGAATGATGAAGCAAGGACTGTAAATGCTCCAAAAGAGTAAAACAATAGAGCATCATGATGAAAATCAGATGAATAAAAAGAAGGTTTTCCCCTTTAAGACTTCACGATTGGGCTCATTTTTTACCATTCATAGCTTTCCAATGCTTTATAGAAAACTAGACAGTAACATACCTCTTCTCGTGAAAGTGACTGCCTATGGTTTCATTCCTCCTCCACATTCCTCATATAGTTTAACACATTTTTTAATCCACTCAACTGTATAATCATCACAATGAATGGCTTGTTAGATCTAAGACTTTTTTGATCCATAAAGTAAAGAGAGGATGTATTTCAGATTAATCACATTGTTATGATTTGGTCATCTATATAATGATTAATCTGAAAGATGTATATCTAATGAATGGCTTGTTTGCCAAAATTCGCATATGACTAAACTACAAAAATGATGATTCTAAATCAAAGTTTCTTAGCAAGAAAGAAAGGGTAAGAGTTATCTATAAATCATAAATTTGAAACAACCCACTCTATCTGAAAATTGATTTACAACTTACATGTTGAAGCTCAGACAGAGATTGCCATTGGCAGTGCATATATGACTCTCCTTTCCACTTAATCAAAAACTCCATTTCACTTCAATATAGCTCCCCATCCAATGCCATGTTCAAGACAAATAGCTTAGGCTGTCATTTTTATGCCGGTATGCTTTTGGAATTCCTCTTTGTTGATTCCTTCCTATGGTTTTGTTCCTCCTCCACCTTCCTCATATAGTTTAACACCTTTTTTAATCAACTCAATTGTATAATCATCACAATGAATGACTTGTTATATCTAAGACTTTTGTGATCCATAAAGTAGATAGAGGATGTCTTTCAGATTAATCACATTGTTATAATTTTGTCATCTATCTAATGATTAATTTGAAATATGTATATCAAATGAATGGCTTGTTTACCAAATTTTTCAAATGACTAAACTACAAAAATGATGATTCTAAATCAAAGTTTCTTAGTGAGAAAGAAAGGGTAAGAGTTATCTATAAGTCATAAATTTGAAATAACCCTCTCTATCCGAAAATTTATTTAAAAACTACATGTTGAAGCTAAGACAGATATTGCCATTGGCAATGAATATATGAATGTCCTTTCCACCTAATCAAAAACTCCATTTCACTCCAATCTAGATACCCATCCAATGTCATGTTCAAGAGAACCAGCTAAGGCTGTCGTTTTTCTGCCGTTCTGCTTTGGGCATTCCTCTGTTTTGATGCCACAATACTCTCTTAATTGCATCAACATCATCTTCCTCGGCCTCTTCTATCAAAATCTACGGAGATTGATAAATTTGTTTGATGTCAGACATGTACATTGACAATGTAATATTCCCAAATGGGAAAAGTAGGAATATAGTGCAAAATGTTGGAACAATATTGCAGATCATCATTTATAAAGCAAGAGGCCAATATGGAGACCTTTCATATTTTATTGTAGTAGCGAAATATGTGTAAGAAATGGCCCATAAGATACATAATGAGAAAAACAAGCCTCCAATGAACAAAATCCCTCAATATGAGGTGCTACGACCATATATAAAAGCTGGAAAACCCTTACAACGTTATTTTATTAGCTCTGCAACAGCAGTTTATTATACATCAGATCTAGAGTTGATATGTGCCTCAAAAGATAGATCTATATCAGATCTGAGCACTACACAAGCTCCTCTAAAGAACCCCTCAAGGGTTTTCAGCAAAACACCAAGTACAAGATGTAGATATGAGATCTAAGACTACAGATCTACTGAAAAATACAGATCTGGAAAGTGTGGCTGATCTAATATGATAAATGAAATAGCTTCCTCCAATAGATCTTCAAAGTGAAAGGCAGGTCCCCTTCACTAGAAAATTAGCTCTCCAAATGGTGTGCTAAACCACCCTGCAACTCCTCCTACAAAAATAATGCAGATCTCAAAGTAAAATATGCTGGAGGGATCAAAATAAGGTTGGTATGAAGCCAAGATCTGAAAATCATCTCAAATCCCTTCAATATTGTCCTCCCAATGAAGTATAAACCTCCTCCACTAAAAATGAGCAATGAAATGGAGACAGGATCTGTGTTGTAGTTGAAAGAAGAAGCTTGGCCTTAAGCCAAATAGTGGACAATGTAGTGCAAGACTCCTCTAAGAGCTCCTCAATGGAAGAGGTGGGATTCCCAATAAGGAACACCTTGAGCTAAACAACACTCTATCTCAGCTAAACAACAAGAGAAAGATATATGTCTAAATAGACCATATATTCATAAATATAATATACATCAACAACCTCCATATGGCTTCCATCCTCTTCCTTAAATAGAATATGAGCTTGCAAACCCTAAGCCCCATCCAAAAATATCACTACATTCACACAAAGCATCTCCATCTAAAACTGCATTATCCCTCATTGATGGCCACTCCTCCATGACAGCGTTGTTGATTTGGTCAAGGTTGACCCAATCAAAGTGATCTAGCCCCTTTCACACCAAGGGTGCTTCAATTAAGCTGCCAAGATTTGTCTCTTTCACATTTTGCATTGATTTATTCATTATTAAGGATAAATTTGGACCTCCTTTTCCCTCTTATTCTTTAAACAAAGCAATAAACCAAAATTGAATATTCCAATTAGCTCATGAATAATTGGGAATATTACAGTCCTCCCTTCCCAAATTTTGCTTGTCCTCAAGGAAATGACAAGATGAGTGCTGCAAATATTTCCTTCCTCCATTGGTGACACCAACATGTGATAAGCTCCCCTCGTAAGCTAAGTGTTCACCAATCCATCCCTCCATGAATTTCCCCTTAAAATTTCTCATGAGATGAAAATAATCCATCCCATAAGGAGACAATAGTTCAAATGAAACAAACATGGCTTGCCCAATGTTATCCCTGAAACATGTAGCATATTGAACATGGAGAATCTCCATCCCATAGGGCACATACATACCTCCCATCCTCCCTCCATACATTCCCATAAAGAGTACAAGTACATAATCCATGTATGGGATCAAAATTAAATACATACAAAAAGAAATTTGTGCATATGGAGGTGGGTCATAGTCCCACATATGGAACCAGCACAGTTAACCTCCTGACTGCCTCAGATAATGATGTGGTAAGTGGTTTCCCCACCACTTAATTTCTTCCCAAGTTACCTCACCATGGTTGAAAGTGTGAGATATGCTTGGTGCCTTTGGAGTGCACCCATCATGATACAAAATCATCTCCCTTTGTCCTCCAAGGGAGTGGCCATACTCAAAAAAATTTGTGGCCCAAAGTTGGCCATGAAATTTATATGGTATAGTGCTCCTCCTTGGAGCTATGGCCTACATAAACATAGTAAAAGAATGCATATGTTCATCAAAAAAAACATTAGGTACACAAGCATATCTTTCACCAAAATTCCTTCTTAAACAAATGGAGTGGTGCATAGATCTATCTCCCCTCTCAAAAGAAGAAAGCAGTGGCTGAATTAACTCCTTTATAGAGTTATGTTGCTGTCCCAACTCCACATGGTTCATGAATCTTTGAAAATGATGATATATTTATCCTTCAATGCTCTTCCAAGTGTAGCTTCTCATGATGATGTTGTAGAATCTCATGGAATATGTATGGTTGAAAAATAACTCCTCATAAACTCTTTGTAGCAACTCCTCCTTGAGCTTGGAGGTTTTATATAATAAGATACTACCGTGATAATAGATGACTCCTTCTTAGACTGAATATCCCTCTTCATGTAGCTGGTCATCAAGTATCATGCATGTGTGAAGATCCTTGGAATAATCCACCAACAGTTGGGATTTCCAATATGGATCAATCTCCCATAGTGACAACATTGATGATATATAGAAAAGAATGTATGTCATATAGTTGTTCTCCTCCTTTACATATCCCATGCCAAAGGTATATGATGGAAGGCTTCTATTCCCTCCCTGCTTCCCTTCTTGCATATGCACATCCTCCAGTAAAGATCGAGGCTTTTGAAAGTTAGTCTCCCATGGGAGGCTATCATCTACCCAATACCTCCTTGGCTTAATCAAGGCATGCATGTGTGGCCACCATCCTCTCTAAGTGAGATCATATTATGAGTCTCCATAGCCAAGGAATGGTCTCCTTGCCCCTTGATGGTGTCATTTTCCAATCTTGCAACATTTCCTCTCAGCGTAGTATGAGATGAGAGAGTGGGTGATAGTGATAATGGAAGAATATCTCCCTCCTCCTTGGGCTCACCCATGCCTCTCATCGTTGTATCTTGGTCTTCTAATGCTCCCATCCTTCCTAAATCTATGAAAGGAGCATTAAGATGTGAAACATCTTTCACCAAATCTAAATCAGGTGGTCTCCGAGGGGGTTTACCACAAGATAATGATGTCTCATGGATCATCCTCATGTGCATAATAGATGAGATCATCATATCCTTTCTTCCACTATGAAAATTCATCTCTGTCTCTTGTGTAGAACTTTTATGACAGTTGGGTATCACTCTTAATGATGCAAGTGTGCCTCTAATTGGATCAATTGCTCCATCCTCACCTCCAGGTGGTGGTGGATCATCTCCTGCTACTCCATCATTGTGACCCCTCCCTTGTTCTTCTTCTTCTTCCTCCTCATCACCTGAGAAGACCTCTATGTAATGTGCTTTTCCAGCTGCACATCTATGTCTAGGTGCCCAAGCTTCTTAGCAAGTGAAGAAAATATTCCTTCTTCTTAGATCTATCCGGACATCATCATCAAGAGGTTTTTTATGTTGAATCTCCTTTTAAGGAGCAGCCTTTTCTTCTCTTCCCTTTGATGGAAAAGAGGGCTTATGCTGAAATCTTGTCTTTGCTTTTGGCAAGGCATCTTGAAGGTCTCTAGCCCTTTCAATGGCATCATGCAGGGTAGTGGGCTTGGTAGAATTAACCAACCCATGAAGAGCTTCATCTAACCCATCAATGAACATGTACACCCTTCTTGCTGCAGAAAAATCAAGAACCATAACAGAAAGTCTTAAAAATTCAAAGATGGAAGTTTCTGCATTACTTGATTGTTTTAGCTTTGCAAGGCTCGTGAATGGTGCTTCAGGATCTCTTCTATCAAATCTTTCCACCATCCTTCTATTGAACTCTGAATAAGCAGTTACATTGGCATGACCCAATGTTGACAAGCCATGGAACCGCCAATCATGTGCTTCACCCTCAAGGTGCAGCACTGCAATCTTAATGGCCTCCATTTATGGAACCTTGTTCAACTAAAAGTAGATTTCAAGTTTTTCTACCCAAGATTTGGTAGTACACTTGGATGACCAATCAAAGTTGGGTAAAAATAATCTTCCCATGGTATGGTGTCGATCATGATTCTGAATGAATCCACCACTTCTATGATGATGCCTTAGTCTTCTATTGTCCTTTATTTGAAAAAACTCCTGAAATATCAAGTGATCCTTGAATCTCTGAGTTTTAGATTCATACTCCATGAAATAGTCTTGAAGGGATTCTTTCTCTTGAAACCCTTCATTTCCCACAGCCAAAAATGTAGGCATGGTAGAGCATTGAGAAACTTGTGGTTGATGCACTGGTTGATCATTCCAGTGATGATACATGCCAGAGCCTTCTCCATGATGAAATCATTTAGGGGATTCCTTGAATCTGTCCATTCTCATCTCTTTGATCTCTCTAGCAATGTCTTACATGGCTCTAAGAAGGATCTTAGGGGACTCATTCTCTTCATCTTCACCTCCAGATAAAGGGTTTTAACCCTTGTCTTATTTGTCATTTGTATAATCAAATATTTTGTGGCTTCTTCTTTGATACCTCTCTTCTCTACCAGTAAGAGGCTCTCCTTATTCAAATGACATATTGGCTTTTAGAATGCACAGGCTGTGCCAAGATTATGATCTGATACCAGTGTAATATTCCCAAATGGGAAAAGCAGGAATATAGTGCAAAATGTTGGAACAATATTGCAGATCATCATTTATAAAGCAAGAGGCCAATATGGAGACCTTTCATATGTTATTACAGCAGCAAAATATGTGTAAGAAATGGCCCATAAGATGCATAACAAGAAAAGCAAGCCTCCAATGAACAAAATACCTCAATATGAGGTGCTACAACTATATATAAAAGCTGGAAAACCATTACAACATTATTTTATTGGATCTGCAACAAAAATTGATTATACATCATATCTAGAGCTAATATGTGCCTCAAAAGATAGATCTATATCAAATCTGAGCATATACAAGCTCCTCTAAAGAACCCCTCGACGGTTTTCAGCAAAACACCAAGTACAAGATGTAGATCTGAGATCTAAGACTGCAGATCTACTGAAAAATACAGATCTGGAAAGTGCGGCTAATCTGATATGATCAATGAAATAGCCTCCTCCAATAGATCTTCAAAGTGAAAGGCAGATCCCCTTCACTAGAAAATCATCTCTCCAAACGATGTGCTAAACCACCCTGCAACTCCTACAGAAATAACGCAGATCTGGAAGTAAAATGCATTGTAGGGATCAAAATAAGGTTGGTTTGATGCCAAGATCTAAAAATGAGCTCAAATCCCTTCAATACTATCCTCCCAATGAAGTAGAAACCTCCTCCACTAAAAATGAGCAATGAAATAACCTAGATCTAGAGATCTAGTATCCACTTGTTGCAGCTTGCAAAAACAACCAAACCCTCAACATGATCTGCGCTGTAATTGAAAAAAGAATCTTGGCCTTAAGCCAGATAGTGGACAATGTAGTGCAAGACTCCTCCAAGAGCTCTTGAATGGAAGAGGTGGGATTCCCAATCAGGAACACTTTGTGCTAAACAACACTCTATGTCGGCTAAACAGCAAGAGAAAGATATATGTCTAAATAGGCCATATATTCAGAAATATAATATACATCAACAACCTCCATATGGCTGCCATCCTCTTCCTTAAATAGAATATGAGCTTCCAAACCCTAAGCCCCATCCAAAAAGATCACTACATTCACACGAAGCATCTCCATCCAAAATTGTGTTGTCCCTCATTGATGGCCACTCCTCCATGACAACGCTATTAATTTGGTCAAGGTTGACCCAGTCAAAGTGATCCATCCCCTTTCACACCAAGGGTGCTTCAATTAAGCTGCTAAGATTTGTCTCTTTCACATTTGGCATTGATTTATTCATTATTAAGGAAAATTTTGGACCTCCTTTGCCCTCTTATTCTTTAAACAAATAAATAAAACAAAATTGAATATTCCAATTAGCTCATTACTAATTGGGAATATTACAGAAAAATACAGAACTTTTCCCAGCATAAAATGTGCCCTTACCAAATATGGTAACCAAAGAATATGTAATACATTCCATTTGAACTTTGGTAAATGAAAACTAGAACAAGTAGCATAGATACCTCCTAATCCTAGATATATTCAAAAAAATACAATAGATCCAATGTTAAGGTGGATCAATGCTAGTTTATATATAGTTGTTAGATTTTGGTAACTAAAATAAAGCAACATGAAACTAGAAATCACATCACTTTTGCGAGTGCTAAAAGAAAAATTACAAGACACGAGAATCACAAATGAGGATAGTAAAAATAAGATCACTCCCATTCACCACTAAAAAATCATTCAAAGAAAATTTATTAGAGCACCAAAGACTGAAAAGTAAGATTTATTTTGATATATTAGATAAAAATTACACATATGCCAGTTCTTAAATATAACAAATGAAGAATTATTTTGATATTTTTTATATGAATTTATTTTGATACAAGAGACATTAATAACATGCTTGCAAGTTCTTAAATATAACAATTTGTAAGGGCCTTGATTAAAAACAACAAAAAATTAACTGACCCTCTTATACCTATCAATTAGGGACGTATTTGGAAAATCAATTCAAAGGAAAATGTTTCATTACTAATTAAGCTAAATTAAAAATGAAAGTAACTATAATTGTTCAACTAGACTTAACAATATGTGCTTGAATGATATCACACATATTCTGAAGCAACCCATCTGAAATAGTATGAACCCACGTTGGTGTATGAACCCCATACCAAAGCAGCTTGACATACTGACAATATTAGCATAGAATCATTATATTTCAAACAATGACTGTCACACTACATTCTAAAGCAACCAATCTAAAATAATATTACAAGACATCTTGGCACAAATAATATTTTCAAAATGTTATAGTTTACTATTTTATGGCTTAATGAGCCTACAATATTCAGCAAGCTAGAGATAAAAATATCCTTAAATTTCCAGAATTGTCCATAAACTAGATGACATTCACAAATGTAACAATTTCAAATTTCTTAAAGTTTTTGTAGAAAATCCATACTAAACACTATCACTATTTCTGAATACTATCATTATTTCAAGGTATGTTTGACACAAACCTTGACCCATTTCTTGGCCCTCCCCTCTTCTTCATCTTCACTTTGTTCACTTTTAGCATATGATATTTTACGAACTGATATACTTGAAGTCCGCAGTTCACTTGAACGAACATCTTTGTTCCCAAAAGCATTTTTTCGGATCCCACCCCTTTTACGAATGGATGTGACCTTCCTTAATTCCCAATTAAAGTCTTCATCACTGTCTTCATCTGTATCATGGGCAAAAGTTTCCTCGTCATATGAGATTATCCTACTGCTCTTTTGACGTGTAGAGACACTTTTTTCTTCTTTACCAGAATATAAAGATCTTGTAATTCTGCATCTAGCTCTATAGTTACACCCAGTATACTCCTCATCACTTTGAATAATTTTCATCTTCGTCCTCATCTTTTTCTTCTACATAATATTCGCTTTCAGAATGCTCAACCTTGCAAGAGACGAACTAGTAACTACTCAATTTCAAAGTACCTATCTTCTAAATCATCCTCACTTTTTTTTCTCATTCTCAAGAGAATATTAAAGATAACCATCTACAAAGAACATTTGACATGAAAATTTGGTAAAAGAAATTATCCCATGCATATTAAATGTACATGCGGTACTATTATTTGCATAACATAGTAAAGACCTAACCCACAAATGTCTCCCCTTTGTGGCCAAAGAAGACGATATAAACGTTGGCTACCATATCACAAGCTAACTCAATATATAAAGTTCCAAGCATTTCCATCAAATTGGGGGTGTTTCAAATCATTTTATGTTACTTGTTAGAAAGCTTTCATATGACTGTTAAACTTGCAACACCATGCCAAAGGGGCATCCACCTGTTGTTAGAAATTGTAATTTTTTATAATTGCATCAATAGAAGCCAGCTGCATTCAACATTTTAATATGGACATAATATAATATAACTTTAATCGAATGAAAGTTGAAATTTGCCATGTAAAGGTGAACAAACAAAATCATATTATAATAATAGAAATTAAAACATTAAAAAGGTATACTGTAATAATAAAAATAATATATGAACAAAATAAACTATTGTAAATTCATCTTAACCCCAATCTATTAAGTATTAAAAATCTTAAATATCCAGTTTATTTTTGATCCCGCTCAATGATTAATAAAAATAAGATTGAGATGAATTTAATATAGTGATAGAATTACAATTTAGAACATGAATATGGTAACAATTGACATTCAACAAAGAAAAAAATAGACCTTAAACCTTATTTGCAGAGCCTTTCACGTCATGAGATGATTTCATTATGGTAATATGGGTCTATGAATGAAATGTGTAAGGTAATTTAAGTTAAAGCAGTAAGTTGGTTTGAGCATGAGTATTGGGGTCACTCCATATACCCAAATTGTATACCAATCGATCAACTGTTTCCAGTGAGTAAAATTAGTTTCCTAGATGGTACATAATAATTATATTTTTCTTTGGAATTTTCAAACATTACCCATTTGACTTCTCTACAAATACATTGAATTTGAAATGTGTTTATTGAAAAATATTAAATCTAGCCATGCCAACTTGGCATTTTTTTTCACCGTTGAGGTACAGAGCGTAAACCTATCCAATAGGTACCATTTTATTTGTGGCTTGTCTCATCATCATGGTATAAGTTTCAAAGGAATGAGGTAAGTGAGAATGGATCTAAATCCCGGGGAAATTCAGGTAGCAATGAAATTTTGGTGGGATAGATACTTTTCCTTTAAGCCAAAGGAAACATGTTCCATAAATCCAGAGCTCCATAGAAAAGAATCAACTATGTCCAATGGCTAAAATTACATTTCTAGAAAGATGGTACATAATAAGTATATTTAATTGTTAGCATTTTCATAGGTGGCCATTTTGTTTCTCTACTTTCCTGCACACCTTGAATTTGAAATATTTCATGGAAGAAGAAGGCATTGGCCAAGACAATCAATGAATTTCCACTATTGAGGTTGACAAAATGTTAAGTTGTCCACTAGTTATTATTTTATCTGGGTCTTTGTTGTGTACGTTATCCATGTGGCATGGTTTTAAAGGAAAAAGTTTGATAAGGGTTGGTACAAGTCCCAGGAATTTTTGGTGTAATACGTAACACTTAAGCTGAGGAAGTATGCCCTTTGCAATGGAAACCCTTTGGGCACATTTCTTGAGGAATTTCTAAGATGAGAGGAACGGGGAGGGGCAAGGAGGGTTGATATGAAAATGAGGACCTATTCTTGGTTTACAGTAGACCTTAAGAGATGAAGAGGTGCCTCAAAGAGCATGTAATACGAGTTGTATAAAAATCTAAGATAAAATACTCAATTGATAAAAAATAAATTTACGGAACCATATAAAGTGAATAGAAGAACATTGACAGACTCACCCATATTTTAAGTGACAGACAAGATTGCACATAATCGTATTGGAGGTCTTTGTAACTATCTTCAGAGCAGTTATTAGTAGAATGTTACACTCAACTCATAGAATTGATGTAAAATAATAAATGACTCCAAAACTCTATATCTTACAATAAAACTATTAAAAAAAAAATGTGGAAACATGTACAGTTCATGGTGGTGAACAAATGCTACTATCCTACCACACCAGTGACAAGTATGCTCTGATACTGAAATGGTACAACAAATCATTTCTTCTCAAACCATATAAGAATATTGAACATAGATGATTGAGTGTTGCAACATGTCCAAATAAAGGAGATGAAGTCACAGACATGTAGGTGTGAGGATAAGACTAGAACTAATTAATAACATAATATAATCATATATTCATCAATTAAAGAAGAAAATCACATGCATATAATTCAAAGCATGTAGGTGCATGAGAAAGTTTCTCATTCAGACACCATAACAGAAGACCTTAACTTCAAAATCTACATAGGGTATAGATATCAAATTTATTTATCTCAAGTCGTTTTTTCTATTGATCTCCACTACCCTAATTAATGCTAAGAGGAAGGGGAACATACTCTACATCACATTCCATGGGAGATTCAATAGAGATATTTCATCTTCATAGCAGTTATCAAAGGGCACTATGTCTTTAAGGAGGTCACTACTATATATAGTTTTCTTATCCTACCTTCAAAACATTAAAGTAGAAGGAGGTTGCATCCATTTGAAATCAGTTCAAACCTTTTTTTTCTACCAAGAATAGTTTTATAAAGTTGTTAACACATAATTATAAACCTATCTAAGCAATCGAAAAAATGGGCAGTATCAGAAACAAAGTTTCTTCCAACATCTAAGACACAACGATGTGAAGTATGGTAAAGATATTTCAAACCTATTGTTGATGCAAGAATAAAGTTACAAAGTTGTTAATACATAATTACAAACCTATCTAAGGAATAAACAGAGTGGACAGTATCAGATAGGACTATAAATCACCATCTCCACTTATATCAATCCATCTAGTGTGAGAATATTCTTCCCTCACTCCACCCTCCATCCATATCTATATCCCCCTCCATCTCTTCTTTTATGTCTCTCTATCTCACCCCCCTAAACACACACGCTCTCGCACTCCATATATATCAATCTCTTTGTCAATCCCCTCCTCTCCCCATCTCTCTCTTCTTGGAGGAATTATGGCCCTATGAATTAGGAAATTCCAAAGAATTTATTGCACAATTCCTTCAAGGCTTCCTGATGACCTCATGCATGACTTGTACAAGTTTCCAATTATACAATTGAGAGTTACCTTCCCTTTGACCCCAATCTCAACTGGGCCATTTTTATAACTGACACGCAACAACTATTTATATCGAATTATCAGTTATCTGATTGATCACTACATGTGAATTAAATCAAATTTAATTCACTCGACCTATCACTAGCTCATCTCTCAGTTAGAACTAGTTAAAATAATTTTAACTCAAATAATTAAGTTTACTAATTACAACTCAAAATAAAATGCAACCGGACCCCCTAAAACTTAGAGTGGACTCTAGATGCCTCTAGTTTGATCCTCAAATAAAATTAACCGAGCTAACCAAATCTTCCCAACTAAGTTAACTCACACAAGTTGTCATGTGATGTGGAATTACAATTTACTTCTAATTTGATTAAGGGAAAATTAAATCATAAGCCTCAAGGGTTCCATTTTCAATATTTCTTGTTTCCATTTTCAATAGTTTTGATTTCCCATAAGCAAGAGCATGGAATTACGACCCCCATAATATCATTTATGATATGAGAAAGGATAAATAAAAGTGAAATCATAAGCACAATCAAAATCCCATAGTAGAAGATTGTGCCAAAAATTCTATTTGGGAGGAAGTTAAAGCTATTATGCATCCAGTTAAATCAACCACTTCCCACCTCTCATGGAAGAAGATTTTTACATAACAAACCATGGATTTTTACCAAGGAGAGGAGCCTAGCTCCAAGAATGAAAGGATAGATGATGATGATGAGACAAAGTCACAAACACTAGTATTATATAACAATTAACTGGACACCCTATCAAAGAAGGCATTTACAATGGAACACGTGCCTTTTTCCATGTTATCATTCAAAGAAATGGAGTTAGGAGAGGTTTCCAGGCTTGGACACCTAGAAAAATTTCTAGAGATTTTGAAATTCCACCTTGTAATTTTCATTTATCATCATATTAATACAATTATAGAGAATTTTTTGGGAAAATCATGTTGTAAATGTGAATATTTTACAGAATTGAAACACAATTGTAAATTAAAGAAAATTATGAATCAATGTGATTGTTTTCTATGTTTTGTAGGATTTTATCAAGATTGTGAAGAGAATCGCTATTATTTTGGTAAAATTTTACTTGACTCAAATTTTTATGTTTTTTTACAACTGGATTCTTAATTTCTTAGTTTTCCATCTGATATCAATAGGCTGAAATGAATTCTTAATTGCTCATTTTATTTTATTGAAATTCCCTCTTCCTTCTTCCCTTCTCATTAAACCCTTTATTTCTTTTATCTAAAACCTAAGGCACATGGATGCTATAATTGAAAACAAGTATAAATTACACCTAGCAAAACCCTTATGAATTGTTGATATTTCCCCTTTGCCTCGATTATTAGGAGAAACTAAAATTAAAAAAGAAGAAGAGAAAACCAGAAAGAAAATTTTATTCGAATGGTTGGAAATGGCTCTTTATATTTCTTTATTTCTGTGAAACAACTATATGAAGGAACTAGAGTGCATGAAACTTATATTCAAAATAGACACGAAAAGATCAATAGAATTAAATATGTTTTACACAATCATTTGGCAAAAACAACATCCAAAACTAACAGAAAACAATGTATGATTTAATTTGCTGCAATCTATCCATCAGATTTTGTTTTTCTTATTGAAAATTCGCACCATGAACCAAAAACATGAAAAATTAAACTTGAGAAATGAAAAAATATGCCTAGCACAATTAAGAAAACTTATGTGTTTTATACACATATTTTTCCGCAAAAAACCAAACCAGAATTGAAAATTAAGATCAGATTTAGATGTTCCCAGACTCTATTGTATAACACAGCACAGTGTGACTATAGCGCCCCAACATAATTTATCACAACTTATAGAACCTATACTAATTTTCAAGTGCATTCTCTCTTTGCGGGCATTCATATGAATTGCATCCTTTTGTCCCACATGCATGACAATTAATTTGTCACTTATGATTGCCATTTCCTTTCACTCATTGTCTTAAATTTCCACAACCTCGTCCTCAAGGTTTTATATTTGCATTATTTTCCTTTTATTTCTCCATCCTCTTCTCATGCACATCCTCCACCTTCTATTCATATTTGTAGTCCACACAGAAGATTTTATTGCATAACTTTGCAACCTTCTTGTTTTAACTCCTCTTCTCTTTTCCTTTTGGATTTTGTCATGTTGCACAAAATCACATCGAATAACCTATCCATTAAATTTGGTATTGGTGAAATTCATCCTTTGAGGGCTATTTATTTTTCAAACGTGAAATATATTTCCATGTTTTTATGTGAGTTAATTAACTCTCTTACATTCAAACAATTTCCATAGGAATGAAATTGAAACTTCGCTTAAATTTTGTTGTTCAATAAACTAAAAAGGTTCATGGAAAGTTGAAATTGATGAGACAAAGTTGAGAATACAAATTTGAAAATTTAAAGTCAACATTCAAGACGATTATGCAAGAGTGCACCTCAGTAAAAGTTAAACAATTAGGATTCATTATCAAAGTTGAACCCAAGTTCATGTTTATTTTACTTTCTTTCCTTAACTTTGAATATTGAAACTAAAGTGAGATCCCATTTCAACATGTTATATGTAGAATCATGTATGTCAAACCTCACATGAAGAACATAAAACTTAGGTATATTTTCAGCTAAATTAGAAGACAAATTTAATATATGAATAAAAATGAAGATATTGAAATTCCAATGAATATAACTTACAACTCTTGATCTTATAAATGGATAGGGACATTCACCACCTTGTAACCATGCACATTATAGTGTGTCATGTACATTGCCTGAGTTTGTTTTCTACTTAATCACGTGCACTAAATGGCTAGATGAAAATATTCTAAGCATTGAATTTATCCAACTAAATAAATATAAATTAGTAGGTAATTAAGAATAATTAAATAAATAACAAAAAAAAAAATTCATTTACAACTCTAATATCTAGACATCAAGAATCATATCCCTATAGGAGTGTTAATTAGTGTTAGAATCACAACGATATAAATGTACATATGTATTTTAAAGATCAATGGGAACAAGTAGACACTTGCCTTGAAATTTATGAATATGGTTATGTTATGTCATCCAAGAGTGTGAATATAAAAATTGTATGAGCATGTTTATATTTTAATTAGGATTTTTTTATCGTGGCAGAAGAAGTGAAAGTGTATTAGGCACAATATACCCCCAATCGTGCCATTTTCTATCATAGCAAGTTTTGAATCTTTAGGAGAGTGATATAAGTGAGAATAAGTTCTTAGAGAAGATGACCAAGAGGTTGTGAGAGAAGTAATGGTAGAAAAATAACAACAAACAAAGAATTATGAGAACTAAGAACAATAATAGAGGATTAGGAGAGTGCACAAGAAGCTAAAAAATCCAAAGAAAGTGGCTCAAAACTAGCAGAAGATTAATATGAAATCATGCCAGGAAACTTGTGATTTAATTGGAGAACAAAAGTTATGTGAAGACTCAACTTCATTTTTATAGAGGTTGTTTGAATGCACATGGGTTGATTAAATCACTTAAAAAAATGGAGAGATATTTCATGTTTGAAAGAATAAAGGACCCTTAATGGATTATTTTTTCCAATAGCAAGTTTAGGGGTTAGGTAATAAACCTCATGGTTGTTATTCCTTTATAGCTTCAAATGTCCCTTGAACAAGTAATTCACACACAAACTCAAACTTACATGTGATATCTTAAAGGTTCTACTGAAATATTTTGAACCTTTTTTTTACTCTTCTATAGAGATACATCACAATAGAGTGATATTTAACTCATTTATTTATATCAAAATTAAATTCCATGTTAGTGATGAATTCTTATATTTTGAATGCTCCTCATAAATTTTCCAATTTCTAATATTTAGCATTTTATTAAAAAAATAAATGCTTAGATAGATGTATTTCAGATTAATCACATCATAATGAATGCTTCTAAGATTGGGGCTAATGGCATATAAATTCATAATGAAATGGTAGAGTTTTAAAATTATATTTGCTATTATGAAATTTTTGAGACAAGGTAAGAATTAAATCTAATTTCTTTCCTACTTATTAAAATAGGAAAAGTATAATCATTTATTTTGTGGTCAAGATAATTAGTAGACGTACCATCTATCATTGAGGATGCTTGGACTACCACTATACTTTTGAGCCTTATGCAACCACCTAGATAATTAGTAGATGTACCATCTATCATTGAGGATGCTTATGGTAGATTTGGATGGACTACCCATATACTCCTGAGCCTTATGCAACCACCTAGATATTTAGTAGATGTACCATATATCATTGAGGATGCATAAGGTAACTTTGGATGGACTACCCATATACTCGTGAGCCTTATGCAACCACCTACAAACACGGTTGGAAGGTTAATTGAGTTTCAAACTTTGGTGGGGCCCAAATATTAGTCAACAATCACTTTATGGTGTCATACATCCACACCCAAAAACCTAGAATAGTATAATCATAAAACCTTAAAGATTTACAAGGTAAATATCTATTCTCTTAACTTTAATATTTTTTTTTTCCAAAGAAAAAATCGAACCATCTATTGAGAGTGTAGAAGGTTACATAGTATATGCATGTAGCATTCAAAGAACTGCATTTTTCCTTTTTTGTGTAAAGGGAAAAATGGAGTTGTAGTTGATGAGGAGATATATGCATCAATCCTCCCAGCCTTGTCAAAAACATAAAATATGTCATCTCCATTCAGCCCCCGGGCTTCCCTTATGTTAGGAAAATGTACACCCGAAACAGGGATGAAAACATACTATGTCTATAAGTTCACATCAAAAAACAAAAACTGGGTGGTAAACACCGATCCAATTTTTCAATCTTTACGTCGCATAGTGTCTAAAAAGAGAAAAAACCTATCTCCTGGATCTCCTCATAGAGGAAAAAAATCCAAAACGGAGACATGAAAGTTTAGAATATATTCAGAGCTAAAGGAAAAATAAACAAAAATTCTAAAATTTCACCAATTTAAGAAGTTCAAGTTGATCTGAGATAACTGAAAAACGAATAAAAGAGGGCAGCTGAAAACTATCGGGCGAAGGGAGTTTGTTCGATCACTCGGACCAGAACTCCATCGACCTCAACAGCTATCCAGTGCCCCATATCTTGACGAACGCCCTCCTTAGATAGGAGGTCTGCTTCACAGTTTCGTTCCCTATAAATGTAACAAGCAGTAATCTCGTTAAAAAAATATTTTATATGTATCACCTTATCAAGTAAAGGAGATAAAATGTAATTTAGACATCTTTGTGAACCATTAAACCACTTTATGATGTTCATAGAGTCCCCAAAAATTTGGACATCTCTCATCTCAAGAGACGAGAGCCAACATAGCAGTAAGTGAAGAGATTTTAATTCTACGAAGTTATTTGTCCCCTAATCAAGGCCAACCGATGCTTTGAGGATTTTCCCTGATGGTTCATGAATGGAAAGAATAGCTCCACATCTATTTTCAGGTTTAGATGCCCCATCAAAGTATGCCCACGGAATATCACCCCTAATGTTCTCCTGTTGGATGACTTTGGCTTGTTGGGTTTATGTCGAAATTGGAATATATTCATAGATAGATACTCCTTCTGCTGCTAAAAGGTTAACATGAAAGAGATTATCTTGGAAGATGACTTGGTTTCTTGTTATCCAAGTTCCACAAGAAACTAACAGTGGAAGGTTTCATACCCTGTCATTTGGGGAGGCCTGCCACCATCTCTGCCATGCCTCCCACACATCACTTCCCTCCCATTTTTTTGTAAATTTAAGAAGCCTCAGAGTTTCAGTCCTGAGCCTAATATTAAAGGGGCATGTAAGGAAGAGGTGGTGAACTGACTCAAGGCTATCCTTGCAAAGGGAGCACCAACCAGGCCCAATCTTGCCCCTCCATTAGAGAAAGTCCCAGGAGGGAACTTTGTTCTGAAGAATGCACCAGAAGAAAAATTTGGTTTTTGTCGGTCCCTTTAACTCCCACAAAGGTTTAAGCCACCACTCTAGCTCCCCCCAGCCTTTCTGAGCCATTATCCATTTGTACCCAAATTTTGGGGAGTACAGACCCAATGGAGCATGAACCCATCTGAGCTCATCCGGCCTCTCCTGAATTATGATATTTGAGTTTTGAAGATCACTGATGAACCCCTACCACTCCTCGAGCCACTTGTCTTCGAGCTGTAGGGCTTACCCTGTCATCCATGCTTGTCTCCACATGGTTGTCTAACCTTGCAGGGCTATATGGCTCAGGGTTCTGAAACCCCTTTGTTCCAACTACTCAAATAGATCTATGGAAAGAGCGAACCTCCCAGAGCAACCCACCCATGGGTCACGGCCTAGTCTTACCTGTGCTCCATCCCCAACATGCTAGGCTAGACCCTGTTCAATTATCTTAACCGAATTTAATGAAGCTTTCCATACAATTGATGGCATTTTTTTATTTCTTATTTGGCATGTGCAACCAATCTTGTAATGGCATGGGATCAATGTATTTCCTTTTTATGACAGTCATTCAGAGGTTTTCCAATGTGATGAATCGCTAGCCCAATTTTGTAGCCAAAGAAGCTGTGAAGGAGGGAAGCTCCTTGATTCCCCATCCTCCCCAAGATTTTAGACGCACTATTTTCTCCCATGCCACCCAAGGCATCACATGTTCCACCTTTGAACCTACCCATAAGAACCTACTACAAATTTTATTAATTGTGGAGAGAATAATTTTAGGTACCCAAGAGAGGGCAACCCAATAAGCTAGAATGGCCATGTCTACAGATTTAATCAACACTAGTCTCCCAACTCTAGATAGCCATTTGAAGCTCCAGTGTTTCATCCTTGCCTCAATCTTTGCAATTATCCAGTGCCAATACTGGATATGATAACAGTTTGGCTTTAGATGGAACCCCAAATATTTGAACAAGTCTTATAGGGTCTTTACTTCAAACTATAACACTTCCGAGATTCTACCCACTTCAGCTCTGGAAAGGCCTGTCGTAGTAACTGTGGATTTATATCTATTTATACTTAAACCTGTAGCCTTTAGGAAAAGGTCCAACACCTCCTTTAATGGATGACAGTATTCCAAACTACCATTGCTAAACAGGAGGATATCATCTACAAAAAGTAAATGAGTAACAAAAAGGTTGATAGCCACCTCAATTCCTTTTAGTTCCCCCCTTATTTTTGCTTCATGTATCATCAAACTGAGTCCTTCCATAACTAAAAGAAAAAGAAGGGGAGAGTGAGGGAATCCCTGACGAAGTCCTATTTGTATGTTGAAAAAATTGGAAGCTGCCCCATTGATCAGAATAGCAATACTTGTAGAAGAGATGCACCCCATCACCCAATTGATAAAATCATTCCTGAAGCCAAGATGGGTCAGGAGAAGCCAGATATACATCTAACTGATTCTTTCATATGCCTTGGAAAGGTTTATTTTAATGATTTCTCCTCTTTTTTTTACTTCTTTTCAAACGATGGAGAGTTTCTTGGGCCACCCCCATAGCCTCATGGATTTTCCTTCCATCCAAAAATCTGAACTGTTCTAGAGGGATACTTTGTGAGAGAAAGGACTTGAGACAGGTAGCTATCACTTTTGAAATGATTTTATAGATGCATGAACAAAGAGAGATTGGCCTAAAATCATCAAAGGACTCTGGATGCTCCTTTTTAGGAATGAGAGCAAGGAAACTGGAGTTGAAAGGTTGATAAATGGATCCTAATCTTCTCGATCCTTCCACCACCTCAAGTAGGTCATCACCCAAGAACTAAAAAAAGTGTTGGAAGAATTCCACCGTCCAACCATCCAGCTCTAGACTCTTGTCTTTCTGCATTGACTTAAGGATATCTTCCACTTCCTCATTTGAGGCAGGCTCCATTATACTGTCATTTCCTTCATCGTCAACTGAGCTACCCTGATAACTTCAGCAATGGATACCTCTGTTGGGGCTTTGAAAAAATATTTGAAATATTTCACTCCAAGGGAGGAAATATCCTCAAAATATTGTGTCGTTACTCCTTCCTCCATTTGCATTCCCCAAATTGTATTGATATTTTTCCTTCCTCTAGAGTAGTTCTGGAAAAATTTTGTATTCTCATCTCCAGCTAACAACCAAATAGCCCTGCTTAAGGCGCCAACTTTCCTCTCTTTCCAATAATTTTTTTTTCCTTGATGCTTCAAGTCTCCTTATTCTGTCACTTGATTCAGTGGAGACATATCCGGCCCCCTCCAGGCTTTCCAGAAATTCTATTTCTTCATTTATCTTCCGTAGGTCTTCCTCCTCCTTTTGATTTTTTGTCTTTGCCCATTCTAGAGTGGCTTTTTTCATTTTCTTTAGATTCTCCATAAAATGCCTGCTCATATTTCCAGGTTTTCTTGGCCAATATTTCCTCCAAGTGGCATGGAACAAGGAGGTGAAGGATTCATCTTTGAGCCATGAAGAGCTAAACTTGAAGGGGGGCCCTGGCTTCTTATGGAGGCCTTTGATCTCAAGAAGAATGGGCAGGTGGTCGAATGTGCCTCCTTCCCCAACCCAGTGCCTAAAAATAGAGGATCTGGCCACCAGTTCTTCATTAAGAAGAAAACGATCCAACTTATTTGCCACCCTATCCTCACCCATTCTTCTGTTCCTCCAAGTGTATCTAGGCTTGATCAATTTTTCGTCCACCAGATGTGAGGAGGCTAGCTTATTGATAAAAATATCCATAAGAGGATCAACACAAGATGAGGGACCCCAAGATTCAGAAATTCCCAAGGAGAAATTAAGGTCTCCAACCAGAATGAGATTTGAGTTATTTATGCATGATTTAGCAAAAAGGTTTCTCCAATACTGCATCCTATCCAGGCAAGGTCCATATACATTTAACAAAATGATAGGGTGATAGAGCTCGTTTGAGTATACTTCCATAGCCAGGGCATTTTCAAAGCCCCATGAATAAATTTCCTTCAACTTCCCAGATTTTATGCCCAACGCCAAGTCCCTAGATCTTTTGTGGGCATCTAGAGACTGGAAACCCCATCCTGGGAACATCCTTGACAGAGTGCCAATCACTTCATCCCCCATCCCCAAGGTTTCTTGAAGCATAAGAACATCAGGATCATAGGACTTCATCAACTCTCTCAATGCTATTTTTTTGGGTTGTCTAGCTAAACCCCTACAATTGTAGGAGAGAATAATCATTGAAAACCTAGGGTAGGGCTCTGCGCTGCTCTAAGCACCCCAAAAAGGGAACGCTACTTCCCATCTGCAATATCAATTTTAGCCTTGAATTGTGCCTTATAAAGGTTTGATTTCCTACCCCGCACCTTTCTAGGACCAACCGAAATAGGGTTAGACTCCAATCCATCGATGGCCTCCCCTTTCCAAGGTTTCTTCATAAGGGATCTTAAGTTATAGGGAGGCTTTTTAGGGATACAAGGCAAAGGAGGGGGAAAAAATATATCAACCTTAGGGAAGAGATATGAATGGGAGAATGGGATTGAAGTAATGATACTATCAAGGGACTCTATGGCATCGTACATTTGAAAATATTCCAATTATGGAGGCCTAGAAGGACTAGGCTTTGTATAAGCAAAAACAGAAGTACATAAGGAGGTGAAAAGGGAAGGAGAAGAGACCAGAGTCATACCCTCCTGAGAAGTTGCAGTGGTTCCAGCTTCAGGAAGAGGATCATATGCTTGAGATCATTCCTATTCTTGATCCATAGCCAAAGGGTTGGATTTTTTTGTCAGTTGTACCGAAGGAGCGGTGTCAACTGTGTTGGCGCCAGGACATTCAACCCCTTCCATCATCTCCCCTTCTGATGCCCTGATCTCTTCTGCAACCGAGGATCTGAGGGGCCCTCGGTTTAATATTTTTTGCTTCCTTCTTCATCGGTGCCCCAACGGACAGTCCTTTGCTAGATGACCATACTTATGACAGCGATGACATCTAAATGGCATATGTTCGTATTCTAGAGTCTGTGTATATTCATAATCCTTGTACTTAAGATGCATTTCCTCTGTTAATCCTTCTTTAGGGTTTAGGTTGACCAAAATTCTGGCCACACTCAGATCCTTGGTCTACTAGAACGACAGGTCTGCTTCAAGGAATTGACCCAGAGTGTTCCCAATTGAAAGGAACGCTGAGTCCATCTAGAAGGGTATTGGAATTCTTGGGAGCTTTACCCAGATCGGGGTTTCTTCAATTTTTTCCCTCTGGGTGTCAAAGAGTGGCGTCCATTCCCTAAAAAAGATAGGCCTCTTCCTGAAGTTCCAATTCCTTTTTAAAACCCATTCTAAGTGCTCCTTCTTCTCAAACTTAAGCATAAACCACCCCCGGGCTAGGGTTTGAATATCAATGGGGCTTCTTGGGGCATCCGTCCATTCTGAGGCTGTCCACTCTGAGATATAGTTGGCTGAGAATTTCCTACCTCTCACTCTTCCAACTAGGATGGTTTTTGTTGCTTCCATGACTTCGTTAATGAGAATTTCTACTCTAAATACACAACATGGATACTCTTCTTTTCCCCTGATCAACTTGGTATTTTTTCTTTTTGTTCCTACAACCCTACTTCTTCCACCTTCCTCGCCTTCCAACAAACTTTCGATCACATCTAGAACTTCAAGAGCAGGGGACCCGAGTCGCCCTTCCTTAGTGTGGCTCGTACCTTCCAAGTAGAGCCTCCTGCTCCTAGAGGTCCTTCTTATTGTCTAATGGGCCGTAGAGCCTCCTTCCGACTATCTACTCTAACAGAACCTGAATACCTTCCTTGTTCCTCCACTGAAGGCATGGAGTGAAAGGCTCCTACCTGACCCAAGACCATCTATCTCAGCCCACTAGGGTTTTGGCCCAAACCCTTAGCAATCTCCAGCCTCGAGCTCGCCGCTTTACTGCCCTGCGAGAGAAGGAAATTTTCGGGGAAGTAATACCCTGCCACTAACGAGGGTTCCTTTGGGCGATTGGAACTTCCCGAGAACTTCCCTGCCCCACTCCAACACTCTATGGCTTTCTCCCAAGAAATATTTAAGCCCAACAGAGCCCTGAAATCCACAGCTAGCAACTATATCTTCCAACCCCCCTGAAAGAAAATGGATTGATGAAATACCTGGCAGAGTAGGGTTTTGCAGGTTTGTCTGGAGTTGTTTGCCTCCAAGCTTCTTAGTGACTGACAAAGGCTGGAGTGACCCTTGATCGAACCCTTCCTTCCACACGCAGTTGAATGTTCTCTAAAGGCTTTCTTCCAAAAGAGCAACCCCATTCGACGGACCCCAGAAACCTTCAGGAGATTTTTTCTTCTGGCATGTATCTCCAATAGCCGGAAAATAACGGTCCAAGTTCTTCATTGACACCTCGTGTCCCCAGACTGTTAGCAAGTCTTTCGGCGTCAGTTCAATTTCCACAGAATCTCGTTCAAATCCCATGTTTGCCTTGTGCTTTAGCACTTAAAAAAACCCTCTGATAGCACATAACCCTCTCCTGCACTAACCTCCTATGCTCACACCGTCATTTAGCAAGTAGGTTAGGGTTTGAAAAAACTGAAACAACCATCCTAACCCAGCTTATCCGTATGCAAAACCGTCAAATCCAAACTGCAGTGTGGCCGCCTGTCGAGAGCGCAGGTGTCTGCAAGATTCTGACAGTATAGGATGACTGTCACTTCATACTTCTTGTCGCAAAAGGTCCCTGCGGCCGATTTTAGAGCCACCGTTGTTTTTCCTTGCCTCCATGGTTAGGGTTTCAACCCAAAAAACCCTTCGACGATTTCATCGCACCTCCCTCTTAACTTTGATATTATATATAAGAGTATAATGAATTATAAGAGTACTCTTATTATATATAAGAGTATAAGAGTATAAGATATTACATATAAGGGTCTAATGATTTACAAAATTTCCACTAACCAGAAATAAAAGTTAAGTTAGACAAAGAAATATTCTAGAATTATTCTAAAATCTATCAATCTATATCCACTTTTCCCGAACCTTCAAAAATGTCGACACATTTCTAGGTGTCAAGCCAATTGTTTTATAAAAGGGGCTTGGGGCTCATTCTGCATCCTATTTGGCTTCCATCTCAGTGTGCTCACCTCTGGGGTTATTTTTATGTGGTTTTGCACATTTTAAGACCAAATTTACAAATATAAATTGATATTTTGCCTTATATCTATTAATACCCTGTCTTTTTTGAAATTGCAAAACTTTGAGTTTTAGAAGCAAACCAACACCCATGAAAAGAATCCTCCTTACATAAAGTAAATTTTTCCTTTCAATCCAAATAACCTTGTACATGGTTTAGTAAGCTAAATTAATTTCTAGATATACCAAATTCCACCTCACTCAAAAAACATTAAACATTAAACATTTTTTCCAATAATTAATTATATTAAAAATAAATAATTATGTATAATAGATAAAATCACTAAAAATATTTTATTTTCTTTATTAGACTGATATAATATCAAACAACAAAATATTGGAAAATACTCTAGACAGTGTTTTATAATATTATAGGTTTAATATTATAAACTATAATTATGATTAGTTTTATGCAAATACATTATTTGCAAACAAGAAAATGTTTAAAAAATAAATAAAAATAAAAAACTTAAAACAATGTTCTCTGCTTCCAATAATAATTATGATTAACTTGATACCATCAGTTTTGTGTAGAATAAAAAATTTAAAAAAATAAAAACTTAAAACGCTGTTCTCCGCCTATGAATGAAAGGCAAGGCAAAGAAGCCAAAATGCAATTTATTATGTTTACAGATTGATAAAACTGTACAATGATGATCATCCCAACCCAAGCCAAGGCAGGCAAAACTATTTAAAAACTCTCTTCAAATAATTTTGTGCGTTCAAATTGCCGGCGCCACTGTATGTAATTTGTTCAGGCATTCAAATTGCCGGCGCCACTGTATGTAATTTGTTCAGGCATTCAAATTGCCGGCGCCACTGTACTGTGTAGCTGTAGCTGTAATTTATATTTATTCCTCAGTACTGCTGCAAAGCTTTGGCGGTTTTGGAGTGGAGATGATGTACTGAAACTTGGCTGCAATTGGGATGTGATCCGAAGAATGTGTAAGTGAAGGAAGTGCTCCATGTGTGACCTCTTCCTGGTCTATCAACTCCAGCAGCGACACCACCTTCAAATTGGTGGCAGTGTGAAGTATGTAATCCAGCGTTCCCTGAAAATTCTTGCTGCAGTTGGTGAAATGGGGCTCCCCTGTTTTAGTATTCATTTTCTTCTCCACCTCTGCTTCAGAAACATTAATGCAGTGAAGATAGGAAGAATAAGCACTTGCTAAAGGCAGTGTGTGGTAAAAGCTTTGAGCGAGTTGCAACTCACCAGATGGATCATAATCAAGAATTTCCTTGTGGAAGGGATAGATATAGCCTTTTGTGAGAAGTGTGTGGGGCGCACTTCCCGGCAAAGAATTGAAATCCCCACAGAGAAGAAGAGGAATATCAGAATTATCATGGACAAACGCCTGCAAGTTATTGAGCAAGTAATAAACCTGCCATAGCTTTACATCACTGTTCTTGGGATTTGCATGGATGTGGGTATTCACAATGCACAAACGTTGTTGTTCACTGCTGTTGCTGTTGTTGAAGGAAAGGATGAGATTGAGCGCAATGTTGTCTTTTTGAAATCGGGGAAAAGCTTGAGCAAAGTCACAGCTCAAATTGATCCACCATGATTCTATCAGGTCAAACTGATTCAGCTTGTAAAATGTTGCACACCCATCCACAGTTGGGAGGTAGCATAGTCTCTGCTTTTCTTGAAACACCCCTTCATATCCATATTTGGCCAGTTCCGGCTCGAAATAATTACAGAAGTGGTTGTGCTGCACCTCTTGGAGGCAAACAATGTCAGCGTCACACTCTAATATTTCCTTCACTATGTTTTGTCTGCGGTATTCCCAACACAGTGCCAAGGAAGGACAGTTGGGGAACTGCTGTGGAGTAGCACACACCTCAGCCAACACGTTATATGTCATAACAGTGAATAATGGGCCTCCTCTACTCAAACTACTTGCACCATCGCTGCTGCTGTTAACTCTGAATAATGGATCGGTACTGAAACTTGCACCATCGCGGCTGCTGCTGTTGTTAATTGTGAATAATGGGCCTCCTGTACTGCAACTTGCACCATAGCTGCTGCTAACTTCAATCATTTGCCGAGGATTCCGGGGAATGCTGTTGTTAACTGTGAATAATGGGCCTCCTGTACTGAAACTTGCACCATAGCTGCTGCTGCTGCTGCTAACTTCAATCATTTGCCGAGAAGGATTCCGGGGAATACCTTCCGGAAAAGAAATAGCATGCTGAGGAATCTGGAAAGATCCTTTACCTTTACCTGCGCATTTGAGAGCTAATACGTTCCCCACATATATATTCTGTTGCAGGGTACTGCTGATCAGTGTATAGAACAGCTGAATGTTGTTGGGAGAAATTCGGACCCAATACGGCCATCTCTTGCTCAAGAAATCACCCTTTACCAATTTCTTTATCTCATCATACCAGAAATCACCCTTTACCAAATTCTTTATCTGATCATACCGGAAATCACCCTTCACCAAATTCTTTATCAATGCTTTACCAGCTATAGCATCCATGCAGGAAACCCTTTTCAATTCCTCCCCAGCGCTCATTTTTTCCAGCAACAGTTGCTTATTTCTGCAAATCTTCTCTTCTCTGATCTTCTCAGGGTTTGATGTTAGCTCTTCTCTTCTCTGATCTTCCGTTGCAATATTTAATTTGATATTAGCTGAGCTCTTCTCTTCTCTTCTCTGATCTTCCGTCGCAATATTTATTATTATATTAGCTTTTGTTTCTTTTTCTCCTTTATGCTTTTGTAGTTTAGTTTAGTTTTTCATGTTATAAATATCCCAACTCGCACGGTTTGTTGAATGCGATGACCATGCAATATGGAAAAAGGCCGACCTACACTCTTAAAGAGTCATTTAATGTGTTATTATTGTAATTTTACTTCTACTTGCTATATATAATTATAACTATATGTTATGCATTTTTATCATCCGAACAAAACTATTTTTTATTTTTGAATAAAAATTTAACTTATGGAAATTATTTATGAGTAAAAATTGATGGTAAAAGTAAATCTGGAGTCAGTTGAACTGAAAAACAGTTTCTACAGTTACCTAGGAAACTCTGGAATAAAGAGGAAATTCCAAAGAGAGTTGGGGGTTTTGTGAGAAAGGAAAGCAAAAGGGACTCTGTTAAAACTGGAAAGGTATTCCAGAACAGATTAACCCCTGGGTTGGAGATTGGACCGGACTGTCCCGAGTTCTCCCCAGGAATTCTATTTTTCACTGGAGTCGGGAGTTGGACCGGACTGTCCTGAGGACTTACCTCCAGAGTTTCGTGTTCAACCTGACCCAGATTACAAGCTCGGGGGAGAACTGTGGACGTAATTTCCCAGTTCGTGGACGGGAGGAAACGAGTACCATCAGTGGTACGCGGACTCAGATGAGTAAAAGCCACAAAATTCTCTTATTTCCTTAGAAGAATAATCTGTTTAATTACAGTTAAGATTATCTGTTTAAATTAGGTTTATTCTTATTTCCTTAGAAGAATAATCTGTTTAATTACAGTTAAGATTATCTGTTAAAATTAGGTTTATTCTTATTTCCTTAGAAAGAATAATCTGTTTATTACAGTCAAGATCATCTGTTTAAATTAAGTTTATCTGTGTTTGAAAACATCAGTATGTGATTGTAGTTGTAAACTTATTTTTGGAACTTTGCAATCTGGTAAAGACCTAATCAGTGGAGAATAGAGGGAAGGTAACAATGTGTATATGACGAGGACTTAGTTTATCTCATCAACCTGTAACAATAGGTAAACCAGACAAGAGACTGTAATTGTCAACCTGGGGGGGGGGGGTTGGTAACTAGGTCTGAATAACTAATCCCTGTAAATAGTGCTGCAGAAGTACAATTAACTTAAACAAAGAAGGAAAACGTAGTTACAGGCGGACTGTTAATCCAAATGTCGGAATAAATCAGGCTCCTGGATAAATCGTCCCCTTCCTATGATAAACTCAGACAATAGATGGTCCGGTCACCTGTAAGCGTACTTCTTAGAAAAATAAAAACAAGAACTAGGGAAACAAGAAATGGATAACCCAGTACACTTCATAAGAAATAGAATTGATAACAGGAACTAATACATTATCGTCTTGAAGTAAACCTGTAAACAGATATAAATTCCAGAGACATAATGTAAACCATTACGGACTTATTCATTAACAGTAAACAGGCTGCAATAATGGTGCATTCGCAGCATGTAATGTAATGCTAAATAAAATAGATAATCCATGATTCATTAACAGTGCATGCACCCAATATTTGTAACCAAAACGAAGAATTCACAAAGCAAACTTGCTAGTCGAAATACGGTTAACGGAACATAGCGATTATATATAGAAATAATCAAATATCGCAAGGCAATTTCTACAGCAAGAAATCAGTTAACCATAGCTATCATAAAACCGGACAAGGCATAACTTCAAACCCCAAATTAGAATATACGAGTCATAAATTCAAGAAGGCACAGGGGTCGGAAACCCCATCCGAACGGCACCAAAAATTATACAATTGTTTGTTTAACAAGACTCTGTCCAACAGGTAGAAACTCTTGCGGCCGGAGGCCAGTCTAAGATAGATAACCAGTAGACTAACTCGCCATGTATTCATCTAACAATTCTATGTAAACAAAAACGACTCAACTATCTGAGAACGGGATAACTAGTTTCAAGCCCGGTAACCTAGCCAGGTCCCATCTAACATAACAGAACAAAACAAATATTCCAGAACGACGGAGCGCCGTGGAACCCCAAGTAAATTCAACAGCCGGTACCTGTGAATGAGGCGAGGGTAAGAACCTGTCGTAGCTTGAACCATGAGAATCCTTGACAAAGAAGGGCTGGAGTAATTTACCTGGGCGCAACCAAGAAAATAACACAGTTAGAAAGATGTTAGGGTTGCACCGCCCCGAAAGTTACAGTAAACCAATGACAGCGAAAGGAAAATCTTACCTGAAAACCTCGAACGGAATGGAACCAGGGTTGGTAAATTCCTGTGGGCCATAAAAACAATTACGCATTGAAAGAGAAAGACTGATACAAATAGACAATCGACAATAAATAGCAAACGAAGAACCGGAAGGGTTTTACAGTTTAACAAGCCTGTAGGGCATGAACACAAACCTGCAATTAAATGGGTAAAACGATGAACGGTGGAAGCAACGGATGAAAACCATGATGAGTTACCTGGAAAAACGCTGGAAAGCCTGACTGTTGGGAGGCAAATCTCCACTGGCCGCCATGGTAGCAACGAGGTCTGCACAAACCCTAGCGGAGCAGTTCTGGAGCCTTCCGGCAGAGGAAGCACAATGAGCGAAAATCCGTTATTACCAAAGGTCATCATTGATCCCAAGATCACTACCACCGTCGGATGCAATAATCGAATCAACACTGTAAATAGAACCACGTGTCGGCTATTTAAAACCCCACAGGCGCCATGGTATATGGAACCCCAAACTACATATGTAAGGACTTTGGTGTTAGCGTTACCCCTTGTGAAGGATAGACAAAAATTAGGATTACATCGTGATCATTTCAACCATAATTTAAAGTGCCAAGCCTCATGATTTCCGGATAGGAGTTATTACGAAGAGATAAATGATTGCGTTTATATATGTGCCAATTAATATAAAGTATGCCAATTAATATATAGTATGACAGTTGATACATACGAGTGATTGAATGGTACTTCCGGGACCAGCAGAAAATGAATATGGTGTCAGAAAACTATGGTTACATTTACTGAACGATGATTTTTAATTTTTTTTTTTTTATGTGAGTAAATTTTGTGATTGTGTGTATGTTACAAGTGGTATCAGAGCAGCGTTACAACGCTGGGCCCTATTGGGTCAACTGACGTTACAAATTGTATGATTTCGTGCACAGTGAGATAATTAGATGGAACGACAACCAAGACGGACACCCTCACAACAGCAACAGCGAAATGCCGGAGAGATTCCACCTCCACCAGAAGGAAACCCCGAAATGTGGGTTCAGCTGGGAATAGAGCAGCATCAGCGGTCTAACAGAATGATTGAAGAACAACAACATCAGACTCGCATTTTGTTGCACACAGTACAACAGCCACAGGAGGAGATGGAAAGAGTACGCAGGGATAATGCAAGGATGATGCAGGAACAGGAGAGGATCTTAAAGAGCCTCTCCGATAAACAAAATCAAAGGGTTGAAAAGCCCAGTGCTGACAGAGAATTCCAAGACAGAAACGGACAACAATCTGAGGAACATGAAACAGACCGAAGGGAAAGAAGTGTGTCATAGAGAAGTCATCCAAACCGAAATTTTAATGAGGCTGAATCTGAAAATGAAACTGAACGAAAGCCAAACAAAAAGCAGAAGGTGGAGCTGCACGGAGAATTCAGGAAGATAAAGCCACCTATGTTCGATGGCGAAAAGGAGGAAGTGGCAAAAGCATGGCTGATCAACATGAACAAATACTTTTAGGTGTACGATTATGACAGTGGTCTTAAGGCACGGTTAGCCATTTACCAGCTGAAGGACAAGGCTACCCTATGGTGGGAAGAGGTGAAGAATGTGCGAGGAATAGAGGACCAGGATGTGACATGGGATAAGTTCCAGCAGTACTTCAAAGACAAGTACTTGACGGAGCGTTTTTATGATGAAAAGGCTCGAGAATTTCATGATTTAAGGCTAGGACAGCTGACTATGGACGAGTTCATCACTAAGTTTACATCATTATTGCGCTATGTACCGTACTTAAGAGATGAGAAGGCCAAAGTTCAGAGGTTTCTGAGCAGTTTACCCACCCATATGAAGGAGCGTATCGAGTTTTTCAATCCTAAGACAATGGATGAGGCCATCAGAAAAGCAAGGTTGTGCTATCAGCAAGCGAAAAACAAAGTGGACCAAGGTAAAGGGTGGCAGTCAAAGAAAGAAAACAGAAGCAGTGCTGGTTTCAAAAGGGGTAAAACCAGTGACTTTCGAAGCTCAGCCAAGAGTTCAGTTAATAAGCAATTTGGAAGGAACCATCAGAGGATTAGATGGCCGGGAGAAGACAAGACGGTGGAAGCTTCGAATAAGCCTGAGCAACCTCACAACCAGAGGCCACCTCTGCAGTGTTGGGGCTGCGGGGCAGCACACTACTATCGGGATTGCCCACAGCGGGGTAAAACCGAAGCAGTAACCAATTTGCAAGAGGCCTCTACTATGGGAGATATTGCTAGAAGCATACCCCGAATTAACGCAGCATTGGAGGACCGGCAAGCTGATTTTCAACCCACCATGATAGAGCTGGAAGGTAAATTATCATCCCAAACTATTTCTGTTTTGGTAGATCCAGGCGCGAGTCTGAGTTATATAAGTCCTAAATTAGTGGAAAACTGTAAACTGTCAAGTCAAAAATTTAAAAAGAGCTGGTTGGTTCAGTTAGCTACAGGAGCCAAAAGAAGAGTTAGTGCCAAAATATCAGACTTTGTATTGCAAATCGGTGGACAACAGTTAAAGGTAGATTTAAATATTCTGCCTTTGGGATCCTATGACGTATTGTTGGGTATGGATTGGTTAGAGAAACACTGGACTCTCATCGACTGTAAGGAAAAGATAGTCTACTACAGAGATCAGGATGGTAATCGTCAAGAAATTCAGGGCATGAAGAAGCCTGTACGTCTGCGTCCAATTACCACCTCCCAAATGGCAAAATGCATGAGAAAGGGATGCCAGCTGTATGCCATACAAGTCGGACTATCTGAGTCTAAGGATAAAGCAGCTATGTTAGGAAACATATCTGTAGTACAGCAATTCAAAGACATATTTCCTGAAGAAATACCAAGATTACCACCTAAAAGAGATGTTGATTTCACAATAGAGCTGCTACCAGGAGCTTCGCCAATTTCGCGAACTCCCTACCGTATGAGTGTGCCAGAATTGACTGAGCTAAAAATGCAGTTTCAGGAATTATTAGATAAAGGGTATATACGACCCAGTGTGTCACCCTGGGGAGCACCTGTGTTGTTTGTTAGGAAAAAGGATGGAACCATGCGCATGTGCATGGATTATCGACAATTAAATAAGCTGACAGTTAAGAACAGGTATCCCCTACCCCGTATTGATGACTTGTTTGACCAAGTAAAGGGAGCTACTGTGTTCTCAAAAATTGATTTACGATCCGGGTATCACCAGATCAGAATTAAGGATGAAGATATACACAAAACTGCTTTTCGCACCAGGTATGGCCACTATGAATTCGTGGTATTACCTTTTGGGCTAACTAATGCACCAGCCACTTTTATGAGACTGATGCATAGTATTTTCCACCCTTATCTGGATAAATTTGTGTTAATTTTCATTGATGACATACTGATTTATTCTAAGAATGCGGAGGAACATGAACAACATCTGCGTATGGTACTGGAGATGTTAAGGAAACATCAGTTGTATGCAAAATTCAGTAAATGTGATTTCTTCAAAGAAGAAATACAATATCTTGGACATGTCATCTCCAAAAAGGGTATTGCAGTGGACCCAGAGAAAATTAAGACTATCATGGAATGGAAGGTGCCACAGAATGTGGCAGATATACGATCATTTATGGGCCTCACTGGCTACTACCAACGATTTATAAAATGTTTTTCAAAAATAGCGTTTCCCATTACTTCTTTACAAAGAAAAGGGAAAATATTTAAATGGACAAAAGAATGTCAGGAAAGCTTTGAAAGATTGAAGCAGTTATTGACAACAGCGCCTGTATTAAGTGTAGCAGATCCGGATAAGGAATTCGAGCTTTGTACAGATGCATGCAAGGAAGGAGTTGGGGCTGTATTATCGCAATAAGGGAAGATAATTGCATATGAATCCCGCAAGCTAAAGGATCATGAGCAACGATATTCAGCCTATGATCTAGAGTTGACTGCAGTTGTGCATCCTCTCCGAGTATGGAGACACTACTTACTTGGAAAGAGGTTTGTGTTGAAAACCGATCATAGTAGTCTAACCAGCTATTTTAAACAAGCTGACTTGAATTCCTAGCAAGCAAGATGGAATGCTTTGTTAAGCGAATTTGATATTGATCTACAGCACGTAAAGGGGAAAGAAAACAAAGTTGCGGATGCATTAAGCAGGAAACTGCATAACCTTTATGAGTTATATGTCAACCAAATTGAAACCAGATTTTTGGAGCAAATCATAAAAGAAGCAGACAAGGATCCTGAGTATAAATACTTGTGGCAGCAGACACAAGAATCCGAAGGACAAGGTGGACAAGGGGATTATGAGATTAACCAGGACGGGTTGTTGATCTTCAAGAAAAGGATAGTTATTCCAAATAGAGTGGAATTAAAAACTAAGTTGCTAGACGAATATCACAGAAGCAATTATGCAGGGCACCCAGGATATCAAAAGATGCTGACAGCTATAAGAAAGGACTACTGTTGGCCAGGCATGAGGAAGGATATAGCAAGCTATCTAACCAAGTGTTTAGAGTGCCAGCAAGTGAAAGTAGAGCATCGGCACCCAACAGGCTTAATGCAGCCTATACCCATTCCCGAATGGAAATGGGAGGTGATCTCATTAGATTTTATCACCGGGTTACCATAATGGTAGTTGTGGATAGACTAAGTAAGTCGGCACATTTCATACCTGTCCAATCCACCTATAAGACAGTACAGATAGCAGACTTATTTATGCGTGAAATCTTCAGACTGCATGGCATTCCTAAGACCGTTATCTCAGACAGAGATGTAAAATTCACATCAGCTTTCTGGAAAGCGTTGTTTACAGGATTAGGAACGCAAGTACATTTTAGTACTGCATACCACCCACAAACAGATGGTCAGAGCGAGCGAGTGAATCAAGTGTTGGAAGACATGCTGAGAATGTATGTTATGCAGTAACCAGTTAAATGGGAGGAGTACATACACTTGATAGAGTTTGCCTACAATAATGGTTACCAAGAATCGTTAAAGATGAGTCCATTTGAGGCACTATATGGCCGGCAATGCAGAACTCCCATTAATTGGAGCAGCCCCGAGAATAGACTCATGCTAGGACCAGACATGCTAGCAGAAATGGAAGCAGAGGTGAAGAAAATTCGACAGAATTTGAAAGTAGCACAGGACAGACAGAAGGTGTACGCAGACAAAAGAAGGTCATACCGTGAGTATGAGGTTGGAAATCATGTGTATGTCAGGATTAAGCCAAAGAAGAGTACACTGAGATGGGCCTCCTGTGCAAAATTAGCACCTTGGTTTTGTGGTCCTTTCCAGATAATGGAAAGGGTAGGACCAGTAGCGTATCGCTTAGCCCTTCCTAGCCATATTCGGGTGCATAACGTCTTTCACGTATCGTTATTAAAACGATATGTTCATGATACAAGACAAATAATCCATTGGCAGAACATTCAGGTAGAGGGTAAGCATGATGGTTCAATTAATAACATGATGACAAGGATTTATTGATTAAACTAAGTTTATTGTGTGCAGGTAGAACCGGACGGAGAATTTCTGGTCGAGCCCCACAGTATAATAGACCGGAGGGAAATCATGCTCCGGAAACGAGCCATCGCCCAGGTTAAAGTGCAATGGAAGCACTTTGGACCAGAGGAGGCTACCTGGGAAGACGAGAGTTTCGTCCGTGAGGCTTATCCTGAACTTTTTTCTGAGCTAGAATAAGAACACCGTGGACGGTGTTCTCTCCCAGAGGGGGAAAACTGTAACCACCATATTAGCAGTTGACTAATGGTTATACTTTATTGATTAAGGATGAATTAATTAAATATCTGAACAAAACTATTTTTGATTTTTGAATAAAAATTTAACTTGTGGAAATTATTTATGAGTAAAAATTGATGGTAAAAGTAAATCTGGAGTCAGTTGAACTGAAAACAGTTTCTACAGTTACCTGAGGAAACTCTGGAATAAGGAGGAAATTCCAAAGAGAGTTGGGGGTTCTGTGAGAAAGGAAAGCAAAAGGGACTCTGTTAAAACTGGAAGGGTATTCCAGAACAGATTAACCCCTGGGTTGGAGATTGGACCGGACTGTCCCGAGTTCTCCCCAGGAATTATGTTTTTCACTGGAGTCGGGAGTTGGACCGGACTGTCCTGAGGACTCACCTCCAGAGTTTCGTGTTCAACCAGACCCAGGCTACAAGCTCGGGGGAGAACTGTGGACGTAATTTCCCAGTTCGTGGACGGGAGGAAACGAGTACCATCAGTGGTAAATGGACTCAGATGAGTAAAAGCCACATAATTCTCTTATTTCCTTAGAAGAATAATCTGTTTAATTACAGTTAAGATTATCTGTTTAAATTAGGTTTATTCTTATTTCCTTAGAAGAATAATCTGTTTAATTACAGTTAAGATTATCTGTTAAAATTAGGTTTATTCTTATTTCCTTAGAAAGAATAATCTGTTTATTACGGTCGATCCATCATGTTTAAATTAAGTTTATGTTTGTGTTTGAAAACGGTATGTGATTGTAGTTGTAAACTTATTTTTGGAACTTTGCAATACGTAGAGACTAATCGGTGGATAGCAGAGGGAAAGGTAACAATGTGTATATGACGAGGACTTAGTTTATCTCATCAGCACAGCAGGTAGGTAAACCGGACAAGAGGCTTGTAATTGTCAACCTGGGGGGGGGGTTGGTAACTAGGTCTGAATAACTAATCCCTGTAGATAGTGCTGCAGAAGTACAATTAACTTAAACAGAGAAGGAAAATGTAGTTACAGGCGGACTGTTAATCCAAATGCCAGAATAGATCAGGCTCCTGGATAAATCGTCCCCTTCCTATAATAAACTCGGACAATAGGTGGTCTGGTCACTTGTAAGCGTACTTCTTAGGAATAATAAAAACAAGAACTAGGGAAACAGGCATTGGATAACCCAGTACTCTTCATAAGAAATAGAATTGATAACAGGAACTATTACATTATCGTCTTGAAGTAAACCTGTAAACAGATATAAATTCCGGAGACAGAATGTAAACCATTACGGACTTATTCATTAACAGTAAACAGGCTGCAATAATGGTGCATTCGCAGCATGTAATGTAATGCTGTATAAAATAGACAATCCATGATTCATTAACAGTGCATGCACCCAAGATTTGTAACCAGAACGAAGAATCACAAAGCAAACTTGCTAGTTGAAATACGGTTTACGGAACATAGCGACTAATAGATAGAGATAATCACAATTATCGCAGGGCAATTTCTACAGCAAGAATCAGTTAACCATAGCTATCATAAAACCGGACAAGGAATAATTTCAAACCCCAAATTAGAATATACGAGTCATACATTCAAGAAGGCTCAGGGGTCGGAAACCCCATCCGAACGGCACCAAAATTATACAATTGTTTGTTTAACAAGACTCTGTGCATCAGGTAGAAACTCTTGCGGCCAGAGGCCAGTCTAAGATAGATAACCAGCAGACTAACTCGCCAGGAATTCATTTAACAATTCTCTGTAAACAAAAACGACTCAACTATCTGAGAATGGGTTAACTAATTTCAAGCCCGGTAACCTAGCCAGGTCCCATCTAACATAACAAAACAAAAAAAATATTCCAGAACGACGGAGCGCCGTGGAACCCCAAGTAATTCAATAGCCGGTACCTGTGAATGAGGCGAGGGTAAGAACCCGACGTAGCTTGAACCATGAGAATCCTTGACAAAGAAGGGCTGGAGTAATTACCTGGGTGCAACCAAGAAAATAACACAGTTAGAAAGAAGTTAGGGTTGCACCGGCCCGAGAGTTATAGTAAACCAATGACAGCGAAAGGAAAATCTTACCTGCAAACCTTGGACGGAATGGAACCAGGGTTGGTAAATTCCTGTGGCCATAAAAACAATTATGCATGGAAAGAGAAAGACTGATACAAGTAGACAATCGACAGTAAATAGCAAACGAAGAACCAGAAGGGTTTAACAGTTTAACGAGCCTGTAGGGCATGAACATAAACCTGCAATTAAATGGGTAAACGATAAACGGTGGAAGCAACGGATGAAAACCATGATGAGTTACCTGGAAAAACGCTGGAAGCCTGACTGTTGGGAGGCAAATCTCCACTGGCCGCCATGGTACAACGAGGTCTGCACAAACCCTAGCAGAGCAGTTCTGGAGCCTTCCGGCAGAGGAAGCACAATGAGCGAAAATCCGTTATTACCGAAGGTCATCATTAATCCCAAGATCATGACCACTGTCGGATGCAATAATCGAATCAACACTGTAAAGAGAACCACGTGTCGACTATTTAAAACCCCACAGGTGCCATGGTATATGGAACCCCAAACTACATATGTAAGGACTTTGGTGTTAGCATTAATCCTTGTGAGGGATAGACAAAACTTAGGATTACATCGTGATCATTTCAACCATAATTTAAAGTGCCAAGCCTCATGATTTCCGGATAGAAATTATTGCGAAGAGTTAAATGATTGCGTTTATATATGTGCCAATTAATATATAGTATGCCAATTAATATATAGTATGACAGTTGATACATACGAGTGATTGAATGGTACTTCCGGGACCAGTACAAAATGAATATGGTGTCAGAAAACTATGGTTACATTTACTGAACGGTGAATTTTAAATTTTTTTTTTATGTGAGTAATTTTTGTGATTGAGCGTATGTTACAG
>JAXQQM020081897.1:0-19490 GCA_034641835.2 Pinus albicaulis
AGATTACTACAAAGGGGTTTGAGGGATTCTCAGTGTTGGTGCAAGGTGACAAGACTATGCAGTGCGCACGCTCTGTCCTGACTTTGATTGTGACCATGGGGAATTATTCCATGACAGACCACTTCTTTGTGGTTGACATTCTAGACACCAACGTAGTGTTGGGGGTCCAGTGGCTCTATGCACTTGGCAGAGTCACTACTGATTGGAGGAAGTTGGAGATGGAGTTCTTGGATACTGATGGAAAACCAGTGTTGCTGAGGGGCATGCACTCTTATGCATCACAAACAATCTCGGCTCACAGGATGGACGTTGACTTGAGGCATGGAGATATTGAGTGGGTTGTGGAGTTGAGGATTTCTGAGGCTGGGGGTGTGATCAAGCCACCACATCTAGAGATTCAGGCCATCCTTGACAGGTACCCAGTAGTATTTAGAGATATACCACCCGGCCAGCCACCTGATCAAGGATTTGAGCACACCATTGAGCTAGAGCCTGGGGTACAAGCAGTGATCACTACTCCTTATAGGCATCCTAAGGCCTACAAGGATGAGATAGAGAGGGATATCCATGAGCTCTTGGCATTGGGGCACATCAGGCCCATCTCTAGCCCCTTTACTTCATCAGTTGTGTTGGTGAAGAAGAAGGATGGATCTTTGCGAATGTGCATTGATTACAGGGCCCTTAATAAGAAGACCATGAAGAATCGCTACCCCATCCCACGGATTGACGAGTTGATGGATGATTTGAGGGGAGCCTAGTTCTTCTTGAAGATTGATCTGCGGTCCGGGTACCACTTGATCCAGGTGAGGGACAAGGATGTCCCAAAGATAGCGTTTAGGTGCCATTATGGACACTTTGAATTTTTGGTGATGCCCTTTGGGCTAAACATTGCTCCGACCACTTTTTAGTTCTACATGAACCACATATTCCATGGCCAATTGAGGAAGTTTGTGCTGGTGTTCTTTGATGACATATTGATCTACAGCCGGACTTGGGAGGACCACTAGCAGCCTGTGGAGACAGTGTTGCGTAGCCTAGAGGAGCAACAATTCTACACAAAATTGTCTAAGTGCGAGTTTGAAATATCCGAGATGCTTTATCTGGGGCATATCATCAGTGTTGATGGAGTAAGGGTGCACAAAGAGAAGATTAGGGCCATCCGGGATTGACCAAAGCCCAATAATGTGACAGAGCTTCAAGGTTTTGTGGGCATTTCATATTTCGAGAAATTCTTGAAAAGGCTTTCTCACAATTGTACACCCTCAAGATTTACAGTATTGAAAAGGAGCATTTACTTGAACCTGCAGCGGCAAGGCCTTTAAAGCCTTAAACAGTTGATGAGCACTTGTATCCGTGCTGGCTCCCAGACTATGTTCTTTTGTCTGAGTCCCTATTTATACGAGAGGTATGGTCGTTTCGGTGGTAAACGAGTTAGATAGTACTTGGTGGTGAACAGATTCAGAGTGAGAACTGACCACAACAACCTCAAGTTATTTTTGCGGCAAAAACAACTATAGGAGAGGTAGCATAAGTGGGTGAGCAAGCACCAGGCTTATGATTTGACATTGAGTATGTCAAGGGGGAGCACAATGTAGTAACAGATGCATTGTCTACGAGGTCGACTTCCCTTTCTTTGATGGGCATTGCTCCAAATTGGAAGGCCTATCTGTTGGTAGAGTATTACAAGGACTGGTTTGCATGTGAGGTCCTTGAGGGGCAGGGGACTGATGATAGATATCGAGTGATGGATGAGGTGATATATTACAAGGACCGGATCTACTTGGTGGCCAACTCCCTGTTGCGGGAGAAGATCCTACAGGCTGCCCGCAATTCACCTTTGGCATGGCATCAAGGGTTTACCAAAACCGACAAGGCCATGCGGGAGCGGTTCGCTTGGAAGGGCCTTAAGGATGATGTTTTGCAACATATTTAGGAGTGTGAGGTGTGCTAGCAAAACAAAGGGTGAGTTGTCACACCTAGCAGGCTTGTTGCAGCCCCTTACTATCTCTGAGGGAAAGTGGGAGAGTATTTTGAAGGATTTCATTATCGGGTTTCCCACAGTGCAAGGGCCATATTGCATCTACGTGGTGGTAGAGAGATTGATGAAGTACGCACACTTCTTCACAATTTCAGCCCAGTACACGGCATCACAGATGGCCGAACTATTTTTCAGGGAGATCTTTCGACCACATGGTCTTCCTAAGACCATTGCCAACAACTGGGGCAGTCGTTTCATGGGTGGATTCTGGCAAGAGATATTCCGGTTGGTGGCACGGAGCTCACCCTTAGTAGGAGCAACCATCCTCAAACGAATGGGCATAGGGAGATAGTTAACAAGTGGTTGGATGGCTACTAGAGTAACTATGTGACAGGGCAGCAACGGGCGTGGTTACAGTGGTTGCACATGGGGGAGTATTGCTATAACACCACCTATCACATGTGTTGAATCTCCACGACCTTGGGTCTAGGATAGAGTCTTAAAATCTCCGATGCTACCAAACCAATAATCTCAACAGAACTACTTTACACGGCAGAATATAAACAACAGTAAATAAAAAATGCACGGAATATAGACAACTTCTTACTTTTTCAACTCAACTTCGTTATATTAACAACATATAATACAACAGTCTAAGGCTCCCATACCAGGGATAATGGCCCTCATACATCCACTAGTACAAGATACAAACAAGATACTCTGACCATTTGGCTGTAGCATGCTCTAACAGCTCCTCTCGGTCGTACCCTGTACCTGCCCGATACTTCGACTCCCGATCTGCAGCTCCTGCCTCTATCAAAATGCTCCAAGTCCATCTGGTCACTGAACCTCGGCGATCCAATTTGATTTCTAGTTGTCCCTTCATTCATTAAGGGCACAACACATCGAGACTCCTGTCGAGTTGTTCATAGCTCCACTTGTGAACAACTCTCAATCTTCCCACTGCTACTCGTCAGCTACTAAGGGACTTCTGCCCACTATGGTCTTCCTACGCTGCAACGATGAAGACCAACATAGGACATGGAGGGTTGCCACCTTGCAAGATGTCCATTACCCACAATGAACATGGACTAGGAGGACTGACCATCATCTGCTGTAGAAGTACTTCTCCACACACAGGTCTCGGGCTCCACAATATTTTCCTGGTTGTTCAGACCCTCGAGCTCCAATAACTGCCAGGCTAGCACTCACCTTTGTCCATCAAGGTGTTGCACTTTGGCTCCAACATGGGCACTCTCAGGCTGTCCACCAGCCAACAATAAGTGCCCAATCTCGTCCACACTTGGTCCTCTCTCATGCTTCCCTTCAACAATCCACGAGAGACCAAGTCCACGCTATAGTATTTGCTCCCAGTTAGGGCATCCCCACACCTGGGAGACCCTTCCACATGGTTACCCACAGACTTCACCAATCCTCCCTTTACTTTGCAATAGAGGACCTATTGCACAAATCTAGGCACCTCAATGTGTCCTCTCCTAGGACACCATCAATCCATCATACAAGGGTCCATCTGCAACATACCTTGTTGTTGTCCTCTTGACTTTCGATCTAATGTACCTGTTGTCACCTTGGCTGCTTGGTAGGCCTCCCAACAATCCACTGTGCAGACCATTCATGCTGGATGACGCTAAGGGTGAAGGAGGTCACCCCGAGGGTTCAAAAATTGTCTAGAAGGTCTAGAAAATCAGCGAGGTGTTTGCTAATTTTTCTTTTCTCATCAGACTCCTGTAAATGTACTTTCCATTTCTGAAGATAAATATAAAACCCTCATCTACTGCACCGATTTTCGCACATTGGGTTTTCCAGGGACAATTGTCCAAAAACATCTGTGTTCATGTGGCTATTTCTATTGTGCTATTGGTGTAAATTATCTTTCTTCTCTTATGCTCTTAATGATGTGAAGATCTGCAAATGTGTTTATTTCAGAATTTACTGAAGCATCTGTAAATAACTTATCTCATAAGTAGGAGAAACAAACCAAGTATTGCAAAAATATTTTCCTCTTGAAAATTCACAAACTCCACTTGTGAACAACTCTCAATCTGCCCACTACTGCTCCTCATCTACTCAGGGACTTCAACCCACTATGGTCTTCTTGCGCTGCAACGATGAAGACCAACATAGGGCACGAAGCGCTGCCACCTATCACTGCAAGATGTCCATATCCCACAATGAACATGGGCGAGGAGTACTGCCCATTATCTATTGTAGAAGTCCTTCCCCAGACACAGGTCTCAGGCTCCACAATCCTGCTCCTGGTTGATCAGACCCTTGAGCTCCAGCAACTACCAGGCTAGCAGTCACCTCTGTCCATCAAGGTGCTGCAATTCGGCTCCAACATGGACACTATCATGATGTCCTCCAACAGACCATAAGTGCCCAATCTCATCCACACTTGGTCCTCTCTACGCTGCCCTCCAACAATCCACAAGAGACCAAGTCCACGTTTTCGCATTTGCTCCTAGTTAGGGCATCCCCACACCTGGGAGACCCTTACACATGGTTGCCCACATACTTCACCAATCTGCCCTTTGCTCTGCAATAGAGGAGCTATTGCGCAAATCTAGGCACCTCAATGTGTTCTCGCCTAAGACACCATCAATCCATCATACAAGGGTCCATCTGCATCATACCTTGTTGTTGTCCTCTTCCCTTCCGATCTAATGTGCCTGCTGTCACCTTGGCTGTTTGGTAGGCCTCCCAACAATCCACGTGGGCTCCTACAAACAACTCCTAAGCCCTCCTCAAGTTTCCCATCGAACTTATCCACGCAATAGTCAACATTTTGACCCAAAACTACACTGTTGGTTCTACACCTAGGAGGATCCTCCACCTCCTCGGAAGATCATCCACATCACACCAACAGGATGGTCATCAAACTGATCTAAACATGGTCAAACCTTGACCCAACATAACTCCACAAAACGCTGTTGTCCACACTGTTAGTTTGCTGCTCCTGCAATTTTGGTTAGGGCACAATCTCTAGCCCTTTACCCTTCACGCAGTCAACAAGTAAACTCTTCTAAGGCTGCAGTCCTCCTAGGAAAGGTTCCTCCATACCCACACTGTCCAAGACAAGTGTTGTCCTCCTCAACGCTGCCTTGGAACAACTCTAACTGTTGGCTATGGCCAGCGGCCTAGCACAGCAATAGTTGTAGGTCTTCGGCCTCCTCCAAAACACCTACACTACACATCAAAAAACATTATTTTGACACTCCTGACTCCGACTTCCTACCCAGCGATACTAGCTTAAGAAACAGCTAAGTTTGGACCTGTTTTGTCCACAAAACAGTCCCTCAACAAAATCTGCATACCCTACAGTAGTTTAGCCTCTAATATGGGGTCTCACGCTGTGTACGCAGACTTCCCTACTCTGATCTTAACCTCTCCTTGTTGCGGCCTTGACTTCCCAGCCTTCTCGCACTAGAACGCACTTGAACAACCCTCAAACCGATCTCTCTTACCCTTAAAACAATCTTGCACTGAGTCTGTGTAGAAATTTCTGAATCTTATATCTTATGCAAAAATTATTACTGTTAACCAAGTTATGCTCCTCCTACTTACACAAGTTATTAATTGAATAAATTCAAGTTAAAATCGAAGCAAAACACATAACAGATCTCTATCAATTTAGATCTAGAATAAGCACATGCACACATAAACAAAGTGACACAGTTATTTCTGGACAAATAGTCCGCGGAAAAACCCAAGGTGGGAAAACCGGTCTCTGGCTGCTGGAGGGTTCTATTATTAAGAATATTTCTGAATACACAACTCTGGGTTCCATATTTGGAAAACCCGACAAAGAAAACTCTAGATCTACAGCTCACTAGCTGATCCAGGGCCAAAATAATGACTGATCCACACCCTCAAACGGGATTACAGAACTCAGCCAAATCTAGGCCTAGAAACCCCAGCGTTGCCCGTGAAAGGCTCTGCGTCAGCCACTAAAGCCCCTGAAAGCCTCTGCGTTAGCCTTGGATGGCCTCCAAACCCCTGACGTTGCTCCGGAAGGGACTACGTTACCCCAGAATGGGTGACGTAGTCACTATGCTGCCCCTAAGGGTCTCTGCGTAACCCTTGAAGGGTTTCCTAAAAATTACGTTGTCCTCGCTGTTGCTACTGCCTTCCTCTGCGCTGTCCTTGAGCCAATCTCTTCTCTGCCTCTTGTGTATTCTATACCCTGGGATCAGATCATCCCTTTGGTCTAAATTTCCCTCTCTGCAGCTGAAACACTTCTGAGTATTCTTAGCAAACCCTGCCCTAGAATCTCAGCTTAGCTTCAGTGCTCTGCCTCTGTGTGTCTTTACAAATGACCCCAAGCCTTTCCTTTATACTTTTCTCGTTGACAAATCAACGGCCAAGATTAAATCTTTAATCAATGGCTAAGATTAAAAGAAAGCTTGATCCGTGTGACTTAAGATAATTTCATCACATGTTTAATTAAATTCACTTTAATTATTTTATTTTCCTAAGTTTTAACTTAGGAAATACATTAAAATAATTAATTAATTCAATATCTCCTAAACCAGATGAAATTTCCCAAATCCATTTCTGGGTCTTGTAGATCAGGTGAACTCTAGTCCTTCCTCAAAATTTGGGACCTAGAGCACAACTAATGCTACCCCAAATACACAAAATCTCAACACTCCCTCTTAGCATCAAGCGTGTGCTCTAGCAATACATCACACTATGCATTACATGACTTTGAGTATTGGTTCTGTGTTGTTGAAGCTTGGCCTCCTGCCACTCAACTCTGCACTGTTGTTGCCATTCTATACTGCTGCCCATGACTCTGCCACTTCCACTGCAACCACTGTACTGCAGCTCCCTCTCAATATGCTGCATCTGTGCTGCTCATAGCACTGCCACTGCTGATCTGTTGCACTGCAACTTCAGTTGTTGAGAGAAACAACTAAATCTCCTACCCAATCTTTGACAAACAAGTCAGATGGGCTGCATCCTCATCAGGGGGGGCCCATAGGCCGGGCGGGGGGACGCCGCATCTAGAAGAACGATGCACAACTACAGATTTGCCCGCGTAATGAGACTCCCTCTCGCACTACTTAAGTCACATCAGCCCCTTGTGCTCGAATCTATCAAGCTGCCGCGCCGCATTGCGCCGTCCCTTTGAAGCTTTCGCATTGCCGCAGCCTCCGCACTACGTAAGTGGGGCCTCTACTATGTGTTGTTGAAGTCGTCACATCACCTCTCGGCGCAGCGCTCCCGCTCTACACTATTGCTGCCTCTACCTCGCATCGGCTTCTTTCCAAATTTCTTCGCATCTACCTCTACTTCATCTCGGTGATCTATGCACCCACCGGCCTTCCACTTGTCCCGCTACTCTGTTAAGGCTGCTTCCATAGCTCGTATGTGATCCAAGGGATGAGTTGCTCAAGGATCTCGCCTTTCTCTATGTAGCTCCCCTACATGTCCATGTCACCTCACCTTCGTGGTTCATGAGCACTCATGGCTGCATCATCTTCTGACCCATCATCTGCCACAGCTGCTTTGGAAGAAGATGCTTCCTTGTCCTTTTTCTTTTGAGGACAATGGTTGGCAAAGTGTCCCATTTCGCCACACTGGAAGCACTTGATCTTTGAAAGATCCTTCTTCTTCGGTTGCTTCTTCGATGCCAAGGCTGCATCTTCCTCATCTTCCTTCTTTACTTTGCTCAACGAAGGGCTGTGATGTCTCTTGGTGAATCTGCGTAGTTCTTCTTGCCGCAGGATTGACCACAAGTTGTCCCAATCTGGGAGGTCCGCTCTGCCCAAGATACTTTGGACAAAGGTTTCCCACTCATCTGTGATTGCATTGAAGGTTGTCCTGACTATCACTGCATCATCTACAGTTGTACCCGTTGCAGTCAGTTGATCTTTGATTGCCTGCAGTCTGAAGACGAAGTGTTCCATGTCTTCTCCCTTGGTCATAATGAATGACCTCATTTGGGTCTCCAACAACATTTTCCTTTGGAAAGATTTTCCCTCATACAAGGAATTCAAGGCCTTCCACATCTCATTAGTTGTCTTCTTCTCAGCTATGTGTGGTACAATATGGTCCTTGATACTATCCATAATCAGTCGCTTGGCATGCCCAACAACTTCCCTATGCTTCCGTAGGAGATCTGCATCTGTCGGTGTGGACAGAGTTTTCTCTGCATGGTCTCTTAGATTGTACGCCTCAAGGACAATCAAAATCCTTGCTTTCAAAACCGAAAAGTTTGAGAGGCCCTCTAGCCTATCCTGATCACACAGTCCATGAGGAGCCATCTGCTCAGAATGTGTCGGAACTTCCTTTCCCTCTTTGCTAGAGAAATGGATCTAAGGCCCTTGGTGAAACAGGTGCCTTCTGCTCCCTCTGACACTTGATTTCCCTCCTTGGAAATCTACCAAATCAACTATGATTCAAATTCTTCTTTGATCCTTTGATCAAACTGTAAGTTTCCTTTGGCAAGAAACTTCCTAAGAAGTTGTTTTCCTCCCAATCTTTGTCACTTGTGCTAAGTCTAAAAATCTGAAAACTTTAGAAATTTAACCCCACCAGCTCTTTTGAATTTATGCAGTCTTTTCTGGATCTGACAGATTCAGATCTGAATCACACTGGCAGGCTTCAGACCCAACCAGCGCTGTTTCTAAGCTGCCTCTGCGTAGTAATTGTGTGGGCTTGCAAGGACACAGCGCTGGACAGCGTCACCCTTCCCTCTGTGTGAATCTGCTCCTGAAAACTGCGTTGTCCCTTCAGATTTTCTTCTCTGCTGCTTTTCTAGCTGCTTTCTGCAGCTAGATCCTTCAGATTCTTCAGCTGGTGACCCTTCTAGATCTGCAGTTGCTCTGATACCATGTAGAAATTTCTGAATCTCATATCTTATGCAGAAATTATTACTGTTAACCCCGTTATGCTCCTACTTATACAAGTTATTAACTGAATAAATTCAAGTTAAAATCAAAGCAAAACACATAACAGATCTCTACCAATTCAGATCTAGAATAAGCACATGCACACATAGACAAAGTGAAAAACCCAAGGTGGGAAAATCAGTCTCTGGTTGCTGGAGGGTTCTATTATTAAGAATATTTCTGAATACACAATTTTGGGTTCCAGATCTGGAAAACCCGACAAAGAAAACTCTAGATCTACAGCTCACTCGCTGATCTAGGGCCAAAATAATTACTGATCCACACCGTCAAACGGGATTTACAGAACTCAGCCAAATCTAGGCCTAGAAACCCTAGCACTACCCCTGAAAGGCTCTGCGTCAGCCTTTGAAGCCCCTAAAAGCCTCTGCGTCAGCCTTGGATGGCCTCCAAACCCTCAGCATTGCTCTGAAAGGGACCGTGTTACCCCAGAATGGGTGATGCAGTCATTTCACTGCCCCTAAGGGTCTTTGCGTAACCCCTGAAGGGTTTCTTGAAAATTACGTTGTCCTTGTTGTTGTTGCCTTCCTCTGCGTTATCCTTGAGCTGATCTCTTCTCTGCCTCTTGTGTATTCTAGACCCTAGGATCAGATCATCCCCTTGGTCTAAATTCCCCTCTCTGGAGCTGAAATACTTCTGAGTATTCTTAGCAAACCCTGCCCTAGAATCTCAGCTTAGCTTGAGTGCTCTGCCTCTATGTGTCTTTACAAGTGACCCCAAGCCTTTCCTTTATACTTTTCTCGTTGAAAAATCAACGGCCATGATCAAATCTTGAATCAATGGCTAAGATTAAAAGAAAGCTTGATCCGTGTGACTTGAGACAATTTCATCACATGTTTAATTAAATTCACTTTAATTATTTTATTTTCCTAAGTTTTAACTTAGGAAATACATTAAAATAATTAATTAATTTAATATCTCCTAAACCAGATGAAATTTTCCAAATCCATTTCTGGGTCTTGTAGATCAGGTGAACTCTAGTCCTTCCTAAAAATTTGGGACTTAGAGCACAACTGATGCTACTCCAAATACACAAAATCTAAACATTCTATATGTGATAACTTCTCGGCCAGACGTAATGCAGGCAGTTGGACAAGTAGCAAGATTCCAAGCAGCACCAAAAGAATCTCATATTATTGTCGTCAAAAGAATTCTCTGATCTCTTAAGGGCACAATAGAATATGGTTTATGGTATCCCAAAGGAAATAATCTAGTTATCCAAGCTTATACAGATGCAAATTGGGCAGGAAGTGTTTATGATCGAAAGAGTACCAGTGGAGCAGCATTCTATCTAGGTGGTTGCCTTGTTTCATGGTTAAGTAAAAAGCAATCTTCAATCTCGTTATCCACAATAGAAGCAGAGTATATTGCGGCAACAGCCTATTGTACTCAAGTTCTCTGGATGAAGAAAACTTTACAATATCTTCAAGTCAAGTTTGATGAGCCTATTCCCATCTTTTGCGATAACACTGGTGCCATCAGTATCTCCAAGAATCCTGTGATGCATTCCAAAACAAAGCACTTTCTGATCAAATATCATTTCGTTAGAGAGCAGGTCACTGAAAAGAATATCAAGCTTGAATATGTTGGCACAAAGGAACAAATAGCTGACATATTTACCAAACCATTACCTCTTGAAGCATTTGAGTATCTTCGCCTAAAGCTTGGGATTCTCCCAAATTCTCATTAGACTCTCTTTCTTATCTAACTAAGTAAAAAAAAAGGGGGATTTGAGGTGTGTACAGGTCCGCAGGATGACGTTTGTCAGGGTGAGTTACCCTTTACCATTGATGACAAAGTGGGAGAGAATGTTGTAGGAAGAGGTGTCATGATCGCAGGGGGATTACTTGTGCTTCCAATTGTTGATCAATGGTTGTCATTGATGTCAACCCAAGCAGCACCAGGGGCTACCCCGATCTTGCATAGGAATTTTGACTTGAAAACTTACTCTATTCTAAGTCAAGGATATTTTGGATGGTTTCTACTTGTCAAGATGTTTTCGTTGATATATGGCATTCCACATAATTCTTCATGGTTTGAGAGATATTTGTGTTTGAAGTTAGTAACCCCAGTTAGTGGGCTAAAACCCCATGGGGTTGTGGCATGACACTAATCGTTGGTTGTGGTCACTAAATTGTAAATAATTAATAATTTTTTAAGCTCCTAAAATCTCTCCAATGTTCACTTGTTGAATACCCTCTCAACCTAAGCATTTATATAAATTGTGACGCTTATATCCTCCTCATGTAAGGATTTTGCTACTTATAACAGGTCATCTTAGAATTTTTGCTATAACTTTTTTTCTGCGAAGCTTCAAATGCTGAAACAAAAACCCATTTGAGACAAATCTTGATGAAGCGCATGTCCAAATTTCATATATTGGTTCGCTATATTTTCGGAGATATGATCTGAGGAAGCTAGGGTTTTTGCAGGCTCCCGAATTTCATGTCAAATAGGTGACCTTGGGAAAATCGTCATAATTGTCTCTCTGAGCATGGGATTCAAATTTCGTAAAAAGTGACGAAAATAGGACAGGTTGTAGTTTGATTTGTATCATTTTGAGGACGAAAGGTTTAAACAGTGACATGTGGCACTTCGTACAAGTTCGCTCTACTGAACTAGTCTATAATCAGGTCATCATAGGATATTGGGCATAATTATTTCTTGAAGAATCCAATGTTGATCAGAACTACGGGGTTGGAAAGAGGACTCGGAGGGCTACCACGGGATGAAATTGCATACCTTGGAGATCTTAAATTACACAAATACAACAGATTGAATATTGAGCTTCTAGAAGGCAAGAAAAAATATGCATTCAAGGATCACTGCAGTAAGGACAACACATCAACAATCAAGGGTAAGTCTTCTACAACAAGGTATGTATGATTAGTGTTTGAATTTTAATTTGAATATCATCTCTGACGTGTGTTTTTGCAGGACAATGGAAGTATTTTGTATGTATGTTTGATTGGGTTTTGTTCATAAATTTTGAACGTATTTACATTTGAATTTTGAATATTTCTCTGACATATGGTGTGCAGGACAGTGTAAGTATTTCGTTTGTATATTGGTTTGGGTCTTGTATGTGCAGGAAGGAGGACACAAATAGGACAACTCAGACACATACTAGAAGGACAATGCAACACTGAAGTACCATTACTTGAAGCAAGCACAACAATACCTCACTAGCGACTAGTGTTCAAAGAAGCAGTGTCAAGTCAAGTATCAGGTCGTGTAAAAAGTCAGTATTGTAAAAATCATCATTGTAAAATTGTAAAAGATTCATTATTGAAAAGATTCAATCTGCCTAGAGTTGGAGAGGCATTGTTGGGAGGTATAAGTGTCATTGTTGGATAATGTTATGGTTGGGTTGCAAGTCATAGTGTGATTGGGCGATTGGTCTAGTTCAAGAAAATCATTGTGAATCATATTGTATCGTGGATCATTGTCCCTAGTATGGGATTCCACACTCTTGTCTTATTTGTGATTATTATAGGGTGGCAGGGAGGTGCTAGGTTGGTGCATGAAGTCACCTACAGGTTGAAGCCTGTGAACACTTCAAGGTTGGAGCCTGTGAACACTTCATGGCATCCATTCAGTTGACTACTAAAGGAACCAAGGCATTGGGGTGTCCTTTCAGTGGGAGCTGGAGAAGAATTTTTTTCTAGAATTCTAGGAAGTTGTACCTTTCATTTCAGTTGGGGCTGAAGATTAAAGAATTTATTAGAAAAGTGTTTCGTGGTTTTTAACCCAAAGGGGGTTCTCCACCTATAATTTGTGTGCCTATTGTGTTCTATTTTTTTACTGTTGTTACTAGATAAACATAAATAATAATTGAAGATTAGCTAATGCTCTGAAAATATTTAAAAGTGTTCATTGATAAAAAATATTGATTCATCCCCCCTCTCAGTATTTCCAGCAACACATACCTGCAACAGTTCCATTTGAACTTCAAGTACAAGAAGTGAAACACCAATAATGTTGCAAACTGCCTCGGTCGACCATCGATCATGGCGCTAACCACTATACTCGACTCTTATGGGCACGAGACTTTGGGTTGGCCGCATCTCTACAAAAGTGATCCAGTATTCAGTAATACATACCAAACGTGTTAAAATTATGGAACTGCTGTCAAATTCCACTATGGATAGCTCATATGGTTGAGATTATAATTGCATTAGATTCCTCTTTTCGAGAGGACCAAAATCGACCTATAGATCGCCCCAAACCGTTAAGCAAAAGTTAAATTATGAATTAATTAATTTTTTAAACTGAAATGGAATGGGTCGGCCTAACGACATGTGGACTTAGCCTTAACCCAAAGCGGTCACATGTGAAAGCTATAAATAGAGGCGACCTCAAGTACATTTTCACACATTCGCTCATGAGATCTTCTTCTTTCTCTCTTGGTTTTGGTTCATATTTTTTTGTCTTGGCATGCACAGGTACGTCAGGAGAAGCTCGCGCAAAATATCAGGATCTCAGACAGAGGCTCGCATTAGATCTGGTTGTTTTGGGCCATAACCGGGGGCAGGTAGTGGTTGAGCTGGGCCAAAATTTCGGGCGAGACTTGTCAAGGCCGCGACTGAGCTAGAAAAACTGCGGGCAGACCTTGTTCAGGGCGTGGTTAGGGTGCCGGACTGATCAAACCCTCAGCCACAGGAACAAAACTTCTAGGTCTCAGTTAGGGCTAGAAAATCTGCAGGCTCATAGTGTTAAGACCTTGGTTGAAGAGTTTCATGGGAAGATATGATTTGTATCACAGTCAGTAGCTTGCGCATTTTCTTCATTCATCTGTCACTCAGTTATAATCACCTCAGAACAGTTATTGACAGTGTCCTAGACTCATATCTAGGACTTGGTAGTTGAGATCACTTGATGATCCTTCATATCCATGCTCTTGATGTTGTAGATTTGCAGATATATGTGTGTGTGTGTGTGTGTGTGTGTGTGCTCTATGTATTTCTGCTGTTGGCAATATGATGCAGAGTGTTGTCATTGATGGCAACCTACTTGATAAAGATGATGGCAACCTACTTGATGAAGTTGTCCTTGATGGAAACCTATTTGTTAATGATGTAAATCTGATGTATCTACAGAGCAGTTCAAATGTAAGGAAGAAAGAAATTCCAGTAAGTGCCAGAATGATGATGAACAAGGTATGTCACAAAGCATACGCGGGTTTGTAAAGGCGAAGTAGCGTATGTACGCGGAAAAGTATGTACCAAGTAGCGTATGCCTATTTGCGCTCTAAATTTATAAAACCAAGGGGCATTACCATGGTTTTGGCACATTGTATTGAGCGCTGGATTATCTATTTGATCCCGTCCAGGAATACCATCAGCGGTTGAATGGTTTTGACTCATGGTATTGATAAAAGCTAAATATATATAAGGAGAAGAAGATCATTGTGCAAGGGTGTGCATAGGTCTGGGTTTTAATGAATACTTCACTCTGAAGTACATCTGCATGGAATGGGTTACAGTTCATTAAATAGATCTGAATTAATAATGCACCTATGAAGAAAATGATGAAGAGGGATCTCTAGATCTGAAATGACTATGTATTTTCTAGATCTGTTTATGGAATGATTAGATTTGTGATCTGGCGAATCTTTGCTGAAGTAAAGGATGAAATCTGGGTTGTTTATCTGATCTGAAGCGCTGCGCAGTCCTGAAAAGTTTCTGATCTATACGCAGGTTCGTTTCATGAAAATCACGTGTATACGCGGATCCGCTTAAAGAAAAGCGCGTATGGCAGTCAGGGTTTCTGAAGAATAAAATGCATTGAAGTATACGCAGGTTTGTCTCTATGAAAGCGCGTATATACGCAGGTTCAGTGAAGTAAAAGCGCGTATGGAATCTAGGGTTTGCTGAAGTATGTGGAATGAAATGTCTGATCTGTTTTGTTGTTTTACTGCTATCTGTCAATAATGTATTCATACAGATCTGGGTTGTTTGAATCTTGAATATGCTACTGATTATGTTGATTAAAGATCAAGATGTTGGTTGATTGGTTGATGATTCAATGAATGAATTGATGGGGTTATAAGTTTCAGTTTGATGAATGTTGAGCTTAAATGTGTGGAGTGGGTCCAGTCTGAAAATCTGATGAAAAGTGGCCTACAAGATATGTTGTATGGAAGCTGTTGGATCCAGTGTGAAAATTGATGAAACATGGTCCATGGTGGTGCTGAGGGTTGTAGCCTTCAGTCAGGGGGTTGTAGCTCCCTTCTAGGTGAGGCTGGTAAACGAGAGCAGGGGGTCGTAGCTCCCTTCCAGGAGAGGCTGGTAAACGAGAGCAGGGGGTTGTAGCTCCCTTCCAGGAGAGGTTGGTAAACGAGAGAAGGTTGTAGCCTTCTGCAGGTGGGTGCCTACGTGCTGGTATGAGTCTGCGCCAGTACATGGTTGTAAGAAGTTTTCTTTATAATAAATATTGAAGACAGAGACGACGGCAGCGGTGGTTTTCTCCCGAATTGGGTTTCCACCTTAAATCCTGGTGTTCATGTGTGTTGCTTATGTGTGATGATTTATTCTATTCTTACTGCACATGTTTATTGCTTACTAAACATCTAATGAATGAATGATGCAATGATCTAAGTAAATAATTATCTGCATAATGAGATCTCTGGTAATACGTGAATTTTATTAAGGATATCCACGTGTATACGCGAGTTTGGTTCAGTAAAGTAGCGTATGGGTTTTAGAGAAAGAAAAAGTAAAAAGTTTTCAGTCAGCCCTAAATACTGATTCACCCCCCCTCTCAGTATTTTTCCCAACAATTGGTTTCAGAGCAGGTCCTTCTGTAGAAGCTTGATCGCTTGAAGGAGATCCGTCACAATGGGAAAGAAGTAAAAGAAGAAGGCTACTCAAAGAAAGGAGATATCTCAGAAAACATGTGTAGCAGAAAATGAAGAAGATGGAACAGGTATTGATTGTTGTTCTTATGATTCACTTTCTTGTGCATGCAATAGTGAAGATAGTGAAAGTAATGTTATGGATCTAGAAGAGGTTCTCAAGATTAAAGTTGAAGATCGACTAAGATTATTTAATGAGAGAGAATCTATCTACAAAGATATGATCTCTAGAATGAATGGACAGATAGAAACAATGAAGGGACAGATAGAAATATATCAAAGACTGCAGGATGAAGTAACCAATCGAAGTGAAAGCCTTGAAGCAGAAATCATCTCTCTCAAAGAAGATCTGGAAAAATCAAATAAGAAGAATGAAGAACTTTTACAAACTTTTGAAGAATAAGAAAATGGATTGAAGGAAGAGATTTTAAAATTGAATGATAGAGTAGAAGAAGGAAGAAGGGTTGAAGAAAGTATGAAGAAGCAATGCCAAGGATTGGAGGTTGAGGTAAACATTTTAAAAGGTAAATTAGAAGAAAAAGATAAACTCTTGAGGTTTCAAGATAGTATTAAGATTCTGGACAATATTCTTAGTAGTCAAAGGTTTCCTTCTGTTAAATTTGTTCTTAGTTTTCATGAAACTGTTAAAGGAGAATCTAGTTCACAAGAAAGTGCTAAAGATTCAAAGGATATCAATGCAAAACCCGAAGTGTTGAAAGAAACAAAAGGTCAACCGACAATCATGGACTCTCAAAAGAAATCATTCCCTCCTTTGATCAATAATGTTGAATGCTTTAAATGTCATAATTATGGGCATGTTGCAGCCAATTGCAGAAGCAGAGTGTTTCGGTCACAAACAAATAGATTCTACTCAGAAAGGTACTCAGGTTTCTTCAAGGGATATTGTTTTTCATGCAGCAAGTATGGTCATAAAGCAGCTGATTGCAATAGAAGAAAGAATAGAAAAACACATTATGATCCCTATGCTTACTTTTCTGGTCATGCAAGATGTTATGCTTGTAACAAGTATGGACATGTAGAAAAAGAATGCAGGATGAATAGATCTGAGAAATTGGATAATTTCCAGCACACAATAAGAAATTTCAGGCAAATCTGGAAAAAGGAGGACCGGTAAAAAACGTAAGGGGATAATAATCCTTCTGCAGTCTTCCGCTTCTAAAGTTACCTTCTCATAATGACTGCAGGAGTGATGTGAGATACATTAGAGGAATTAGTAATGTATCATCACAGGGGGAGCAATATATGGTGATTCTCATGATTGGTTTGGTAATTCTGGTTGTGTTTATTTCTGACAGTGCATTTGATGTGACAAGAAAAGACAGGTACAGGTGGTACAAATTCAGGGGGAGATGAAGGTGTGAAAATTTTCTGTATTTCAATTTCCATACGCGAGTTTCGTGAACTAAAGCCGTGTATACACGTGAGTTCCTTTGGAGACAGAAGCGTGTGTTTTTCTGTTAAGGAAAACAGTGAGATGGCTCAAGAACATGAGTACAGGTTCAGGGGGAGCACCAGTCTAACTACTAATGATTGCATTGTTGGCATTGTATCTGCTTATTCCTTAGTTCTCGTAATGATGATGACATGATACATGGTTTCTTATGATGAGATTATGGATGAGCCCTGATTGCTTTTTGATGAAGAGTATCTTTTGTTTTCACACATGGATGAGATGGAAGTCTTATGATTCAGAGATAAGGATAGATCATGCAGATTTTGTTGCTGATGACTTTTGTCATGGTTGAGACCTTTTATACATAATTCCTACACATGTTACATCATGATTATGAAATAAATAAATCATGAAGATCTTAATAGTAACAGATCACACGGATGATTGCTTGATACATATTATCTATTGAAGAAGATTGTTCTGGTATGATAATTCCTCTTGAAGAATATGTTGATGTTGCAAAGAGCCTAAAGGCTTGGTTACTGATGTGCTTATGCTACAACTATTGGATGACACTTGAAAACATAGCTACATTGTTCTATCTATCTTCTCTCATATATTCCGGGGAAGCATTCGAATATCTCAAACAGAAGCTGGGAGTAGTCTCTGCCATACAGAAGATCAGATCTACTTAAATATAGAAGATTAAATTGGATACGCGGATTTCATGAAGGACAGTCACGTCTATACGCGAGTTCATACACAGAAAACCGCGTATGGGTATTTGCTGACAAAATTCTGGTTCAGCATTCTTCAGCACAGCTATAGTGCTGTTTGGTATCTCTGGTGGTGTTTCAGTTCTCATAATTCTGTCTCATTCTCTGATGTTTCTTGATAAAGATGCCTTGATGATTTGCTGTTAAAAATGCTCAGGATGCACAGGCTAAGGGGGAGCATTGGTCTTGTGGAAAGGATGCATTGTTGGCATTCGCATTATTTGCTGTGATCTGATCTCATGTTTGAGATTCTTTGGTCTTCATTGTATACGTCATTTCTGTAATTGGATGAAAAGGTTATGTTGAGACCTATGATGTAAATTGTAATATTCAGTCATGAAAGGATTTGTTCAAATTTGTAAAACCCACTTGGTTGGGTAGTTGAGTCAAAATGTGTAAACCCACTTGGTTGGGTACTTGAGTCACATATGTAAATCCACTTGGTTCGATCATTGATGTAAGTATGAGTCCTTGGTGATAGGAAAGGTCATTGAGTCATGTACTTTATTGAAAAATATGTTTGAAGATTCAGCATGAACTCAAGGGGAGCATGGTAACTTCAGTGCACATCAGATCTACAGAGCTCTTCTTTCTACAAGAGAAGAAAAACCTTGTTTTGGTTTTTGATCCGCCCTTTGCCCTTGATGTCAAAGGGGGAGAGTATCATGGTGTTTGAATAGGGGGAGAATATCATGGTGTTTGAATAATGGTTATAATCAATGTATCTATCTGTGGTGGTGATCAAACACCATCATGGTTGCCATCAAGTCCAAAGGGGGAGATTGTTGGCAATATGATGCAGAGTGTTGTCCTTGATGGCAACCTACTTGATAAAGATGATGGCAACCTACTTGATGAAGTTGTCCTTGATGGAAACCTATTTGTTAATGATGTAAATCTGATGTATCTACAGAGCAGTTCAAATGTAAGGAAGAAAGAAATTCCAGTAAGTGCCAGAATGATCATGAACAAGGTATGTCACAAAGCATACGCAGGTTTGTAAAGGCGAAGTAGCGTATGTACACGAAAAAGTTCGTACCAAGTAGCGTATGCCTATTTGCGCTCTAAATTTATAAAACCAAGGGGCATTACCATGGTTTTGGCACATTGTATTGAGCGTTGGATTATCTATTTGATCCCGTCCAGGAATACCATCAGCGGTTGAATGGTTTTGACTCATGGTATTGATAAAAGCTAAATCTATATAAGGAGAAGAAGATCATTGTGCAAGGGTGTGCATAGGTTTGGGTTTTAATGAATACTTCACTCTGAAGTATATCTGCATGGAATGGGTTACAGTTCATTAAATAGATCTGAATTAATAATGCACCTATGAAGAAAATGATGAAGACGGATCTCTAGATCTGAAATGACTATGTATTTTCTAGATCTGTTTATGGAATGATTAGATCTGTGATCTGGCGAATCTTTGTTGAAGTAAAGGATGAAATCTGGGTTGTTTATCTGATCTGAAGAGCTGCACAGTCCTGAAAAGTTTCTGATCTATGCGCAGGTTCGTTTCATGAAAAGC
>JAXQQM020066739.1:0-69336 GCA_034641835.2 Pinus albicaulis
AAGGACACTGAGTTCTTTCAGTTTTCCTGGTTCTTATTCCTTTGGTGTATCTTTGCACCTTTAGGGGCAATTGCTAGTTTAAAGTCTAATTCTTTAAAGGGTGCTAGCTCAATGGAAGAGCACCTGCTTTACAAGCAGGAGGTTGGTGGTTCGATTCCATCGTGCCATGATATTCATATATAGGGAATGACGAAGATCAGTTTTTGGTGACGGATGCTCTTTTGACCATCACCAATGAGCTTATGGTGACATTTTTCGACCCTCACCAAAATATGAAATGGTGACGGTCAACGAACGCCACCATATATACACATCAATAGTGACGACCATTAAAGGTTCGTCACCATAAATCGTTGTTGTTTATATGAAATGGTGAGGGTCACTGTTTGTCATTATAGTCATTATTCGTGACGGACCTTGATGTCACCAATGCGTTTATGGTGACGGTCAATGAACTTCGCTATATATATGCACCAATAGTGACGGCCATGAAAGGTCCATCACAAAAAATCATTGTTGTTCATATGAAATGGTGACGGTCACTATCCGTCATTGTAATTAATATTCGTGACGGACCTTGAATGTCACCACAACACATACTTTCGGCGATGCCACCTTTGGTGACGTTCAATTTTTTGGTGACGGAGGCTATTGTCCGTCACCATTGCTCATATGAAATGGTGGCGGTCACTATCCGTCACTATAAATCATTATTGGTGACGGACCTTGAATGTCACCACAACACCTATACTTTTGGCGACGCCACCTTTGGTGACGTTCAATTTTTTGGTGACGGAGGCTATTGTTCGTCACCATTGCTCATATGCAATGGTGACGGTCACTATTAGGCCCTGATCATGCAACATCGCTCGTGTTGCACCCACAATTGTTCTATTATTTATTTCTGTGACTGATCTGAAAGGACTGTATTAGCTTGTTGTGCTAAGTGTCTTTTCAGTTAAATAACATGTACAAATTTGTCTCCATTTGGTTGCTTAAGGAACGAGTAATTTAACCATGAAACATAGATGAATTTTTGAGTTTTAAGCATGTATTAAGCCTAAATAACACTGAAAAATAGTGTATAACAGAGAAATAACATCATACATAAGTTTTACACAACATGCATGATGAAGCAGTTCACCCCTCCTAGGCTACATCTGCCGGTCTAGCTCTCAATGGCATGTCCCTCTTTGTCATTATGCTCAAAATTGCAAATACATGTGTTTACAAGCCTCCAATGGTTGTTTTCTCTGAACCAGTGGCTCTAGAATAATCCAACTAGTCTAGTTAGATTCTTGTTTCACCCAAATTTTTCGAAAATTGACCTCCCTAGCTATTTTCCCAATGACAGCTACAAAACCTCCACTAATTGTGGAGAACTGCAGCTATCCACAGCTAATTTGGCAACAAACCCAAAATTTTAGGGTGCTCTTAAATTTCCGCCAACGACTAACCGCTCGCATTAAAATTTATGGTTAGGGGCAGGGTGGTCACATGCCGACCCCCTTAAACCCCATGGTTAAAGTTAAAATTTTGCATACGTTTTGGAGCGGAACTCGGAGTGAAGTCGGAGTTCCGAAACTGCCGCAGTAACATACAACGAAAACCACGCTGTGTGATATGGTTGTAGCCATTGGGGTTAAGGTTGTTAAAGCCGCCAGTTTTAACATTTGATGTCACGGTATATAACACATCTCACCATACGCGTTGGGGCCGTCGATGGATTGGGACTACCGACGGTTCTTCCCCCCCCCCAACTTGCCAACCATTAAAATATAAAAATATGCAGAGTGCTAACTATGGTAAGCAACACTTGTAGTGGAGTTGGTCAGGGACTTGTGCAGGCACACCGGAGGTCATGGGGTCGAACCCCCTGGACCCAAACATAATTTTGATTCGTCGTACAGGGGACACGTGACAGCCTCCGGGCTGGCCACGTGTCACCCATCCAATGGCCCACAAAAATTTGTACAATCCAAATCAACGGCCCAAAATATGCCACTTGGTGAAACCTGGTTGGATTGAGAAAATGGAATATTCTCAGGAATATTCCACCTTTTGCTGACTGTACCTGCATGATGACTGGGCATCCCAATCACTCTTGTCACAAAATTTTAGCTATTTGGGAAAACAATTAGAACGCGATATCTCCCTCATAATACATCGATTTTTCAAACTGTTCGTGGTGCCAAAATCAAAACGACGAGATCTACCCGGTCGCTTAGGTTTGGTACAGTTTCGAGCACTTTCAATTTTGAGAAAAATTCATTATCTCATGATCACACCTCCCCATTCGGAAGCTTTTTGACCCCAAAAGACTTTGATTACATGTTCAGTAGATGAGGGTACAACTCCCTCACCTTTCCAACTTCCATCCACTTTTCCTTACTTGGCTTACTTCCTTTGAGCCCAACTCAAAGTTGTCCACACTTCCCCTCTTAGATGCTCTTGTCCTCCTATCAAGGATGGTATCCTCCTTGAGCTCATCTAGAAATTCTGGCAATAAATCTGCAATAGAAGGAAACTGAACATCGCTCCCTTGATCATCAGTCAAAGGGGGCTCATAAAAACGTAAATTTTCAACATTGACAACTGAATACATTTGCATATATGAAGGAAAGTCAAGTTGAAATGCATTATTACCAATTTTCTTAATGATCTTGAATGGACCATAGCGAATGGGCTTGAGTTTTTTACCTTCTCCTTGCATCCTTTCTTTGCTTATGTGCAACCATACCTCATCTCCTTCTTGAAACTTGTGATCAACTCTATGTTTTTCATGCCTATCCTTGTGTTTGCTTTGAATCCTCTCAAGTTGTTCTTGAAATTGTTGATGAATAATATGAATTTTCTCAATGAACTTTCGAGCCTTGTCAATATCACTATGTCCATCAATTGCAACATCCTTCTCAAAGATGAAGTCTAATGGTGATTTTGGAAAATACCCAAAGCATGCTTCAAAAGGTGAAGTATTTGTAGAAGAGTGCTTGGGCTGGTTTTAAGCATGATGAATGTAATGCAGTTGCTCATCCCACAACTTGGGATGTTTGCTGCAATATCTTCTCAATAAATATACAACGGTTATGTTCACCACCTCAGTTTGTCCATCAGTTTGCGGATGAAAAGCAATACTCTTTTTCAACTTTGTGTCCATCATCTTCCAAAGATTGGACCAAAAATTCCCAATGAACCTGGAATCCCTGTCACTAACAATAGAAGTTGGCAATCCATAATGAACCCATACATGTTGAAAATAAATTTCAGCAGTTTGTTCAACAGTAATGGTTTTCTTACATGGCATAAGTATAGACATTTTACTGAATCTATCCACAACTACATAAAGATAATCATGTTTTTTTCTTGACATAGGTAGACCTCCAACAAAGTCCATGGAGACACTCTCCCATGGCCTTGATGGTACCGGTAGTGGCGTGTACAACCCAAGCTTCCTATTGCTAGGCTTGCTTGTTGCACACATATAACAACCTCTTATAAACCGTGACACACTATCTATCATGCAAGGCCAATAGCAATACCTTTGTAGATGCGCCACTATTTTGCTTACCCAAAAGTGTCCAACAATAAGAGATGAATGAGCCTCTCTCCTTGTGGTATACGTAGCTTGCCCAATGAAACAACAAATTTTTATGCATGTGATAATCATTTTCCTCAACTTGAATTCCTTCACTCAAACTAGCATACACATCTTGAAAATCAGCATCATGTGCATATTGTTCTATGTAACTCTCATGTACAATAGAATCATTTTAAAGTAAAGTAGAAGCACTTATAATTGGCCTTGAAAGCATATTAGCAACTTTATTGAAAATACCTTTCTTGTACCTTATAACCAAGTGAAAATGTTGAAGAAATCCCATCCACCTGAAATGTCGTGATTGCTGCAATTTTGTTTGCGATTGCAAGTAATGTAATGGTTGGTGATCAGTATGTATAATTGTCTCTTTACCCATCAATTAGTGTTTCCACTTCTTGACGCTTTGTACCAATGCATACAACTCTTTTTCATATGTAGGATAATTAGTTACAACACCATTTAATGTTTTAGAATGAAAAGAGATAGGCTTACCATGCTGCAAAAGTATTGCGCCCATGGCATAATCACTAGCATCAGTTTGTATCTTGCATGGCTGTCTCAAACTCGGTAATGCAAGGATGGGAGCTGAAATGATCTTGTATTTTAAAGCTTCAAAAGCTTGCTGCTATTTTCCTCCCCATTGGAAGCCTTTCTTTACACTTGTCACTGCATGCATAGGAGCTGTTATGGCAGAAAAGTTAGCAATAAAATTTATCCAATACTGAGCTTCACCTAAGAAACTTCTTAGCTCGGTTAGTTTTTTGGGAGTGGGCCAATTCACAATGGCTTCCACTTTAGAAGGATCAATTCTTAACTCACCTCCTCCTACAATGTGTCCCAAATAAACCAAATAATTCTTTCCGAACTCACACTTTGACATCTTAAGAAATAATTTCTCTTTCTTCAAAAAATCAAGCACTCTTTTCACATGCAAGACATGTTCTTCTCTTGTTTTGATGAAAATAAGTATATCATCTAAATGTAAAATAAAAAATTCATCAAGAAATGGTCGCAAAACATTATCCATAACACGCATGAAAGTTTCTGGTGCATTACACAAACCAAATGGCATAACCAACCACTTAAAGAGTCCTTGTTTGGTTTTGAATGTAGTCTTCCATATATCACTTTCTGCAATTCTTACTCGATTATATCCACTTCGTAAATCTAACTTAGTGAAAAAATTTTCTTCTTTCAGCTGATCAAGCAAATCATCTATCCTTGGGAGTGGGTATCGATTATTTACCGTTATCTTGTTCAAAGCTTTGAAGTCTACACACATGCGCCAAGTCCCATCTTTCTTCGGAATCAAGACTATAGGTGAACTGCATGGCGAAGTGCTTGGTGTTATGAGTCCCTTGTGCAACATATCCTTGATTTGCCTCTTTATTTCAACATTATCCATTATCAACATGCGATACATGCTAATGTTTGGAAGAGGACAATCTTTTTGCAACTGAATCTCATGTTGAATCTCCCTTTTTGGAGGCAATATTGTTGGCTCCTGAAACATCTCATGATGTGCATCAAATACATCATATAAATATGATTTCAACTTAGGATCATAATCCTCAAATGATTCATGATTAACATCAGCTTTAGGCTTAATCATTAGAAGAACAAAATTCTTACTTGAATTCACTAGCCTCTTTACCTGTCTAGCATTTACCATTGAAATATTTGTGTTCTTGCCATGTGCTCTAACAATGTACTCCTTTCCATCTTTGAATAAATGGAATTTGTTCTCATGGTGATGGAAGATCTTTTTCCTGTCATACAAGTAAGGACTGCCCAACACAATACCTGTAATATGAAGCGGAACCACATCTAATACAACTGTGTCAACAAAATGTGCAGTTATTGCAAACCGCAATATGCACTTCTTTGAAACCTGTAAATTTGCATCCTTACAAATCCATCCAAGTGGATATGGTTTTGGAAGTGGAATGGTCTCAAGATTAAGTTTCTTTACCATGTATTTATAGATTAAGTTTTCTTTTGACCCACTGTCAAACAGCGTGTCAATCTTGGTATGTTTGGATATGACCCTCGCATGAAACAGTTCAATTCTCTCTTCTTAATTTGGAGCTTGTATGTGATAGTTTGATTTACTAGTAATGCGTTTTGTTTCAATTTCTTACCCTCCCTGTTCTTCAATCCCATGGCTGTAATTTTAGATTCATCACCTGAATCCTCTCCTAAATCATGTTGAGTTGTAGTTGAATTTTTCTATTTCCCATTGTTGTTATGATGTTTGGGCCTCTTTTCAGGATGTAATTTCCAACAATTTTTCTCTTCATGGCCTTCTCTTGAACAATGTTTACAGTCCACTTTTTCTCCCTCTTTCTTGACAGATGCATTATTTTTTCCTTTACCTTTTGAGGTCTTCTCTTTGTTTTTCCCCTTAAAAGGTTTCTTCCTACCCTCATCAGTAATGTTTTCCCCTCTAGCTTCTAGATGTGTGGCCTGAACACAAACTTCATGTAGACTTGTAGGGTTAAACATGAGGATAATATGTTTTAGGTAGTTATGTAAGCCTCCTATGTACTTGAGCAAAGTATATTGGCTCTGCAAATTTACCCCTAATAAGAGAGCTCTTCTCCTAAATTCTTGGGTGTATTCTTGCACATTTTGTCCTTTCAATTGTCTAAAATTTTGTGAGTTCATTATGGTTTTCTGCATATGAGATAATGGATAAAACTATTGTTTTATTGTAGTAATGAAATCAATCCATGATAGGATAATCTTACCATGCTTCTTGATCTTCTCCTTTGTCTTGGATTCCCACCAAACAAGTGTTGCACCTTCCATTCTCAATGAAGCTAGTTGGATTTTGGTATCATCATCATGAAGGTTCAAAATTCTCAAATAGACCTCCAATTTCATAATCCAGTTATCAAGATTTTCTACATTGCTTCACCATTAAACATTGGAAATTAAAACTTAACATCAAGTTTTAGAAAAGGAATTTTACCAGTGTTCTTTGAATTGTGTGGCTGATGTACTGAAGATAAAGTAGAGGATGATGATGATGATAATGAGGGTGATGATGGTGACTTTCCACTATCTCCATTTCCTCCATTTCCCTTCTTTGATTTATCTTCATCATTGTGACCTCCTGATGATCCCTGTCCTTCCTTTTGAAGTTTGGATCCTTCTCCTTCTAGTCTCTCATTCCTTTCTTGATAGAGGACTCTCACCATCTTAGTCATGTCAAGGAATGCTTTCCTGAACACTCTTTATTCTTCTTTGGGATCCACCTCTTCATGGATTTTTCCTTCTCTTGGAGGCATGCTTAATGTTGCTTCTGCTTCTTTTGGAGGTGAACTAGGTGGTGGAGAATGTGGCAATTTTTCCCTTCTTTGCTATGGCTCACTTTGAGAACCTTTTGCTTCCACCAATTTGCCTTCTCCTCTCTTAAGCTTGAGCCTAGTAAGCATGTGAAAAATTGCAAATAGTTAAACAAATCTTTGCGCATAACAAAACCAGAGAATAAACTATAGCTCTATTACCAACCTGATCTGAAAGGATTGTATTAGTTTGTTGTGCTAAGTGTCTTTCCAGTTATATAACATGCACAAATTTTTCTCCATTTGTTTGCTTAAGGAATGAGAAATTTAACCATGAAACATAGATGAATTTGTGAGTTTTAAGCATGTAATTAAGACTAAATAACATTGAACAACAATGTATAATAGAGAAATAACATCACACATAAGTTTTACATAGCAGGCATGATAAAGTAGTTCACCCCTCCTGGGCTACATCTGCTGGTCCAACTCCCAATGACATGTCCCTCTTTGTCTTTATCCTCAAAATTGCAAATACATGTGTTTAAAATCCTCCAATAGTTGTTTTCTCTGCACCAGTGGCTCAAGAATGCTCCAATTAGTCTAGGTAGACTCTCGTTTCACCCAAATTGGTCAAAAATTGACCTCCCTAGCCATTTTCCCAATGACAACTACAAAACCTCCACTAATTGTGGAGAACTGCAGTTATCCGCAGCTAATTTGGCAACAAACCCGAAATTTTATGGTGCTCTTAAATTTCCGCCAATGACTAACTACTGGCATTAAAATTTATGGTTAGGGGCAGGGTTGGCCACATGTTGACCCCCTTAAAAACTCCGCATACATTTTGGAGCGGAACCTGGAGTGAATTCGGAGTTCTGAAACCGTCATAGTAACATACAACACAAATTGCGCCATGTGATATGGTTGTAGCCACATTCAAATGAACTTTTTCAACGCGTTTCGAACCAACCAGTGTGGTTCATCATCAGGACTAGGTGATGATGAACCACACTGTTTGGTTCGAAATGCGTCGACCAAGTTCATTTGAATGTGATTATCACCGGAATAATTCTATGCAATTTTACGATGGATCACAGAATCCAAAATTCGAAAAATGGTTGTAGCCGCCGGGGTTAAGCTTGTTGAAGCCGCCAGTTTTAACATTTGATGTCACAATATATAACACATGTGACCATACATGTTGGGGCTGGCGGCAGTTCCCCCCCCCCCCCCCCACCAAACTTGCCAAGCATTACAATATAAAAATATGTGGAGTGCTAAATATGGTAAGCAACACTTGTAGCGGAGTTGGTCAGAGAATTGTGCAGGCGCGCCGGAGGTCACGGGTGTTAGCCATCAATATTTTTCACCTGTTGTTGATGACTAGATTCCTAGCTGAGTTTTCTAGAAGCTAATCTCCATATGTCAAATTGTCATCTAGAAAACCCCCAAATTTTTTTTTTTCTTTCCTAGCCCTACCTGTCAGCCTATAATCATAGTAATCTTCAGGTTTTAAGTCATGTCTTGTTTCAGCAAAATATCCCTGTCTATAGCTGTCTTGGTCTTGCTGGTCTACTATCATTTTCCCCTTGGTTCTCATGAAACTCACTGTCCAATGTTTGACAAAGTGTCTCCTTTCCTATCCTTGATCTTCTTATCAAACACAATCAGAATCAATGAAAGTTGCCCCTAAGTTAGGTAGTGGCGCTTTAGAGAAATCCCTTCCTCGACAAAAATAGCCTGAGCCAGAATCCTTTTTTCAATATCAACCAGCCCTGAAATAGCGCTTAATCTGCAAAAGCAAACCTTGATATACCCCTAGGTTGCGCCACTAAGAGGTCTTGTTATCTCAGTCCGGAAAAAATTCTACAAAGATCTAATACAGAAAGAGATGAGCATGTGCACAGTCTAAAGGAATATGCTTAAGATTGGGCAAAATCTCCATAGAACACTAAAGGAGCTTTTAACGTTTCAAATTCATATTGTTTGCATCTCTGCAGGGGGCAAATTGAATGACAAACAATATCTAGACAAAAGCAAAGAGACAGTACAAATAAGTCTCTCATCTTGAAGGAATTTGCCATCATTAAGCAAATGGAGAGCTGAAATGAAAAGAGAGCAGGAGTAAATATTTCAAAAGTCAAAATTTGTCCAAAAAACAGAGATATATATTTCAAGGAAAGATGACACAGTTTTGGAAATAGATGAAATATCATGACTATGATGACCTCCTTCAAAAGAGCAAATGTTAGAAGACATCATCCTGATAACCTCCTCCAGCAAAAGAGCAGATGGTTAGAAAGGCATGATGTGGCCTCCTTCATGAACAAGGAGAGGGCCAACATGTTTTTAAATGATTTCAAGACTGTTGTAGGCCACCTCCTTCCAAGGGATAAAACAAAGGATGCATCAGCAGGTTTTAAAGTGTGCTTGAGTATTTTTTCTATTGGAAAAGACTGCACATTTGGAACAACTTCAAAAAGATATGTCTCTTTTATTTACTGAAGAAATCATAAAGGAGAAGGTTGCTGCTAGGATCAACAAATTTTGCTGACAGAATTAGGTTCAAACAAATGTTTCAATCTATTTTACATCACAATATGGGAAAGTACTTTGGCCAACATTCTTAAGAGGTTATGAAAAGTGTTGCATGCAAGCATCTGCATATCAATAGGTTAATCTGTTGTTTATACTTTTTCATACACCATTGCAAGTCGTACGGATGTCACATCAAAAACTAATAAGAAAATTAGCACTGGAATGGACTCTGATGAAATCAAACTAGAATTGATTTTGGATTCCAGTTTTGAGGTTGCAGACCTCCTTCACAAAGAAATAAAGGACCAACTCCTCAAAAAAATTTACACAACAAATCAACTCATTCATAAGGCCAAAGGTGTGATAAAACAATGTTTCACTTTCAGTCAAAGAATGTCCCCATTGAATGAAAGACAGAGTTTTTAGAAGACACGTGATAGTCATCAAACATAGGCCTCCTTCATAAATAAGTAGAGGGCCCACCATTGTTTAAGAATGAAGAGCATTTATTTCAGTATGACAGGGATTTCAAAAAAGACTACTGTCAAAAATGGTAAAATGAGTGAATTTTCACTATTTTTTAAACCTCATTTATAGAGAAGCAAAGGGATAGCTCTCCAAGGTTTTCACCATGAAAATCACCTCATACAAATGGTTAACAGGATGCTCAAAACAAGTTTCATCTTCATATCAAAGTATCCTCATCAGCAGATAAAAAGAAAAGCCCCATGATAAGTTTGAAAGGTATTTTGGGAGGGCTGCAAATAGTGTCTTTGTAAGTCTCCCTTGAAAACAAACTAAAGAAAAGGACAATCTCTTTAAGACCTTTTTCGCTTCTTCAAAAAAGGGGACAAAATCTTGGTGGACACATAGCAAGATGGCATTAGGGTTCCAAAGGGTTACATTAGTGGTTTCAAAAAGTGATGATCTCCTTGATTCAGAAATAGAGGTTTTGATCATAGTTTTAAAAATAAAAAATATTCCTACAACACAAACTATGAATGACCATATGATTTTGAGAAAACATTCAATTCAATATGACAAAGGTTGCAAAAGACAGAGGTTAAGGAGCGCCCGTGCAGTTTGTTTCAAAATGATTTTCTGACCAAAAAAAGATGAAATTTAAAAAATTGAGAGAGGTTTTTGTCCCTCATAGGTTCAATAAGAAAAACCTCCTTCTGTTTCTACACAGGTATCATGGTTTGTGAGAAATGTAAAAAATACAGATGTCACGGGAGAATTTCTGTACCAGGATTCACCATTTTGACCAGTGTTGGGAAAGTCAAATTTTTAATACCAAAATGGACACACAATGAAAAAAATAAAGCATATTTGGAAATTAAACTTCCATAGCTTTCCAACGAGCCATCTCGGGCCAAATTCCGACAACAGGAAGGCATCCAAAAGTAGCCTGCAATCAACACTATGTTTATCTGCACCAGCATTCACCATTTTTGACCAGTGTTGGGACAGTCAATTTTTGAACAACAAAATGAACACCAGATGAAAAAAATAAAGCATATTTGGAAATTAGACTTCCATAGCTTTCCAGCAAGCCATCTCGGGCCCAATTCCGACATCAGGAAGGCATCCAAAAGTGGCCTACAAACATCACTATGCATTTCTACACCAGGATTCACCAGTTTTGACCAGTGTTGGGAAAATCAATTTTTGAACAACCAAATGGACACCAAATGAAAAAATTCAAGTTTTTATGGAAATTAGACTTGCACAGCTTTCCAACGAGCCATCTCGTGCCCAATTATGACACCTGGAAGGCCTCCAAAACGGGCTGAAAAGTGCGCGGCGTGTTTGAGAGAAAATACAAGGGTTTTCTATTGATGCGCGACGCACCTGTAGCAGCGCGCGACGCTCTTTCTTCTGAACGTGATGCTTACCTAAAAACCTTCAAAAAAACTCTTTTTATATCTTCTCAACCAATCAAAAAGGGCCCTTAAGCATTTTTAAGGTATTCTCATTTACCTCGATGTTTTCGAGCTGCTAGATGGTGATTGAAAAAATGAAGCTCTTGGTATAAATCAATGTGTTTTGGTAAATGTTGAAAAAGTTTGTTATGGTGGGAGGCTGGTAGAGTGTTCATAATAGTTTCAATAGGCCTAAAAATATTTCCTCAAAACTGTGATGAAATACAAACTTTGTCAGCTATATGTAGTGGAGGAAACAATCGTAAGGAGGGTTGAATTTTTGTTGAAAATCTGAGACTGCTGTGGCTATGATTGCCCAAGGTTGACATAGTAATAATGGTGTGTCTATGATGATATCAAAGACATAAAAAACTGCCCTCAATACAATGCTAAAAGCATAAAACAACAAGTCAAAATATACACAGTAGTAGAGGTTTGTCAAATTGTTGGAGGTACCCTAACTGAGATAGGACAAAGCTAAACTCTGTCAGCTATATGTATTGATGAAAACAGTGTTAAGGAGGGTTAATATTTTTGTTTAAAGATCCGGGCTTGTAGTGGCTATGATTTCCCAACACTGACATAGTGAAAGTGGTGGGTTTTTATTGATGTCAAAAAACCTAATAAACTGCCCTCAAAACAATGTTAAAAGGTGGAGGCAGTTTTTAAAGGGAGAAACACAGTGTTTGAAAAGTGAAACAGTGAGCCTAATTTCAACAAAAGTGATCATTGTATGAGTGCTGTGTCATTTCAAAATTCCTCCCTGTGTGGTAAAAATCAAAAACTAGTGTTTCCTCCTTTGTTCCATGAAACAGAATTTAGTGAGTGAAACTGTTAATTCAATTAAAAGGTGTCTTGTCTGCCTGTGAATGTGAAACAGTGAAGTACAAGAGAAGTGTTTTTTATTGGGAGGGGTGTTTTGTTTGCTACAATGCTGTTTTTGCTCACACCAAAACACAAAGAGCTTGGTGACCTTACCCAAACACAGTGACCTTTTGACTGTGTGTGCCCTTTGTTTGACTATGCACTTGTCATTATAACTATTTGTTGATTGGCATACAAAAGGGGAAAAGCAATGATTTGGAAGGAGCAGAGACCTGATATCAAAGAAACATTTCACGTAGCATTTGAGGCAAATTTGCCTTGATAAAACAATGATTGACAAAGACGACAGAGTTGTCTTTGAGAAAGCATTTTAAAAAAAACCATTAGAGGCAGTCTGGTGTTGCAGAGAGCATTCAAAACAAGATGCCTCCCAGGAAAGACAACAGGAGTGGCCTACACAAGAGATTTGAGCTTGTTTCCACTGAAAAGGAGCACAGTGAGGCAGGGCATCAAGGTGAAGAAGAACACAATGATGAAGAGCAGCGCCATGAAGAAACTCAAAACAGTGATAGATGATGAGGGCTTTGCAAGTTTGTAGGAAGGAATTTTTCTTTGAATAGTGAAGGATAATGCAGTACCAGGGAGGAGGTTTTAGGAGCTAATTTGAAAATATTTCCTATGCTATAAATGACATAGAACACACCTAGTCTCTAAGAGAAAAGAAGACTTCGGTTGAGGTCTTTAAATCAGTTTGCAAGGGTGTTAAAACATTGATTTCAAAGCTACTTTGATCATCTGAAACCACAGAGAGAGACATTTATTGGAGATAGGGATTTTTTGTCAAAATTATAGAGATCTCCTTGCTGTGAGTGTTGAAAGAAAATTCTTGGTTGACGCAAGGATAAAAACAATGATCGAAGGAAAGAGGTTTTTGGTGCCAAAAACACAAGGATACTTCCATTCAAAAACCACAAACATGTCTTGTCAAAAACCTCTTGGCTCAAACACAATACTAAAGAGATGACTTTAGTGATGATGAGGAACAAGGCAAAGAGTTTAAACATAACAGTGATAATGAAGAGCAAAGTGATGGGCAGTGAGGCAGTGATGAAAGGGAACATTATGGAAGCCAACACAACAATAAGCATAGGGGTGATGAAGTACAAAACAGTGAATGGAAAGAGCATGACAGTCATAAAGAAGACATTGACAAAGATAAACAAGGTAGCCCTCAAGCAAGCAATGATGAGGGCAAGAAAATACAAAACATGGATCATGAAGGGCTTTCTCCAAAGCATGTGCTAGTTGCCTCTCCTAGGCAAGGGGCCGTGACTTCTTCACCAAAGCTAAGAATGCCAAACAACAAAGAAGAAAACCAAGAAAAGCTCAAAATTGCCCAAAGAGGGCACCCAGTGAGGAAAAAGGAGAGAGACACCTTTAGGCTTGGAATTTTGGCCCGAGATTCTAGAAATATTTCTAAAAATCCTTGAGGGACTTGCTCACCAAAATTGAGCGAAATTCGACATGTTTTGGTTTTTTGTCATTTTTGGGTTTTTGGCCAAAACTCATGGGCATCGCCATTTCAGTTTGGGGCATCATCAAAGGATGAAAATGTTATCATTGGATGCCATAATTTCAGGAGCACATACTCAGCGATTTTTAGAACATTTGAAGATCATTTTCTCCCCCAAAATGGCGAAAAACACTCACTTTTTCTACACTCTGCCCCGTTTATCAGCAAGGCTTATTTTTTGGGTTTTTACACACAGGTCTATTTTTAGAAGACTTCTAGTGGTTATTTGGGAGAAAAATAAACATTTTCAGAAATTAGACACTTAGAGCTTTCCAATGAGCTATCATGAGCTTCATTTTGACATCGGGAAGGCTTCCAAAAGTTGCCGGCAAGTCGGGGGACCTTTTGCTGATGTATTTTTTGAGTATTTTTGTAAAAATTGAACCTTTCAAAACTGATCTTTCTTCATGTGCGTTTAGCTATTTTTGTACATGAGAAGTTATGAAAATTCAATTTATTTCCCTCTTTTAGCATTTTTTAGATATTTTATGAGATATTTTGTGCCTTGGGCTTTGCAAAGCCTCAAGGACAAAATAAGATATTTTGGATAGGCCAATGCGATTGCAAGTTGAAGTAAGAGGTTTTCCTCACTTTGGCCTATATATTCCAAAGGTTTTCATTGTAAACAAGGCTGAACTTGATGAATAGAAGCAATATATGGTCATATAAGCTTTGGAATAAATACTTGTCTCGTGCTTTTGGATAGTCTCTTGGATGTTCTTGGATGATGAAAGAGGATTGTTGTTGGATTCCATGACTTGGTAGAATGGTATAGTGTCTCTCTCTTTGTTTTGTTTCCTAGTTTTCATTCATAAATCCATGTTCTTGCTTGCTATAGGACAGTAGAGAATAAATTTGAGACATGCCCTTGGAGGCACCTCAAATTTCCTGTTTCTTCATAGCTTCCATGTTTTCTTCATTCTTAGTCATATTAAAGAATTCTTGATTGCTCTTTAATAACTTAAGGATATTGTTGCTTGTTCCATTCATGGTTTTATGTATGCTAAGTATGATTTACGGTATGCCCTGCTTACTCATGGCTAGCCATAGCTCCATCCATGAAATTTCTCTTTGACTGATTAGATTGTCATTTGTTGAACCAAGGAGGTCTTGTTCTGATCTTGCCCTTTGCCCAAGACTATGTAATCTTGTTTTCAAAGTGCCCAATAACTTGAAGTACTGTGTTTAGGCATTTCGGCATAGTGATTTGAGTTGTTTGTCTGTCTTAAGTGTATTTCCCCAAAGTCTGATAGCCATTTCCCAAAGTTAGAGAGTCATATATCTCTATGCATGGCTTGAATGTTTATTTATATGTATTGATTAGCTTATAGTTACATTTCTCATGATTAATGGTTTGCCCTAACATGTTTATGTCATCTATTAAACTAGTTATGCTTGAAATCCTTTGTTGCTCACAAAATTGATGTCCATCTTACTCCATTTTGCCCAAAGATCCTTTCTACCTCGAATCAAATCAGCCCTTCAACAACCTTGTATCACCGTCTGATAGCTTTCTTGACCTCTTCGACCCCATAGCTCAGTTGATCTGACATATTTTGACCTATCTTATATCTTTGATCAGTTTCATCCCTCACAACCTAAAAACCAAAACCAAAAAAACCTACTTCATAACTAGCCTAAAATTAGAAAATAATAAGCAAACACACAGATATCCCTTACACAAATAGAGAGAGCCCTCTCCGAGTCCAGGAAGGCTAGGTCCTTGGGCTCCAAAGATTGGTTTGATGTTACACTGTCATTTGGATTTCCAATCAGCCAAATCACGGGACCCTAACATAATGGCGATCATGGTGGGACTTTTGAGTCAAAACATCCTAGGTATCCCTTAGGAACTCTGAAAATCTCAGTCAAACTTAGAAGAGTAGAATCTGGTTGTCTCACCATCCTAGCAAAATGATGACTCAGCTGTAGGACACTCTTACAAACCTTAGGACTACATAAAAACTCAGAAAAATCCCAAAAAACTCCCTTAAATTGGTTTTTGTCAGCACTGGTGGTGGACCATACACATATACCTCAAAACAACTAAAAATCCACGTGGCGACTCTACTAGCCTCCAGTATACCTTACATACTTTACTAAACTCTAGGCTATTATCTGATTGAGCCACCTCATCGCCACCCTAACATAATGGTGATCACGGTGGGACTCTGAGTGATAAAAAAGCTTAGTTTCCCTAAAACCTTTAGAGGCCTTAAAAATACTATCTGATTGACTTATCCAACCGCTCACTAACATAATGGCGATCACGGTGGGAATTTGAGTCAAAACATCCTAGGTATCCATTAGGAACCCTCAAAATCTCAGTCAAACTTAGAAGAGTATAATCTGGTTGTCTCACCATCCTATCAAAATGATGACTCAGCTGTAGGACACTCTTACAAACCTTAGGACTACATAAAGAACTCAGAAAAACCCCAAAAAACTCCCTTAGATTGGTTTTTGTTAGTACTGGTGGTGGACCATACACATATACCTCAAAACAATTAAAAATCCACCTGGCGACTCCACTAGCCTCCAGTAGGCCTTACTACTTTACTAAACTCTATGCTACTATCCAATTGAGCCACCTCATCGCCACACTAACATAATGGCGATCACGGTGGGACTCTGAGGGATAAACAAACTTAGTTTCCCTAAATCTTTAGAGACCATTGAGAATACTATTTGGCTGACTTATCCCACCGCTCACTAACATAATGGCGATCATGGTGGGACTTTGAGTCAAAACATCCTAGGTATCCCTTAGGAACTCTCAAAATCTCAGTCAAACTTAGAAGAGTAGAATCTAACTCTTTCACCATCTTAGCAAAATGATGATTCAGTTGTAGAAAACTCTTCCAAACCTCACAGGCAAGCAGTCCATAGAATCATTTAAAGTAAATTTTTTTTGTTTTCACCACCCTAGCAAAGTGATGAAATAGGTTTAGAATACTTTAATAAACCATAGGCTACACATAAAAACTCAGAAAACCCCAAAACATTCCCATATTGGTTTTTCCCTAGTTACTGGTGGTGGACCATAGCTACATCTTTACAAAAAAAACCAAGTTCCACCTGGCGACTCCACTAGTCTCCAGTAGGCCTATTACTCCACTAGTCCTTATAAAGTCTCCTAGGAATGCATTAAGCAATCCCAATCATGCTGATGGTGGACATCACAGTTCAAATCCTCCACCTGGCGACTCCACAACCTTCATTAGACCAAAAGACTCCACTGGTAGAGAAATTTAGACTGATTGAAAAGACATAGTGACCCTTTCTGATTAACAAATATGGATCCAAGGACACAAAGGATATATGCTCCGATGAGCAGAGAACATATCCCTGGATTCCCACACAAAATGCCTAAAGACGTAAATTGGATAGAAAACCTACCTATCTTGAAAAGGTTGATGACCCATTGTTACACCTCATCAATTTTCATATACATATATGGAGGTTAAAGGTTGAATGGCATGAGGACTGCCTCGTGAAAATGTTCATGGGTACATTAGAAGGAAAGGCAAGAGAATGGTATGAAGGCCTAGAACCTGGCATCTTGTTTTCTTTGAAGGATTTCCACAAAGTATTTTGTAAACACTATATAGGGCATTTTACATCTCTATCATTGGCTGAAAATTGTTGTGATCAATCTGAAAACCTCATACAACACCTTGTAAGCATTGATGAAAACTTAGGAAATTGGCATCCTGAGGATTATTTAGAGGAGATCCATAATTTTCTTACCCAAAATAACCATCAAGATGACCAAGAAGAGTTGATCCTAGATGAAATCCATCAAAAAATAAGAGAGGATCCACAAGAGCTCTTTGAAAAGGTTGAAACAAATAACAATCCATATGCCTTTCCTTGTAAAATACAGGAGGACATTCAGCCACAAGATCAACTTCCACAAAAAATGGAAAGAAATTGTTGCCCAATCCAAAGAAAACAGAAAATACCTCCTCCTTTAACTGAAAAGGAAATAGATCAGATGTTATCCACTACTGCCTTACCTACTAAAGAAATTGCTCATAAAGAAATAATAGAACAAATTGTTGTTAAGGTTGATATACTTCCTCAAGAAGACATTCATCCTTGTGAGCATTCACAAAAGGAAGAAAGACAACATAGTTCCACCCAGAAAAAGAGAAAGACACCACCCCTTTCAACAAAAGAAGAAACCAATGAAATCCTAAGAATACAACTAGCATCCAAACCTTTTTGTAAAGAATATATGTATATTTGTTCTACTACTGATTTATCTACTAATGCATTTTCTTATACTAAAAGTACAGAACAGACTGATGCTGATACTAAAATTTATTCTCAAGAAGACCTGGTGCTAAAGAATAGTCCTACTCATCAAGATAATGGCTCACAAACATGAATCATCTCACTAAATCAGGGTGTACCAAGATTTCTTGAAGGTAGCATAACATTACTTTCTGAAGTTGCCAAATCAGATAATCATAAAGAGGGATAAGGGGTTATTTCTCAAAAGAATCCCAAGGTTAGTCAAGTAATGAGGGAGTAATCCTAAATGAGGTCTATTGTTCAAATCCTCTAGGCCAGCTACTATTCGAAGACCCCTTTGCTGTTTCCCTAGAAACCTTTAAAGAAGGAGTAGTGTGTTCTACCATGAACAATTTGCTGCAAAGTATGAGGAAAAACTTAAGCACTACTGTCCGAAAACAAGCCAAATGGAGGTGGCCTTTTCATTACTTCAGCATCAGGAAAGAGCTAAACCAGAGTAACCCACGTAATCATCTACTCGACTGGTTACATTGGAAAAGAGAGTTCACCAAACAAATGTCTATTGTGTATAGATTAGATTAGGATAGATAAACAACAATGGAAAATAAGCTCAGCCTTGTGAGCATATTTTCAGTTCTAGATTGTTTGAAGAAAAAGAGAGAAAACAAAAAATTCAAAAAAAAAAAGAAAAATAGAAAAGAGGGCAAGTTGAAAAATATAAAATAGGCCCCATGTTCAAAAAACAGTCATTCAGAAAGCGCACAAGTCTAAATGCCGCTACTAGTGCTCAAATGTCTTGTTAAATTATCTAGCCTAATCATAGTTGAACATGTTTTAAATTTATTTGCTGATAAGTTAGTGAGTGGAAAATATGGTCAACATTGTGTAAGCTTGACTTATCAAAGAGAGTAGATTAGAAAAAGATACTGGTTCCACATGCTCAAAATAGAACCAAAGAGGAAAGCGGGGATGAAAAACAAATTGTGCATCCTAGCCCCGTTTTTCCTAGTTTCCATTTTATGCAAAATAATATTTGTGTGCAGCTTGTCTTTCATGCCACAAGTACATGAAAAATCAGACTGTCTAACCCTGATTTGATCATTTTTCAATTTCATGTTTTAGATTAGAGAACAAAATCCTGTCAAACAGCTTAATCTTGACAGTTGATCTAGCATAGGTAGAGAAACAAAGGAGTTCATCAGTTTAATCTGAAATCTCAGTGGATATAAGTGTAGAATTAGATAGTGTCGTTTTTCAAAAATATTATGCCAAAGGGTTGCTAGTCCAAATGAACCCGAAAGAAGAAAAAATGTTAGGGAATATAGTTGGGTAGGTAGAAATGTCCTTAATGCTAATCATTCTGTCAATTCTCAGAAATGGCATCAAGAAAGAATGAAATTTGCGCCAATGGATAAGGCACTGGTCTTCATAAGCCAAAGATCTGCAATTCTGGACACTTCCTAAAAAGGAGCTGCCCTCCCCAAATGGAGCCACTGTTAGCCATCAGTATTTTTCACCTGTTGTTGATGACTAGATTCCTAGCTGAGTTTTCTAGAAGCTGATCTCCATATGTCAAATTGTCATCTAGAAAACCCCCAAACAATTTTTTTCTTTCCTAGCCCGATCTGTCAGCCTATAATCAGAGTAATCTTCAGTTTTAAAGTCATGTCTTGTTTCAGCAAAATATCCCTGTCTATAGCTGTCTTGGTCTTGCTGGTCTACTATCATTTTCCCCTTGGTTCTCATGAAACTCACTGTTCAATGTTTGACAAAGTGTCTCCTTTCCTATCCTTGATCTTCTTGTCAAACACAATCAGAATCAATGAAAGCTGCCCCTAAGTTAGGTAGTGGCGCTTTAGAGAAATCCCTTCCTCGAAAAAAATAGTCTGAGCCAGAATCCTTTGTTCAATATCAACCAGCCCTGAATTAGCGCTTAATCTGCAAAAGCAAACCTTGATATACCCCTAGGTCGCACCACTAAGAGGTCTTGTTATCTCAGTCTAGAAAAAATTCTACAAAGATCTAATACAGAAAGAGATGAGCATGTGCACAGTCTAAAGGAATATGCTTAAGATTGGGAAAAATCTCCATAGAACACTAAAGGAGCTTTTAACGTTTCAAAGTCATATTGTTTGCATCTCTGTAGGGGGGAAATTGAATGACAAACAGTATCCACACAAAAGCAAAGAGACAGTCCAAATAAGTCTCTCATGTTGAAGGAATTTGCCATCATTAAGCAGATGGAGAGCTGAAATGAAAAGAGAGCACGAGTACATATTTCAAAAGTCAAAAGTTTTCCAAAAAACAGAGATATATATTTCAAGGAAAGATGACACAGTTTTGGAAATAGATGAAATATGATGACTATGATGACCTCCTTCAAAAGAGAAAATGTTAGAAGACATCATGCTGATAACCTCCTCCAGAAAAAGAGCAGATGGTTAGAAAGGCATGATGTGGCCTCCTTCATGAACAAGCAGAGGGCCAACATGTTTTTAAATGATTTCAAGACTGTTGTAGGCCACCTCCTTCCAAGGGATAAAACAAAGGATGCATCAGTAGGTTTTAAAGTGTGCTTGAGTATTTTTTCTATTGGAAAATACTGCACATTTGGAACAACTTCAAAAATATGTCTCTTTTATGCACAGAAGAAATCATAAAGAAGAAGGCTGCTGCTAGGATCAACAAATTTTGCTGACAGATTTAGTTCAAACAAATGTTTCAATATATTTTACATCACAAGATGGGAAAGTACTTTGGCCAGCATTCTTAAGAGGTTATGAAAAGTGTTGCATGCAAGCATCTGCATATCAATAGGTTAATCTGTTTTTTATACTTTTTCATACACCATTGCAAGTCATAGGGATGTCACATCAAAACCTGATAAGAAAATTAGCACTGGAATGGACTCTAATGAAATCAAACTAGAATTGATTTTGGATTCTAGTTTTGAGGTTGCAGAACTCCTTCACAAAGAAATAAAGGACTAGCTCCTCAAAAAACTTTACACAGCAAATCAACTCATTCATAAGGCCAAAGGTGTGATAAAACAATGTTTCACTTTCAGTCAAAGAATGTCCCCATTGAATGAAAGACATAGTTTTTAGAAGACACGTGACAGTCATCAAACATAGGCCTCCTTCATAAATAAGTAGAGGGCCCACCATTGTTTAAGAATGAAGAGCATTTATTTCAGTATGACAAGGATTTCAAAAAAGACTGCTGTCAAAATGGTAAAATGAGTGAAGTTTCACTATTTTTTAAACCTCATTTACAGAGAAGCAAAGGGATAGCTCTCCAAGGTTTTCACCATGAAAATCACCTCATACAAATGGTTAAGAGGATGCTCAAAACAAGTTTCATCTTCATATCAAAGTATCCTCATCAGCAAATAAAAAGAAAAGCCCCATGATAAGTTTGAAAGGTCTTTTGGGAGGGCTACAAATAGTGTCTTTGTAAGTCTCCCTTGAAAACAAACTAAAGAAAAGCACAATCTCTTTAAGACCTTTTTCGCTTCTTCAAAAAAGGGGACAAAATCTTGGTGGACACATAGCAAGATGGCATTAGGGTTCCAAAGGGTTACATTAGTAGTTTCAAAAAGTGATGATCTCCTTGATTAAGAAACAGAGGTTTTGATCATAGTTTTAAAAATAAAAAATATTCCTACAACAAAAACTATGAATGACCATATGATTTTGAAAAAATATTCCATTCAATATGACAAAGGTTGCAAAAGACAGAGGTTAAGGAGCGTCAGGGCAGTTTGTTTTAAAATGATTTTATGACCAAACAGAGATGAAATTTACAAAAGTGAGAGATTTTTTTTTCCCTCATAGGTTCAAGAAGAAAAACCTCCTTCCGTTTCTACACAGGTATCATGGTTTGTGAGAAATGTAAAAAATACAGATGTCACGGGAGAATTTCTGCACCAGGATTCACCATTTTGACCAGTGTTGGGACAGTCAATTTTTGAACACCAAAATGGACAAAAAATAAAACAAATAAAGCATATTTTGAAATTATACTTCCATATCTTTCCAACGAGCCATCTCGGGCCGAATTCCGACAACAGGAAGGCATCCAAAAGTAGCCTGCAATCAACACTATGTTTTTCTGCACCAGCATTCACCATTTTTTACCAGTGTTGGGGAAGTCAATTTTTGAACACCTAAATGGACACCAAATGAAAAAAATCAAGAATATTTGGAAATTAGACTTCCATATCTTTCCAACGAGCCATCTTGGGCCCAATTCTGACACCGGAAAGGCATCCAAAAGTGGCCTACAAACATCACTATGCATTTCTACACCAGGATTCACCAGTTTTGACCAGTGTTGGGAAAATCAATTTTTGAACAACCAAATGGACACCAAACGAAAAAATTCAAGCTTTTATGGAAATCATACTTCCACATCTTTCCAAAAAGCCATCTTGTGCCCAATTCTGACACCAGGAAGGCCTCAAAAACGGGCTGCAAAGTGTGCGACGCGTTTGAAAAATTGCGTGGCGCACCTGGGAGAGAAAATACAAGAGTTTTCTATTGATGCACGGTGCGCCTGTAGCACCGTGCGGCGCTCTTGCTTCTGAACGTGATGCTCACCTAAAAACCTTCAAAAAAACTCTTTTTAGAGCTGCTCAACCAATCAAAAGGGGCCCTTAAGCATTTTTAAGGTATTCTCATTTACCTCCTTGATGTTTTCGAGCTGCTAGATGGTGATTGAAAAAATGAAGCTCTTGGTATAAATCAATGTGTTTTGGTAAATTTTGACAAAGTTTGTTACGGTGGGAGGCTGGTAGAGTGTTCATAATAGTTTCAACAGGCCTAAAAATATTTCCTCAAAACTGTGATGAACTACAAACTTTGTCAGCTATATGTAGTGGAGGAAACAATGGTAAGGAGGGTTGAATTTTTGTTGAAAATCTGAGACTGCTGTGGCTATGATTGCCCAAGGTTGACATAGTAATAATGGTGTGTTTATGATGATATCAAAGACCTAAAAAACTGCCCTCAATAAAGTGCTAAAAGCATAAAACTACAAGTCAAAATATACACAGTAGTAGAGGTATGTCAAATTGTTGGAGGTACCCTAACTAAGATAGGACAAAGCTAAACTTTGTCGGCTATATGTATTGATGAAAACAGTGTTAAGGAGGGTTAATATTTTTGTTTAAAGATCCGGGCTTGTAGTGGCTATGATTTCCCAACACTGACATAGTGAAAGTGGTGGGTTTTTATTGATGTCAAAAAACCTAATAAACTTCCCTCAAAACAGTGTTAAAAGGTGGAGGCAGTGTTTAAAGGGAGAAACACAGTGTTTGAAAAGTGAAATAGTGAGCCTAATTTCAACAAAAGTGATCATTGTATGAGTTTTGTGTCATTTCAAAAGTCCTCCCTGTGTGGTAAAAACAAAAACCAGTGTTTCCTCCTTTGTTCCATGAAACAGAATTTAGTGAGTGAAACTGTTAATTCAATTAAAAGGTGTCTTGTCTACCTGTGAATGTGAAACAGTGAAGTACAAGAGAAGTGTTTTTGATTGGGAGGGGTGTTTTGTTTGCTACAAGGCTGTTTTTTCTCACACCAAAATACAGAGAGCTTGGTGACCTTACCCAAACATAGTGACCTTTTGACTGTGTATGCCTTTTGTTTGACTATGCACTTGTCATTATAACTATTTGTTGATTGGCATACAAAAGGGGAAAATAAATGATTTGGAAGGAGTAGAGACCTGATATCAAAGAAACATTTGACACAGCATTTGAGGCAAATTTTCCTTGATCAAACAGTGATTAACAAAGAAGACAGAGTTGTGTTTGAGAAAGCATTTCAAAAAAAACCATTAGAGGCAGTTTGGTGTTGCAGAGAGCATTCAAAACAAGATGCCTCCCAGGCAAGACATCAGGAGTGGCCTGCACAAGAGATTTGAGCCTGTTTCCACTGAAAAGGAGCACAGTGAGGCAGGGTAGCAAGGTGAAGAAGAACATAGTGATGAAGAGCAGTGCCATGAAGAAACTCAAAACAGTGATAGATGATGAGAGCTTTGCAAGTTTGTAGGAAGGAATTTTTCTCTGAATAGTGAAGGATAATGCAGTACCAGGGAGGAGGTTTTAGGAGCTAATTTGAAAATATTTCCTATGCTATAAATGACGTAGAACACACCTAGTCTCTAAGAGAAAAGCAGACTTAGGTTGAGGTCTTTAAATCAGTTTGCAAGGGTGTTAAAACATTGATTTCAAAGCTACTTTGATCATATGAAACCACAGAGAGAGACATTTATTGGAGATAGGGCTTTTTTGTCAAAATTATAGAGATCTCCTTGCTGTGAGTGTTGAAAGAAAATTCTTGGCTAAAGCAAGGATAAAAACAATGATCGAAGGAAAGAGGTTTTTGGTGCCAAAAACACAAGGATACTTCCATTAAAAAACCACAAACATGTCTTGTTAAAAACCTCTTGGCTCAAACACAATACTAAAGAGATGACTTTAGTGATGATGAGGAACAAGGCAAAGAGTCTAAACACAACAGTGATAATGAAGAGCAAAGTGATGGGCAGTGAGGTAGTGATGAAAGGGAACATTATGGCAGCCAGCACAGCAATAAGCATAAGGGTGATGAAGTACAAAACAATGGAGGGAAAGAGCATGACATTCATAAAGAAGGCATTGACAAAGATAAACAAGGCAGCCCTCAAGCAAGCAATGATGAGGGCAAGCAAATACAAAACATGGATCATGAAGGGCATTCTCCAAAGCATGTGCTAGTTGCCTCTCCTAGGCAAGGGGCCATGACTTCTTCACCAAAGCTAAGAATGCCAAACAACAAGAGGAAAACCAAGAAAAGCTCAAAATTGCCCAAAGAGGGTACCTAGTGAGGAAAAGGAGAGAGACACCTTTAGGCTTGGAATTTTGGCCTGAGCTTCTAGACATATTTCTAAAAAGCCTTGAGGGACTTTGCTCACCAAAATTGAGCGAAATTCGACATGTTTTGGTTTTTTGTCATTTTTGGGTTTTTGACCAAAACTCATGGGCATCTCCATTTCAGTTTGGGGCATCATCAAAGGATGAAAATGGTATCATTGGATGCCATAATTTCAGGAGCACATACTCAGAAATTTTTATAACATTTGAAGATCATTTTCTCCCCCAAAATGGCGAAAAACACTCGCTTTTTCTACACTCTGCCCCGTTTATCAGCAAGGCTTATTTTTTGGGTTTTTACACACAGGTCTATTTTTGGAGGACTTCTAGTGGTTAGTTGGGAGAAAAATAAAAATTTTCAGAAAGTAGACACTCAGAGCTTTCCAACGAGCTATCATGAGCTTCATTTTGACACTGGGAAGGCTTCCAAAAGTTGCCAGCAAGTCAGGGGACCTTTTGCTGATGTATTTTTTGAGTATTTTTTTAAAAATTGAACCTTTCAAAACTAATCTTTCCTCATGTGCGTTTATCTATTTTTGTACATGAGAAGTTATGAAAAGTCAATTTATTTCCTTCTTTTAGCATTTTTTAGATATTTCATGAGATATTTTGTGCCTTGGGCTTTGCAAAGCCTCAAGGACAAAATAAGATATTTTGGATAGGCCAATGAGATTGCAAGTTGAACTAAGAGGTTTCCCTCACTTTGGCCTATATATTCCAAAGGCTTTAATTGTAAACAAGGCTAAAATTGATGAATAGAAGCAATATATGGTCATATAAGCTTTGGAAGAAATACTTGTCTCATGCTTTTGGATAGTCTCTTGGATGTTCTTGGATGATGAAAGAGGATTGTTGTTTGTCAAACCAGGAGGTAACTCCACAAAACTGCAATGTATATTAGCTGAAGAATGTACATGCTTATATAGATGGGAGGTGAGGCTATTGGGATTCAGCTCCCAATGACTCTTGTGGCAATTACTTATTTCCTAATAACAAATAATATACAAAAATAAGTAAATAGCACCCATCCATAGGATTAGAGTGTCAACATTTGCTAATCCGAAGGGATGTTGGTGAGCCCAAACATCGATTTGAACTTTTCAAACTTTTCTCTTCCAAGTGCTTTGGTGAAGATATCAATAGTTTGCTCATTTGTGGAACAATGATGTAGATGGATGGTTTTGGCCTGAACATGATGTCGAATTAGATGGTATTTTGTATTGATGTGCTTTGTTCGATCATGGAACTTTGGGTTCTTGGCCAACTTTATTGCAGAAGTGTTGTCGATCATGAGTGGTGTGGAGTACATTTGTTTCATCTGCAAATCTTCAAGGATTTTCTGGAGCCACACAATTTCCTTTGTTGCTTCAGCTGCTGCCACATATTCTGCCTCGGTCATGGAATCTGCTGGAACTGACTGTTTGCGTGATCTCCATGAGGCAGCTCCTGATCCAAGACTCATGGTGTAACCTGTAGTAGACACCCCTGTTTCTTTGTCGCCATCAAAGTCTGAATCAGAGTATGCGGTCAAGATGAAGTCGCCTACCTGTGTATATTTGAGTCCAAAGTCTTGAGTCCCCTTCAAGTACCTTAGTACTCTTTTTGCAGCAGACCAATGTCCTTCACAAGGTTTTTGCATGAACCTTGAGAGGATTCCAACAGCAAATGAGATGTCAGGTCTGGTGGTGGTCAGATAGATAAGACTTCCTACAAGCTGTCTATACTTATTTGCATCCTCAAATTCCTTCCCTTCAACTGATGTGAGCTTCAAGTTTTGTTCCATTGGAGTGCCTAAGGGTTTACAATCATCCATGCCAAATTTGTTCGAGAGATCTCCAATGTACTTCTTCTGAGAAAGAAAGATGAATTTAGGATGTTGAATTACTTCAATACCCAAATAGTAATGAACATGACCCAAATCAGTCATTTCAAAACCTTTCTTCAACTCTTTCTTCATGGATGCAATATAGCTCTCATTGTTTCTTGTTATCAAAAGATCATCTACATATACCACAAGATATACAACTGTTTTTCCAACTTTCTTAACAAACAAAGTTGCATCATCAAGATCAAAGTGTTTGAAATCAAGGTTCAGAAGATGCTCGGTCAACTTCTCATACCAGGCTCGTGGTGCTTGCTTGAGGCCATACAAGGATTTCACAAGTTTGCAAACTTTGTGTTCTTGACCCTTTATCACAAATCCTTCTGGCTGGGACATATAAACTTTCTCCTTGAGATCTCCATTCAAGAAGGTTGTTTTTACATCCATCTGATGGACTTTCCATCCACTCTGAGCTGCTAAGGCAAAGAGAGTCCGGATGGTGGTCCATTTTGTTGTGGGAGCAAACGTTTCTTCATAATCAATTCCTTCCTTCTGTGCGAATCCTTTTGCCACAAGCCTGGCCTTGTGCTTGTCAAGTGAGCCGTCTGCTTTGTACTTGTTCTTGTAGACCCACTTACAACCAATTGGTTTCGCTCCCAAAGGCGGATCAACCAGCTTCCAAGTGCCATTCTTTATCAAGGCATCATACTCCTTCTGCATCGCTTCTTTCCATTCATCATGAGAAGCGGCTTCTTTAAAGGAAGTTGGTTCATGATCTGTAGACAAACTCATTTCACAGTTATAAGAAATATCCATATCAACAGGGGAATCAGAATTATCTACATCACCTTCGATTTCTTGAGTGGAACTTCTTGTTCCTGTTTTTCCAACCTCATCAGGATGAACATCCTCCAGTGTCTTTGTCAGCCATTTGGGGGGACCTTTCTGAGATGGCCCTGGCTAGTCACTTGACTGAGTTGGGATTGATTCAAGATTCAATCTCCCAATTCTGTCGATCACATCATCCAATGTGTCATCCGTGGTTGTTTCTTCATGTGGGGGAGAGTGTGGTTCAGGAAATGATTCCACGGTTTGATTCAATATCGGAATCCCCCCTTCAAGGTGTGGAATCACATTATCAAATTCTTTGAAAGACTTTGCATGTGTGAATCTATCCAGGCGATCAAGTTACCGCTCAACAACCTTGTCACTCTTGGATGATTCAAGAAATATGACATCTCTTGCTATCACAAACTTCTTATTTGCTTCATCATAGAGATGATATCCTTTGGAGGTATTGGAGTACCCCAAGAAGATACATTTTCTACTTCTAGCACCAAGTTTGTTCCTTTGACCCTTGGGTATGAAGGCATAACAGGTGGACCCAAAGACCCTGAAATGCTTTACCGAAGGAATGTGGCCATGCCACATTTCAAAAGGAGTTTTGTTTCTAATTGAACTTGAAGGACACCTATTCTTTATGTAAACGACACATAGAACTGCATCAGCCCAAAACATCAATTTTACATTCTTGAAAAATAACATGGAGCAGACCATATTTAAAATAGTTCTGTTCATTCTTTCAGCCACACCGTTCTGTTGTGGATTATATGGCACAGTTGTTTGATGTTTGATTCCATGTTGACGAAGATAATTTTCAAATTCGTTTGAAGTGTATTATTTTCCATTATCAGTATGTAGAGAGCCAATATGTGTTTGTGCATCATTTTCAATCCATGCATGAAAATTTTTGAAAGTTTGAAAAGCATCAGACTTATTCTTCAGTAAGTAAATCCAACACATTCTGGTGTAGTCATCAATAAATGTCATCATGTATTTGTTTCCATTTGCGGAAGCAATAGGCATAGGGCCACATAAATCTGAATGAACAAGTTCAAGTTTCCTATGTGCTCTTGAGTGTGAATCATGAAATGGCTGTTTGCTATGCTTTCCTAGAATACATGCATCACATTCCTTAGGTTTTCTAGGAATTGTAGGCAGTCCATCAACACCATTTTTCTTCAACAAACGAAGGCTGTCATAATTTAAGTGTCAAAATCTAGCATGCCATAAAAGACTTGATGGAAATGTACCTTCATCATGATATGAACTGAATGCAAAGTTTTGAGCATGAGCAGATGAACCTTTCAGCTTCAAGAGTCTCCCTTCTTCTATTCCCTCCATGACAAGTGAGTGATCTGATGCTGATCTGACCTCTGCCTTGCCATCAAACAAGTGAACTGAGTGTCCTTGCTGCCGGATTTCGATCAGGGACAACAAGTTTCTCTTCAACTCCAGGAGGTATAGAACCTCATGTAGGATATGATCAGGAAGACCAGGCAGTTTAAGCCTGACTGTGCCAAGCCCTGATGGCTTGAGTTTGGATTTATCTGCGAAATATACTGCTCCATCAACTTTGTCAGTGAATTCTTCAAAAAATCTTTTCTAAATGTCATGTGACATGTTGCTCCTGAATCTAGCAACCAATCATCTCTCCATGAAGTAAATGAAACATCAAATAGGTTTTCAGTTACTCCATTGTTACAATGTGCTAGAACAGAATGAGCTGATTCAACTGGTTTACCTTTGTCTTTGTCATCAATTTTACCTCTGTCTTGATTTGTTTGCTGCTGAGCTTTAGATTGTCTGCCCCCCTTTTCTCCGAAGTTTCTTCTTCGTCTTCTACCTTCTCTTCCTCTGGATGGACCTGAAGCGTGTCTCTTTTCTCTCTGTGCCAAGTAGGCAGCCTCTTTAGAAGATGAAGGGACTGTCATCTTCTTTTGAAGGAGGAGAGAAAAAAACTCTGCTGGAAAATTTCTCTTGAAGGAGAGAAAACAAAAAAATCTATTGCTGGAAAATATACTCAATTAAAAGGGCAAAAACTCTTGCTGGAAAAAAATAAAAATTTCTGAGTTTAAAAAATCTTTCTGGAAACTAAATCTGCTCAGAAAACTTTGCTGGAGACTGAATTTAAAAAAAAAAAAAAAAAAACTCTATGCTATAGACTGATTCTGCATAAAAAAAATGTATTTTTTTTTTGTGTTGGGAAAAAAATGTATATAAAAGGATGATATGGAATGGTGAATGGGGCGTATGGGCAGTGATGCAATATGAGGGGCGGTGTATTAGAAGGTGGGGAGGGGGGGCGATATGAAATAGCAATTGGAAGGGTCGCAATGGAAGTATTATGGTATTATGAAAGCGTTGTATATAAAACGTAATGTGGAGGCGTTTTATATAAAATGTGAATGGAGGTGTTTTATGGCAAACAGTGGTCGGATATATAACCAAAGGCGTTGTATATAAAACGTATTGTATATAACCAAAGGTATTGTATATAAACAAAGGCGTTGTATATATGTATTAACAACAATGCAATGCAATGACAATAATGCAATGCAATGACAGCGTTTGAATGTATTAACAACAACGCATATATAATATAGCGTTTAATAGTCAATGGACACGGCGTTTTAAATGACAGCGTTGAACAGAGTTGGATATCGACGTGGAGGAGGGCCGACAGGCCACGGAGGACGGAGGGCGGAGGACTGTAAGGTGGTGAGTTAGACGCAGACGGCGGTGTGAGTTTGCAGGTGGTGAGTTAGACGCAGAGAGGAGCGTAAGGTGCCGTGGGGAGAACGAAACAGCGTTCACGTGAGGGTCGAACTGGTTACTCTGTAAGACTGTGGTATGAGTTGGGGGAGCGTGTAGAGTGGAGAGGTATTGAGTGATCGATTGGGAAGAGAGCGGATAGTTGCAGGTTGGGACCGGGTAACGCAGGTGGGAGGGTGTTGACAGGGTGCGTGGAGAGGTGGAGTGCGAGCAGGGAGGGCGCGGATTTGGGAGCCGCAGGGTGGGTGTAGGTGAGAAGAGGGCGTAAGATTAATGCGTAGTGTGGAGCGATAAGGATTGCAGGAGGAGGCGTGTGGAGTTGTATTGCTAGTGGAGAGGCCGCGTAGATGCAGATTGGGGAGAGCATGGGAGGGGGCCGCTCTAGCAGCAGGGGGAGGAGCGATGGGAGTGCAGATAATCGAGAGGAAGGGAAGTGGTTCGATGAGAGGAGTCGAATAGTTAATGCAGAGTTGGAGTTGTGGACGGGGTAAGCGTTGCAGGCCGTGGGTAAGGCGGTAAGGTGAGGGACGTTTCGTATACCAATGTTGAAGTATGTGCAGTGATATACAGCAAAGGAGGGAGCGCAGGGTTTGAAAATGGGAGGTGAGGTGAGCGCAGGGATAAATGGAGAGCGGAGGTGAGTGAATGGAGCGTAGGGATGAGTGAGGAGGCCCAAAAGGGCGTTACATAAAAAAAATTTGAACTTGAATCTGCAGAAGACAATTGCAGGACTGCTGGACTGGCAGAGCCTGCAATTTGCAGATTGACAGAGCCTGCAGTCGGCAGGAGCTGGAGCTGCAAATGTCAGTGCTATTTAGGGAGAAAAAAATGCAGAATAACAGTCTAGCAATTAGGAGCAGCAGAAAACAATTAATAAAAATGGCTGAGCAAAGGGTAGGGAGTTACACCACAGGGCAGAAATGCCAAATGTGGGGCTGGCTCTGATACCATGTCAAACCAGGAGGTAACTCCACAAAACTGCAATGTATATTAGCTGAAGAATGTACATGCTTATATAGATGGGAGGTGAGGCTATTGGGATTCAGCTCCCAATGACTCTTGGCCTTCCTTATTTCCTAATAACAAATAATATACAAAAATAAATGTGCACACCCATCCATAGGATTAGGTGTCAACATTGTTGGATTCCATGACTTGGTAGAATGGTATAGTGTCTCTCTCTTTGTTTTGTTTCCTAGTTTTCATTCATAAATCCATGTTCTTGCTTGCTATAGGACAGTAGAGAATAAATTTGAGACATGCCCTTGGAGGCACCTCAAATTTCCTGTTTCTTCATAGCTTCCATGTTTTCTTCATTCTTAGTCACATTAAATAATTCTTGATTGCTCTTTAATAACTTAAGGATATTATTGCTTGTTTCATTCATGGTTTTATGCATGTTAAGTATGATTTACGGTATGCCCTACTTACTCATGGCTAGCCATAGCTCCATCCATGAAATTTCTCTTTGACTGATTAGATTGTCATTTGTTGAACCAAGGAGGTCTTGTTCTGATCTTGCCCTTTGCCTAAGACTATGCAATCTTGTTTTCAAAGTGCCCAATAACTTGAAGTACCGTGTTTAGGCATTCCGGCATAGTGATTTGAGTTGTTTGTCTGTCTTAAGTGTATTTCCCCAAAGTTTGATAGCCATTTCCCAAAGTTAGAGAGTTATATATCTCTATGCATGGCTTGAATGATTATTTCTATGTATTGATTAGCTTATAGTTACATTTCTTATGATTAATGGTTTTCTCTAACATGTTTATGTCAGCTATTAAACTAGTTATGCTTGAAATCCTTTGTTTCTCACAAACTTGATGTCTATCTTACTCTATTTTGCCCAAATATCCTTTCTACCTCGAATCAAATCGGCCCTTCAACAACCTTGTATCACCGTCTGATAGCTTTCTTGACCTCTTCGACCCCATAGCTCAGTTGATTTGACATCTTTTTACCTATCTTATATCTTTGATCAGTTTCATCCCTCACAACCTAAAAACCAAAACCAAAAAAACCTACCTCATAACTAGCCTAAAATCAGAACATAATAAGCAAACACACAGATATCCCTTACACAAATAGAGAGAGCCCTCTCCGAGTCTAGGAAGGCTAGGTCCTTGGGCTCCAAAGACTGGTTTGATGTTACACTGTCATTTGGCTTGCCAATCAGCCAAATAACGAGACCCTAACAATGGGGTTGAACATCTCGGACCCAAACATAATTTTGATCCGTCATATAGGGGACATGTGGCAACTTCTGGGCTGGCCATGTGTCACCCATCCAATGGCCCACAAAAATTCGTACAATCCAAATCAACGACCCAAAATATAGCACTTGGTGAAACCTGGTTGGATTGAGAAAACAAAATATTCTTAGGAATATTCCACCTTTTGCGGATTGTACCTGCACTCTGACTGGGCATCCCAGTCACTCCTGTCACAAAATTTTAGTTGTTTAGGAAAACGATCAAAACACGATATCTCCCCCATACGACATCGGTTTTTTGAACCGTTTGCGGTGCCAGAATCAGAACGACGATATCTACCCGGTCACTTAGGTTGGGTATAGTTTCAAGCACTTTCAATTTTGAGAAAAACTCATGATCTCCTAATCAGCGACCCCATTCTGTTGTGGGTTATGAGGTGCATTCAACTCTCTCTGAATTCATTCTTTTCTACAGAAGTTCTTGAATTAATTAGAGATGTACTCACCACCATTTTCAATCATAAATGCCTTCACATGCTTCCCCGTATCTTTCTCCACCAGTGCTTTGAACTCACAAAATTTTGAGAATGTCTGATCTTTCTTCTGCATGAAGTAGATCCAACACTTTCTAGAAAAATCATCAACACAGATCACATAATACCTATGCTTTGTTTTTGAATCTGTAGATAATGGTCCATACACGTCTGAGTGAACTCTCTCAAGGATTTCCGAAGCTCGGTTCTCCTTCTCGTGAAAAGTTTCATTTGCATACTTCCCTATGGTACATCCCTTGCATGTGTCTATCTGCACAAGAGTACCCTTTGGAAGCCCTATAGAAATCTGTTGAATGGCCTTCAAGGATTCGTGATGTAGATGGCCCAATCTCCTATGCCATAACTCACCCTGATCCCGACTCACCACTTTGTATTCCTTACCCATCAATGCTGCAAAACCATCTAATATATCAAGTTTATAGAGATTCTTCACACGAATCCAAATCTTCCTGGCTTTTCCTGTGGCTTTGTGTCGAAGGAAATCTTTCCCTTCACTGAAAACCACATCATAGCCTTTATCCTCCAACATTGTGATTGAAACTAAATTCTTTTTCAATCCAGGTACATGCATTACATCTTTTAACAATAAGGGTTTACTTGATTATCTCTAGAAGGTAACTGTACGAAACCTGGTAGCACTGTACCGCTCGTCATTACCCATTTCAATATGCATCTGGAGGTCCTTCTCCTCCAAGCTGCTAAAAAGTTATTTGTCTCCTATCATGTGGAAAGATGCACCACTATCCAAGTACCACATTTATCTCATTGCACTCAACACCATGCATGCAATGAGTGAGAAGTCCAACTAAAATTGCGAGGCCAAAGCCTCACCAGCTACATATCCCGAAGCCTTCTTGTTCTTCTTCTCTAATGGACAATTAGTGGCATAATTTCCATGCTCATGATAGCGAAAATACTTCACTCTGGACATGTCACGCTTCTTTCCTTTTTTTCCGGACTCAGATTTGGTATAGGATTTCTTTCCTTTCCCCTTCTTCGCCTTACCAGCCAAGGCACAATATTCTTCATCATTTTTCTTAGATGAAGATCCATCCCTGGTATTCTGCCTGAATTCTTCTTGCACCAAATCTGACTAAATTCATTCCCAATATGGCAGCTTCTCCCTCCCATTGATAGAGTCCTAATAACTATGCCAATTCTTGGGAAGGCTTAGAAGAGTTAGGCTCACCAAGTCATCATCCGTGACAGTAATTCCGATGCTCCCAAGCTCATATCGACATTGGAAAAAATTGGTTAAATATTTCGGAATAGTGTCGCCTTTCTCCATTTTGATTTTCCTGAGTTTTTCCTTCAGTGCCAATTTTTTATGATCACTGTTGCTCTGAAAACAGATTTTTCAAATCCTTCCACATTGCATATGGAGTCGCTTTTGCATGGATACTTGAGACAATGTGGTCTCATACTCCCTCCAGTAATATCCTCCTCGCCTTTGCAACCTTCTTTTTCCAAGCATCGAGAAGAGTGACACATGTTGCAGCGGGTTTGGGAATGTCATTATCAATGAATTCTTTCAACCGATTGTCCTCCAGAACTGCCTCCATCATGTCTTTCCACGCAATATAATTGGAACTTCCCTCGAGTTCGTACTCCAATATCAAGCCATTGAAAGCCATCTTGATCCTGATCTGCCTGTCGCACCAAGAATACTTTTGAAAATTCGAATGTTATTAAGTCACAAAATCACTTTCTTCTCCACTATAGTGATTTCATTCGCTCTGATACCATGTAGAAATTATACAAACAATATGTATATCAATGGATTCAATCCGATCATGCGATCTACTAAAGCAAGATACGAAATCCTTCTAGAAATAAATTGTAGAAAATAAACATGATCGCCAATCACAACAAGTAAAGAAAGAATCAAATCAAACCATAACACAAATATTTTCCCAGGGAAAGCTTACTTCTCAAAACCCCTATATCTTCTATTGTATATTCACCAAGGAATCATGAAACAATAACAATGCTCTCTTCTCACAAGAGTCTCATGCACTCTGACAACTGTCTCACATTGACCCGGACAAAATCGACCAACATTTAGCCAATTTCCTGCCTCTAATCAGCCTACCTTGCTTGCAAAATTCATGTGGAATGCAATCCCTATTCTTTAGGAAATTCAACATTCCAAAACTGCGCAATGCTCATGGGAAATCCTATGGTTGTCTTACTGCATGCGGACAACCTACTAATGATATAACAGATAGTTAACATCCCTTTAACCTTTGTCTCAACTGGGTCTCCAGTGGAACTGACATGCATGCAGCTATTAATAATAAATCATCAGTTGCATGGAAGATCACTGCATGTGAGTTAAATCTGATTTAATTCACTTTATCTTTTCACTAGTGCAACAAACAGTTACAACTAGTTCAATAGACTTTAACTTAATTAGTTGAGTTAACTTATTTCTCATGCATTAAACTAATGCACTAATTGCAATTCGAACTCCATAACTAATAGAATAACTCTACACGCATCACTAACCACCCTTAACTAAAAATTCATGAGCTAACTGAGTTTCTCACACTCAGTTAACTATTACAACCAATTATGAGATAAGATTACATTTCATTGTCCAATATAATTAAGGGAAAATTAAATTAGACACACATTTCTTGTTGATTTTTGTTAATTTTGGGAAACTAGGTACAAACTCCATGTTGCACTGCTCATATGATGATGGTAATATTTTTTTTGGATTCCTCTTTCAGAGAGGTGCAAGATTGATCTAAATATCATCCTTATTGGATGAGTAGAACATTGATTTTGAATTTATTTTCCACATGTGCAAGGTCGACTAGATTTATCCCACATGCCTAAGAGATGTGTCACACACCCTCATTGATGAATATAAATTGGAGAGACTTTGAGGTATTTTTCTCATCATCTCATCACACATTCTCTCATTGTGATCTAATTGGATCGATAGCCTTTGGAGGCATTTTTTCCCTCACACGTGTGGAGCAAAGCTGTTGTTTTTTGCGTTGATCTGTTTAGGGCTTTCTGTTTTCTGCGCTGATTTGTTTAGGGATTTTCTCCTACAACGGTGACCAAAATTGACCATGGTAAACCATTGGTTGTTTGACCTTAATATTATGTAGAAATTATAATTTTAGGAGGTCGTGCAGTTGGGCACTAAAATCGAGGAATTTTGGGTTGTTTGACCAATGCCCTAGTTTGCTACGTTGAATTTTCTGAAGCTGCCTGCATTGACTTTTCTGCACTGTCCCTGGTTTGACTTGCATTGAATTGTGATGAGTTGTCTTTGAGGGCTGTGGGTGTGCCACATGAAAGTGTTGGCTGACCGAGAAATACTTTGTTGGTTGAAACATCCTGCTGACCTCTGTAACACCACAATATCTCATATATTTGCTGGACAAAAGGAATTGTAAATCTAATCTATATTTGAATTGTCTTCTATTGAAATATTATTGTGTTCTATCAGAATTTTACTATAAAGTTTATGTGATTTCTATTTTTTATTGGGCCTAAGAAATATTGAAGTAAAAGTGCATCAAGCATAAAACACCATGGTTATCTAAATTTAACATGGTTTCAAAGCTTATGTGAAGAAAAAGTCCAAGAGTCCAACCTGGTGTTAGAAGCTATCTCTGAAGGAAGAAATCCTATCAAGGACAAATGACCTCCTCAACCTATAAGGGTTTTAAGGTTGATGATAAATTGAGTGATAAGTCTGATTATCATGCATGGAAGATGTCCTTGGATTTGGTGCTAGAAGATCCAGATGTCATAGACTATGTACAGGGGAATATTCAAGAGCCTCCATCAAATGCATTTTCTTCCACGAAGATGAAGTATAGAAAATGGGAAATCAAAGAAAATATGATTATCCAGGATTCTATTCATAAGCACTTGGTTGCTTACATTTCTAAGCTGAAGACATCTAAGGAGATGTATGATAAGCTGGTGAGCATGTTCAGGGCTAACAATGCTAATCAAATCTTCTTCTTCAAGAAGCAATTGAAGAATATCAAGAAGGGTAAGGATGAATCTATTCAATCCTATTTTATGAGGCTCACTGAAATATGGAATAACCTCCTAGCTATTGGGGAAGCAATATCTAATCGAGATATGGTTCTTATTGCACTTGGAGGTCTCCCCCGTGATTGACATGTATTCAATACCACTATTCTCAATAATAATGTGATTCCTGATTTTGATTAAATATTGACGAGATGCACTCAATAAGAAATAAGAATGATGGAGTATGCCTCTACTATTAATGGAAGTGACCCTACTGCCTTCGCCACTCATGCAAAGAAGAAGAACCATGGTGGCCCAAGAAATCAAAACCATGGTAGAGCAGGGCCCAAAGGAATGAAGGGAAGATCTTACACTTGTAACAAGACTGGTCACTATGGAAGAGAGTGCCCTAATAGAAGGGACTCTCCCAGGGATGATGACAACAACAACTCGAGAAGGAATGGCAGGAACAACAGGTTCCAAGGAAAAAGGAAGGCTCCCTTTGATCGTAATGGAAATGGGAAACCTTTCAAGAGGTCAAGAAATTCCAGGTACGATGAGTCTAATGTTGTTGATAATAAGATGAATGATTTTATTCTTGTATCTACCCTCTCTGCTGCATCTCCACCCGACACCCTGGATGTCTGGTCAATTGATAGTGGTGCTTTAAGGCACCTCACTGGTTATAAAGAAGCACTTTCTGATTTGGTTGAGAATGATACTAATCTGGAAATTGTCCTTGGAGATAATGCCACCTATGTCGTTAAAGGGACAAGGACTGTGACCCTCCATTTATCTCAAGGTCAAGTCATCCGATTATAATATGTGTTGTATGTACCTCATTTGAAGAAGAACCTTGTGTCCATTACGACAATGGCAGACAAAGGGTTCAAGGTGGCAATCGTTGATGGAAAGGTACTTATCTGGAAGAATAACTTCAAGGAATATATTTCTATTGTTTTAGAGTTAATACACTCTACCAAGTTGGAGGAAGTCCATTGGGGGCTATTACATGTGATACAACTCTTCAAACAGAGTTATGGCACCGGAGGTTTGCACACCTTCATTACAAAGCCCTTCTCGAAGCAAGGAAGGTGGTGATAGGGATGCCCTAATTTACAGATGATCGTGAAGGTATATGTCAGGGTTTTGCCGAAGGGAAACATACAAGGGGACCATTCCCCTCAAGTGTCACAAATACAACCGATATCTTGCAGTTGATACATTCTGACTTATCTGGTATGCTTCCTGTGACATCCTTAGGAGGATGTTCCTATTACATGACTTTTACAGATCACTTCTCCCACAAGACCTAGATATGTTTTTTGACGAAGAAGGACGAAGAATTCAAATGGTTTTGTACCTTCAGGGCCTTGGTGGAAAATCAAACCAAGAAGAAAATCAAAGATTTGAGGACCGAAAATGGGACCGAGTATGAATGAAATGATTTTAATGACTTTTGTAGAGAAGCTTCCATTAAGAGGGAGACCACAACTACATACACTCCTGAGAAAAATAGTGTTGTTGAAAGAAAGAACATGACCATTGTGGAAGTTGCCCGCATCATGCCATGTGACCAAGGCCTTCCGAAGTTTCTATGGGGCGAAGCTGCAAACACTGTTGTGTATGTTCAAAATAGATGCCTGAATTTGGCTCTGGACTCCAAAACTCCCAAAGAAGTCTTATGTGGAAAGAAACCTGATGTTTCTCATTTTAGATTTTTTGGTTGTTGTGTTTACTTTCATGTGCCAAAAGAAAAGAGAAGCAAGATGGATGCTTCTGGAAAGAAGGGAATGTTTGTGGGCTACAATGAAACTTCTAAGGCATATAGAATCTATGTGCATGGTCAAAGAGAAGTGGAGATATGCCACGATGTCACCTTTTATGAATATGCTACCCTCAAGAAAGTGAGAAATATTCCTAGCTCAAAGGAAGACAAAGAAGATGAAGAAGTAGGGAAGCTGAAAGAGTTGAAGGATGACCTCATGCCTGATGTTGAAGGACCTATGGATCCCATTGATCCACCTCCTTCAAATAAGAGAAGACCCTCATGGCTTAGGGATACTATCGAAGATGCCAAGAGACATATTTCCCCAAGGGGGAAATTTCATGAAAGCGAGAATCCGAAGAGATACCAAGGGTATCTAGTAGCCATGAGTACAATAATACAATCTAAGCTTGGATCATTTTTTGAAGCCGTAAAGCATCAAGTTTGGAAGGATGCTATGCATGAAGAATATGAGTCCATTATGAATAATGATGTCTGGGAAGTGGTCCGGAGGCTGGAGGACAAATCTGTTGTCACCTAGAAATGACTCCATAAGATCAAGCATGGATCTGATGGAAGTGCTGAAAAGTACAAGGCAAGGTTTGTTGCCCGAGGCTTACTCAAAAGGAAGGCATAGATTATGATGATATATTTGCACTTGTGGCCTACAATACCACCATTCGATCTATTATTTCCCTTGTTGCAATGGAGTCTCCATCAGGTGGATTTGAAGACCACTTTTCTGCATGGTTCTATAAATCTAGAGGTGTATGCAGAGCAACCTCTGGGGTTAAAAGTATGAGATAGAGACACCTATGTATGTAGGTTGAAGAAAGCCCTCTATGGGTTGAAGCAAGCCCCAAAGGCTTAGTAAAAGAGAATAGATAGCTACTTGATGAAGTTGGGATTCACTTGAAGTAATGTTGATCCAAACCTTTATTTTAAGGTTGATAGAGAAGGCCTCTCTTTTCGGTTCTATATGTGGACGATCTCTTCCTGAAAGGTGTTCACCCTCCCATTCATCAGTGTAAGAGGGAGCTAGCTTCTGAGTTTGAGATGAAAGACCTAGGACTAATGCACTACTTACTAGGCTTGGAGGTCTGGCAGAGCCAGTCGAGATTTTCCTTTCTCAAGGAAAATATGTCATCAAGCTGCTGGAGAGATTTGGTATGGTCGACTGTAAGTCTGTGTCAACACTGATGGAACTAAAATTTAAGAAGTTGAGTGGAAACGTTGTTGGGCCCATGCTAGAAAATACTACTGAGTATCGATAACTCATGGGGGCCTTGATATTCTTAGTGAACTCCCATTCGGACGTATGATTTGCAGTGAACACTTTGAGTCAACATATGGTTGATCCTCATCACATTCACTGGATTGGTGCCAAGAATATATTGAGATATCAAGTTCGGGGAAAAATCAACCATGGGATGAGATACACTATCGGGAGTTTGAGACTCCATGGATATATTAATGCCGATTGGGCTGGTAGTGTGGTGGATTGCAAGAGCACATCTGGATGTTGATTCACCTTGGGTTCTGCTTCGATATCTTGGATGAGATCGACGGCTTTGTGCACCACTGAGGCTGAATACATTGCAATGAGTATGGAATTTTGTGAATCTATTTGGTTGCGAAAGCTCTTTAGTGAGCTATTTGGGCATGTGCTAGATACCATCGTTATCCTTTGTGATAACCAGAGTGGGATTCGTCTTTCTGAGAATCTTGCGTTCAACGATCGATCCAAGCATATTGATATCAAGTACCACTTTATCTGGGATATGGTACATCGAGGCGTCGTAAGGCTCGATCATATAGGAACTGATGAGCAGGTAGTGGATATTCTCATGAACCCCCTGGGGAAGGTCAAGTTCCTAACCTTCCATGAGAAGCTTGGAATCGTGGAAAGACCCTATTCTGAGGGTCCTGCTTGAGTTGGAATATGAGCTCTGGGAGCTCCAGGAGGGCTTGGGGATAACTTCTTGGAGCTATAAGCACACATGGGGCTAGGATTTCTGAACCTTGTTGTGCTTCTGCCCCACCGTTATGATATTGAGTTGGTTCACCTCTCTCTAATTTGTGCCCCGCACACATCCTACCCATGGAGTTTCAGACTCATGGGAAGTACGTCTCATTTGGAAAATGAGGTGGGAAATCTGGATAGAGACCATAGCAAGATCGATGGACGCATCAAATATTTCCGTACTCTCTATGTCTAGATGTCTAGGGTGGAATGTGTCCAACACCTTGATCTGGGGTCAAGTATGATGAGGTTTTATCCTCTAAACTGAATTGGGGTCAGTAAACTAACTTCAGGTTAGTATGAGACTCTTTTGAGTTCGAGAGAGGTTTTTACCTCTAAAGCTGACTTTGGGTCAAATGTGTGTGATGTCTTTGTGACTCAAATTTTGTTATGAAATAAAGAGCCAGCAAAGCAAGTTATAGCGAGATGACGCACGATGTTTGGTTTGGCACTTCTGGACAGATGGAGTTCTCCCTAGTTGAGAGGGAGTGTTAATTTTGGGAAACTAGGTCCAAACTCCTTGTTGCACTACTCATATGATGTTGGTCATATTTTTTTTGGATTCCTATTTCAGAGAGGTGCAGGATTGATCTAAATATTATCTTGATCGGATAAGTAAAAAATTGATTTTGAATTTATTTTCCACATGTACAAGGTCGGCCAGATTTATCCTACATGCTTAAGAGACGTGTCCCACACCCTCATTAATGAATATAATTGGAGAGACTTGGAGGTAATTTTCTCAACATCTCATCACACATTCTCTCATTCTGATCTATTTGTTTTGATAGCCTTTGGAGGCCTTTTTTTCCCTCACACGTGTGGAGTGAAGTTGTTGTTTTCTATGTTGATCTGTTTAGGGCTTTCTATTTTCTGCGTTGATCTGCTTAGGGATTTTCTACTGCAGCATTGACCATGTTCAACCCTTGGTCGTTTGACCTCAATCTTTTTCAAAAATTTCAATTTTAGGAGGCCGTACATCTGGGCACTTAAATCAAGGAATTTTAAGTTGTTTGACCAAAGCTCTAGTTTGTTGCGTTGAATTTTCTAAAGATGCCTACGTTCACTTTTTTGTGTTGTCCCTGGTTTGAATTGTGTTAACTTATGATGAGATGTCTTTGAGGGCTGTGGGTGTGACACATGAAAGTGCTAACTGACCAAGAAATAATTTTCTGGTTGAAACATTGTGTTGATCGTCGAAACGTCACAATATCTCATATCTTTGTTGGACAAAAGGAATTGTAAATTTGATCTATATTTGGCTTTTCTTCTATTGATCTATTATTGTGTTCTATCAACATTTTAATTTCAATTTTACATGAGTTCTATTTTGTATTGGGCATAAGAAAGATTGAAGTAAAAGTGCATCAAGCACAGAACACCATGGTTATCTAAATTTAGCAACTTTTCAACAAAAAATAATGGATTCTCAACCTCCTTCCTAGTTTGCCAAGGAGTGAGAAAACTCACTCAAGACCTGTAGAATGGTGGAAGCTGAGGCTACATCAAAATGAAATGAAGGAATAGAGGATATCTCATACTTCCTTTTTGTTGATTTTTGATGATGCTTTAAAGCATAATCCAGGTGTGGCAGGAGTGGGAGGGGTTATTCTCAACCTCGATGGAAAATTTGAAATTGAGTGCAGTCGAGGGTTAGGAAATTGCACAAATAATGCGACAGAGGCATATGGATTACTACAAGGAATCCTTCTGGACAAAGAAGAAAACATAAAATATTTGGTGGAGTTGGGAGATTCACAGCTTGTTATCCATCACCTTGTTCGTGGATCGTTATTTAAGGATAGAAAATTGTGAAGAATTATTGATTTAAGTAGGAATAATTAACTAAGGCTTCTCTACTATTAGATTATTTCATGTGTTGAGAATGAAAAATTATTCTATAGACGATCTTGCCAATAATGGTGTAAACTTGGACGCAAGATTGCTAATGAGAAATGGTATTCCTTCCCTCACAACAATTCCTTAACAATTTGTCTACTATGCAATTTAAATTTTGTTTGTATCTAAAGTATTTTGGAGAATAGACACCTCATCTAAAAGTATTTTGGAGAATAGACACCTCCAAAGACCTTTTTTCCTTTAGTATTGTAAGATGAATAATATACTTTGAGAAGAAAGATCATCATAAGTTTACAGGTATAGCTGTCCTCAAAGGGTTTTCATTGTACTCAATTTTTGTACATGTTGTGATACATACACATACTTTGAATTAATGACTTTTAGAGGCTACAAGGTACCCAAAATTTTATTTTTTATTTTACTAACTTGATAATAAGCTTTGATATCAAATTTTTGCACACCCCTACTGAATTTATCTTAACCACACTTGTAAAAACTTGATTTCATCTCTCATACATTTTGTCAAACACTTTACATGTTAACTTTTTTTCAAATACTTTGTATACAACCAATTTAGTAGTATTTTTCTTGTAGGCATTTTGTCAAACATTTTGTATGAAATCAAATAAAAAACATTGCTCTAATTCCAATTGTAACATACTAATTTAAATATGTTACTTTTGATTTACGTCTTTGAGATATTTTATCAAATGGTTTGTATGCAAATTGTAATAAAAAACCTTTAACACATTTCTTCAAATGATTTGCATGAAAATAGGTATAGATTAGTTACAATATTACTATCATACAACAACGTTATATATAAATATTATCTATGTCCACAAAACAACATTTTTGTTGGGGAATTTCATCAAACAATTTATATGCAATAAATAACCCTTATTTCTAATAAATATCCCGAAATTACGCTAAATTAAATCTGAACTCTCCACCAAATAACTAGAATAAACCACAAAGGATTTTGCCAATGGTTGACCCTCCACAAACTCGAGTTCCCTGTTGCTGGTACGAAATGGAATTAGTATTACTCCCTCCTTGGTTGGGCACTCGAATTCCACCAAAGCAAGGGTTGGGGTTCCGACTGAAAAACACTCGTGTGTTGAAAAACACTTGTAGACTTGGATTCATCTCATGCGTGCTATGTGAAAGAAAATTTTTCAAATCATGAATGAACCAAATGAGTGTCTCTTGCTATTTTTGTTAAAGAGTCTCCATAATTCCCATGTTGGCCCAACTCGACTTTTCCCCCACCAACTTCACTCCAATGAGAGCATACTTCCTCATGTGGGTCATAATTCTCCATGGGTGGCCCCCACGCTCCACTAAGGCCACAATATTTCCCTCCAAATCTAATTTTTGGGCTTACTTAACATCAAAAATACATGTGGAACCTCCAAACCCACATTCTATAATTTCAAACATGAATTAAGACAAAATTTGCCAAAATTGATATTTCACTTAGCAATAATGCTAAGTGGGAATATCACATGGTCATGAAATTACCAAGGAATTTATGCCTTGGTCTAAAGATATCAATATTTTTTGTTCATGCATTGATGCAATTTCTTGTAAAAAAGTGTTTAGGCCATCAAAGGTGGATTGACAATATACTTATACTAGAAAACTTCAAGAAAAAGAGGAAGAATGTCCCAAAATTCTGCAAACCTAACATGGGATGGAATTCAAAACCAACAATATCATATCAATCCTAAATATTGGTAAATATGTGAAATTGCTAAGATGGAAATCAAGGTTTAGTGGAGAGTAATGGTAGATATTATTCTTCGGGAAATATATTTCACAATGTCATGGGAGAAGCACTACAAATGTATTCCTTTCTCTCGTTTGCAGAAATGTCCAAAGAGCTTCACCCCCTGGTAAAATAGATTCCCATTAGGGGAATTTTGAGGTCTAAAATGGGCCTCCTAAGGAAATTATAAAATAATATTGGAAATAATAAAAAAGATTTGATTACATCATCAAATTTTAGAGGGAAAAAAGAAAAAACTACTTTTTCAATTCGTATTTTCAACTTATCTCCCAAAGTTTTCAATTTCGAGTGGGAGTACTCATTGGATGAAAAAATTAATTCATCATCTAAGGCATACTCATGTTGCATACTTTCTATGGACCCTGCTACATGAAAAATGAGAAATACATGAAAAACGTGATTACAATTATGTTTTTTTCATGTATTTATTTTTTTTCTTATAGCAGGGTCCATCAAAAGTATGGAACATGGGCACTCCTTGGATGATGAATCAAATTTTGCATCCAATGAGTACTCCTGCTCAAAATTTGAGTAAAAAATTTGGGAGATAAGTTGAAAAAGTAGTTTTATTATTTTATTATTTTTTAATATTTTTAACCTTTTACTTAAAAAATGGTGAATCATCCCCCATGTTTGACATCATCATCTTGAATCCTATTGGTTCTTATAAATTTTATTTTCCTTGTACATTTTTCTTAGGAAGCCCATTTTAGACCTCAAAATTCCCGTAATGTCAGCATTTTTGGAAGATTTCTTCTCATTTGACCATTACTCACTGCCATTCCAATATTTCAAAGCTCCATCATCTCAACTCTAAGTATATTTCTTCCTAGTATGTTTATGCCCATGAATAACTAATAAATGTAGATTGATGGTTAGCTCAGAATTTCAACACAATATTGTTCTTACATATTGTCCCATGGGTCACCCCATATTCCCAATCTAAATACTAAGTTGTGATATGGAAATTCCATAGATGGAACATTAATCAAAAGAAGTGTAGGAGTGGGTTGGGGTCCTTCTCGTGCTTTTAGCATCTAGCGAAACCTTGTTCTCATGTCAAAAATACAAAAATAAAAATATGAGAGGGATATATCATAACGCTCATAGGATTTCACCATTTAGACTTGTATGGGACATTCATCGAGAGAATCGTGGGGGCGAACTCCCAAAATTTTACAATATCATTGGTTCTCAAGGTGGATATTCTTTCAAAGACATGGATCAGAATGCCTCAACCACATTCCCTCCTTCCTTCCAAGTTAAAGAGTCTCCTACGATTACTATACCCCCTGGGGCTTGAATTTGATGACTAATATGAACTTTGAAGCACTTTGCGGCCTTGGTTTGGTTTGTTGTTTCAATGGTTTTTGGCCTTGATTAGCTGATTTCCATGGTTGGATCTTGCACTTTTTCATTCTAGTGATGCAAATAGAAATTTTCAGCTACCTATATGCGAAGGTTTCCTTTATCATTGAATGTTACATTCAGTGTAGCACGGCTCTTACAAGACCCACGAGTACCCGCGGGTCTTGACGGGTTTTAGAGCGAGATAGGTCACTCACGTAGAACTTGTTGTTTCTACTCATACTCATTAAAACCCATATAAAACTGGGCTACCCACATTTAACCCGTGAAGAACCACATATGACCCACATAGGACTTGCAGAAGACCCATGGAAACCCTCAAAATTTAAATTTTTTTATTTTTTATTTGGAGATCATGTGGAGGGAAAGGGAAAATGGAGGAAAATTTTTGTTGAGTCTTATATGAGCCTTATATGGGTCATTCTTGATTTTTATATGAGTCACCGATTCAATAGCCAGAGGAGTCTTATATGAGTACGAGTCGTGCAACATTGGTTCCAATGCTGAAGATAGGGATCCAACTCTAAATTTTGGGACGTGGTTTTGGGGTAACTCAAGTCTATGCATTAAGCTTTCGTTTAGTGTTGCACAACTCATAATCGTATAAGAATCATCTACATATTGACTCGGCGACCCGTATAAGACTCAAGAATGACCCATATAAGACTCATAGGGTCTCCACAGGTCTTATGCGATGGGTCTATGCCAGTCATATGCGGTCACGGATTCAATTGTAACACCCTCCTCCCACATCTACCCAAGTAACCAGCCAATCGGGGTAAACATGCAATGAGATGCTACTATGATCTTATTCAACCTCCTAGGTGACCTTAAGGAAGTTGTATTGATAGAAACACATCACACATACCTTCCACATCAGCAACAAAACTCCTAGGATCCATCCCAACCACTCAGGTAACCAACCCTTGGGTGCCACTGAGGTTTTATACCATTAAACCTCTGGACACTCCCTTGATATGGGAAATGGTGCATCAGGGAGGCTCTAGACGCTCCCATAGCATGGGCGTGCATGCATCCAGGGAATTTTTCCCTCAAACCTGTGCTAGCTTCTAATGAGAACCGTCATTAGGTACATTTTAAGGGGTTAATTGTCACATTTTAATCCTTATTAGTCTCTCTTTATCACATTTAATTTCATTATGGTCATATGTTTCTTAGTGTAGATGGTGTATTAAGGGTGTCATACTTCGAAGGAATAATGTGGTTTAAATGCAAGAAAATCAAGAGAATATGTCATTTTTGCTGAATATTGCACAATGAAGGCTCTGAGTAAACAAAAATGAGTGATTGTATGGGTTTTACCACCTCCTTAACTCCTAAAGGTAGCCAAGGGATCCTCTAGATTCTCCTCCAACAACTAGAAATCAAAGGCAACCAAACAAGTGGAGCGAAGCTCCACTTCTCTCGAGTTCCAAGGAGACAAATCACCTACCTTTTAGGGAGTTGTTGGTAGCTACCCTTTAGGATAAATATGGCAGAGAAAGAGCTCATTAGGATTTGATTTTTGGAGATCGCTAGAACACTCTTAGCTCTTGTAATAGACATTTGTGACTTTCATATGCTATTTAACAAGATTGGTTATGAAATAAAATGAGTATTCAGTTTCTTCTTCACTTAGTTAGTTTCAGGGAGCTAAGCTTGTGAGTTAGGGCCCAATCCGTTGGCCTCGATCTCTCTTATGTATTTGTGTTTACCTTTCATGCTACTATAGTTAGTTTTCTTACATTCCATATTGTTGTAGTTATTTTGTTTACATTTCATGTTTTTGAAGTTAGTTTTCTTACATTACATGTTGCAGTAGTTAGTCTCTTTGCATTTCCTGATTGTTGTAGTTAATCTCTTTCAGTTCATGTTTCGGTAGCATATAAAACTCCAAAACTGTGTGTTAACGCCTCTCTCTCTCTCAACTCTTCCACTGGAGCTTGAGGAAGGTAGATCTTCACCACAAACCCAAACTTGATTTCATTTTATGATTTACTGGAAAATTTAGATAGGTTGCATTGTTTACCATGAATATGTTGTAGATTCAGAGTTAGTTTTCTGTTTCAAGTGCATAGGTAGGTTTTATTAAATTCAACTCATCTTTTCTACCATTTTCATGATATATTTGTCAACCATGAATTCATGAACATGTAGTTTTCTTCTAGGTTTCAATCGAGCAGTAGAGGAGGACTCTACCAACACCTTTAGCTTTAGTTTCCACCCCTCAACAAGCAACTTCCAAGCAAACTACCTTCAGCCCTGTTTTTGGAAATCTTCACCACAACATCGAGAGCCACCTTGGAGGCGCAAGACAGGCTTTGATAGAAGTTATGGGCTTGGAAAAAGGGTTGGAAACCTTCCATCCACCTATATCCACATTCATTCCACCTCTCCTACCCATTTCCTTGCCATTTCTGGCCTCAAACTACCCTTTTCATGTTTCCTAAAGCATTTCAGGACATCCAGTAGCACTACAGGAAATCCTGTAGCAGATCCTATAGTAGCGTCAGTCAGTCACTTCTTCAGCCCAAAACTTCCCTTTCACCTCATCTAGACCTGGCACAACCTCCAAGACACCTTCAAATCTAAAACCATGAGTCCAAGACCCTCTTAGGTCACCTTACCGCCTAAATATTTTGCTGCAAAACAGAGTTATTTACAAGAATATTTAGCTCATTGATAGGTGCATTATCAAGCATAGCAGTCAAGCATGAGATAGATATATTTCAATCAGACATTTGGTTCAACATGTGTGCCTAGATGATTTTTCCCTTTATGCAAGTTCAATTCGGCAATTTAAATCATGAATACCACTTATTTTAACTTTATTTCTTCCATTAGATTAAGTGTGGATTTCCTTTCTTGTAGTTATCTAGATAAATGATTATGATCTAAATAGTTTCTTTTCTTGCTGATAGAGTAATGGTAATGAGTTATTTTCAGTCTTAGTTTTCATTCAGAAGTGTGACAGACTACATTCTTTCTTTTCTTGCTGATAGAGTAATGGTCATGAGTTATTTTCAGTCTTAATTTTCATTCAGGAGTGTAATAGACTACATTCCCTAGAAGTAACCCTAGTAGTAACACCTCATCGTAGAACTAAGAAGAGGACGACATGACTAGAATACATATTCTTTGTATATAACACTATCACCTCCAAGTTTGTATGAACCCCAGGTTGATAAAGTAAAGTAAAGTAGCCTCTAGGAAGTTGTAGCACTCTTGGTGCAATACTAGGGATCACCACTTTTTGGCGTTGTTTCCAGGGAGGTATCTATGTAGATGATTTGATTCCTTTTTAGCATTATTTTCTGATTTTATTTTGCATTCAGTTCCAAAATATTGAAAAATACAAAAACAATTTTATTTTCGTTCCTCGTAGGAGTAGGGATAACCAAGCATTTTTACCAAAAAACCCAACACCCCCATACAGTCACCCTTCACTCTTCTTTAGTGACTGTGAGGTTGAACACACCATAAGTAAGTCACTTGAAAACTTTGAAGAATCTATTGGAGAAGAAGATGAACTTGCTTCACCTGAGGAGCCTGCTTCACCTATACAAGCCATGGCTGAGACCGGGACCCAAGGAGTCTTTCTCATTAGAGAAATAGATAGGGAAACAAGAATGAAGAACATCAGTCCCTTAACCCTTCCAAATTTCCATGGAATTACTTCTGAGGATCCTGACACATTCATGTTCTAATTTTTTTTTGTCTGCAGAACCTATGACTATGCCTCAGATGACCAAAAGCTAAAACTATTTCCATCCACCCTCAAGGATGCAACCTTGTGATGGTTCATGGGTTTTCCTAGGAACATAATCATTACCTAGGCACAGATGCAAGATTCCTTTTAAAAAAAATACAAAGACCACTGTAGATCCAAATATATCAAAGAGTAAATATTTATGATGACTCTTGGACCTGACGAATCCGTAGAAGATAATGAAGAAAAATTCTAGCTGAACTATAAGAGAGCTTACTGCACCCTTGATCCCGGATCACTTAAACTGGTAATTCTTCGAGGGATCATGGAAGAGGTGATATAAACCCTTAATATGCTATCAGGAGGAGATATCTACCATATGCCTTATGTGGACATCAAAATTGTCTTTAGAAATCACTCTAGGATGACATCTAGGAAGAAAGGTAGAGCTAGCCAAAGCATGACCAACACCCCTTCCTCTACCACCTCAATCAAGCATGAGATTGGAAATATGTTGGAAGACTTAAAAATTGAGATGTTACACACCTTTGCTTTGCAAATGGATACAATGTATATCAAGAGGAAGCAAGAGGAAGCATAAAGGGTCTTGGCTATCTTCTGCCCTAGATGTAGTAGAAAACACCCTTCACATGAATTTCCGCTAAATTTCATAGAGGTTTTCTTAGTCTGTGAAGAGAATCATGCCATGGATAAGTGTATCTCCTTACTTGGTCTCAAAGCTATATATCAAGGTGGGGAAGGAGGACCCGAGCAACTCTTTTTCATAAATCAGAGGATGCCTCAAGGGCCTTGGTCATATCAGCAAGGTATGTAAAGTGCACCTTACTCCTATTATCATACAAATCAGAATGCACCTATGTAGTCTTGGTACACATCCACTCCTCCATCATGGCCTACACCTCCTACTTGGCCTTACAACCCTCCATATCACCCTCAGCCTGTGAACCAACCATTCTAGTAATATGTTCCTCAACCACCTCAGTGGAGTAGTCCATCACAAGGGTGGAGGCCCCAACACAATCAACCACCTTCTTTACTACCTCCACCCCAACCTCAACCTCATCTCACCCATTATGCTCCACCTAAGTTGCCTCAGATGCCTTCCCAGCCCAATCCAATCCCGAACAACAAGCATGCACAACAGGTTTACAGTGGGGAAACATCATATCCATCTTATGTTGTGGAGATGCATGAGATCAATCTTAGGTTAGGAAGAGTCATCCCGAACAATCATCCTCCATATCCACCTGAAGAGGTTGAGGAGGAAAATAAATAAAGAAACAATCAGATCCAACAACCTCCTTTTCCTAAGCGCTTGATCCACCCTAGTAAGCACACCCAGAAGAGACTGAACTTCTATGAGAACTGAAAAATTTGTGTGTGAAAATACCAGTTCTCCAGGCCATTAAGGATGTTCCTATTTACAATAGGCTCATCAAAGAAAAGTGCTTTAAGAAACCTGGGAGAAAGAATAAAGACACCCCCACCATCAATGTAGTGGGACAAATGTTTGACTTAATGTTGGGAAGGGTGATCTTCCCCAAGTAACTGGACCCTAGAAGTCTAGCAGTAGATGTACACATCGATGGTGTCATAGCCCCCAATATTTTTATTGATCTCAGGGCTGCCATCATTGTGATCATCAAGGAAACTATGCTTAAACTCAACCTCCAAGGAGCTTTGAGAAATACCACCACTGTTCTGCAACTTGCAGACAAGTCCAAAGTAGCTTCAGAAGGAATTATTGAGGATTTTATGGCCTCAATCAACTCTTGGGAGTATCCTACAGATTTCTTGGTCCTCCAGCCAAAAACCAAGTTTAATGGATATCCTCTCATTTTAGGAAGACCTTGGTTAGCCACTGTCGATGCTTATATCCACTGTTGGGACGGGAACATGAATATAAAGAATGGGCCGCCCTTTTCTAAGAAAATCTTTTTATATCCTTCTACCCAGCCTTCCATTGATCATTACCTACCTTTGTGGTTGGAGGATGAAGAAGAAGAAGATGAAGTATGTAGTACCACACCCTACCCCATTTGTACCATAGATATTGTTCTTAGAGGGGGACAACCCAATGAGGATGCTATCATTGACCACATCATTCAAAAACAACCCCCAATGACATTCCACTCGATGACCTAGTCAAAGAATCTGAAAGCCACCCTTTGATGGAGCTGCACTCAATTGATTCAACCTTTAAAGCCGCCAAGGTTGTGGAATTTGGCCCATCAAAATCTCTGAAGATTAATTGATCCCTCTTAGCCAAAGAAGAAGAGAAGCTATGCCAACTCTTGAAGGAAAACCTTGATGCATTTTCTTAGGACTAAAAAGAAATGAAAGGTATGCATCCCTCAGTGTGCATACATCATATTTATATTAAAGAAGGATGCAAGAATGTGCGTCAACTGCAAAGGAGGATGAACCAAACTCTAAAGAACGTAGTGAAGGATGAACTGCAAAATTTTTTGGATGTAGGTTTCATCTATCCCATATCAGACAATGAGTGGGCATCTCCTCTTTTTCTAGTCCCAAAGAAGAATGGAAAATGGAAAATTTGTGTTGACTACCAGGAACTAAAAAAATCAACCAAGAAGGACTATTTCTCCTTGCCCTTCATAGATAAAGTCCTGGATGGCCATGTAGGGAATAATTTTTTTTCTTTCCTAGATGTTTTCAATGGGTATAACCAAATCCAAATTAGCCATGAGGACTAGGACAAGACTAATTTCACATGTCCCTGGGGCACTTTTACTTACATAGTCCTTCCCTTTAGGTTGTGCAATGCCCCTGCTATTTTCCATAGAACAGTCATGAGCATTTTTTCCGGGCTAGTCCATGAATCTGTCGAAATCCACATGGAAGATTTCACACCTTATGGGTGCAATTTCTAGGAATCTCTCTCCAATTTGGGAAAAGTGCACAGAAAGTGCATTGGAATGCATCTCTCCCTGAGTCCGGAAAAGTGTGAATTCTTAAAAAGAGAATGGATATTCCTAGGTCACTCAATATCACAAGTAGGAATACAGGTAGACCCAAACAAAATCACCATGATAAAAAGGTTGCATGTTCCTAGGAAGTAAAGAGATGTCAAAATTTTCCTAGGTTTGGCTGGCTAATATGAGGAGGTTAATTAAGGAATTTAGCAAAGTGGCTTCACCATTATTTGGATTGGAACGATTGACCCACCATCTAGACAAAAGAGGTATATCATAGTTTTCACTGACTACTTGACCAAGTGGGTTGAAACAAGGGTTGTGAAGGTAGTAATAGAAGAGAAGGTAGCTGAGTTTCTAAGAGAGAATGTGTTCTACAAGTTTGGATACCCCAAAGAGGTATTCATTGATCAGGGGGCTCAATTTACATCTCATCTCATTGAAAACCTCCTGAGGTGGCACAATGTAAAGCACAAGACTTCCACTGCCTATCATCTTCTAGAAAATGGCCAGGTAGAAGTGACAAATAGAGCCTTGGAGAAAATCCTCACCAAGGTTGTGAGAAGAAGCATAAAATATTGGGCAGATAGATTGGTGGAAGCCACTTGGGCTTACAATACCACTTGGAACACAACCACAGGGTTTACTCCCTATGATTTAGTTTATGGGAAGAAAGATTTCCTTTCTATTGATTTTGAGTACAACACCCTGAGAATGGAAGCTCAGTTACAAATAGACATAAAAAAGGAACAACAAGAAAGGTTGTTGCAGCTAAATGGTTTGGATGAGTTCAAAATGTAGACCCTAATTCACATAGAGTTAATTCACTTGCAAAGGAAAATTTTGCATGACAATCACATCAAAGAAAAGACATTTCAAGAAGAAGATTGGGCGCTGCTCTATGACTCCAGATTCAAGGAATTCAAAGGCAAACTAATGACAAGGTGGATAAGGCCTTATCAAGTGGAAAAATTCCATGAAGAACCATAGATGATGAGGGGATCCCTCTTCTTGTCAATGGTTACAAGATAAAAATGTTCAAAAATCCCCTGTCTAAGGCTAAGTTTATCAATTCAATAAACATGGAGGTGAATGTCATGGAAAGCTTAATAGTTTCCAGCGCCTCACCTTCATAGAGAAAAAAGAAAAAAATAAATAAAGAGGCATGGCTGAAAACATCTCCGTGGAATCCAAGGCCCACTCCTTGGTTGAAAACCTCCATGAGGCAATCCTGGATAAAAAATAAGGAAAAAGATATAAACAAAGAAATAAAAGATCCTTGGGTGAAAACCTCTTCGAGGTGCCCAAGGTAGTCTTGTGGGTTGAAAACCTATGTGGAGGCAACCCACCTATATTTTTAAAAAATAAACGAAGATAAAAATAAAAAATAAAAAATAAAAATGGATGAAACAACACATATGCACTCACCTATTTATGTTTTTCAAGTTTTTGATCACGGACACGGATAGCTAGGACAAAGAGGAGCAACATCCTTTCTCTCATCTCTCTCTCCTCTACCTATCCACTCCATGATCAACCCCGGTATGCATCCATCCATCCATTTCTCTCTCTAGGTGAACAAAAAACCCATGTTTTCTTGCTCTCTGCAGTGATACAGGATGTCCTAGGCTACTACAGGATCTCCTGTAGTGCTACAGGAAACCATGTACTGCTACAGGAGAGTCATCCGAGAGAGAAAAAGCTCACTCAAGTACACATAACCCTCAAGGAATACAGGAAAATAATTATTTTTTCATAGCTACCACTCCTAACCAACACTCCAATCCATGCATAAGTATTCACTCACTAAACCCTCTCTTTCGCCACCGTAAGCTAGTTTAGCTAAAATCCTTACACAGGGCCTCTCCCCTTTGTTAGCCCCCTATAAATTTTTGACAAGCAAATTAGGGGGCTAAATTTTTTCTGAGCCTTCAATGAATGCATCTCCCTCGAAGACACATCATCCTTGAAGTCTCCTGTGCCTTTTTCCTTTGATAAATCACCTCTGCTGATCCCCATTATAAGGCCTCTCTGATTTTCAAAAGTTGTGCTCCAAGGGAACTATTTTTACCCCTGTACCCCTACAAGACATCCCATTTCACTCTGTTCCCCCTTTTTCTAATATTCCTTTCCACCCTCTTTTTTCCCCCCTTCTAAAATTCCTTCATTAATCCTCTAATCCTCAAACCCTTAAAATACTTTTTATTTGGCTTAAACAATCCTCTTCTCCCTATCGTTTCCCTTTTCCACCCTCAAATTGCTTTAAAATGGCCCAAAAAGCCATATTCTCCATGCATATGGGTCTTATCCCCTTTCAGCTAGCCCCAGAACCATTTAACCTCACGTGACTCGAGCACTAGAACCACCCACTAGCCCATAAGAGCGCTTATTAGATATGTATCGGGCGAAATTTGAACCGTCAATATGTATTGATTGAACGGTTATCGCGTGCTCTGCAGCGCCCGTGGTCTACCCCGTTCATCCCCCCAACCGCGCCATCACCATTTATTTAACCGCAGATCAACGGTTCGCAGTACATCCATCCCAGTGGTCCCCACCGCGTTCACTGTACCAAAACAACCCGGTTTTCATCGCACCGCTATTGGAGGTCGGGCGGAATTTTCCCTTTTCCCAGTGATTCCATACATCAATCGACACATGGCTACAACACTGTTCCAAAACCGCTAACTCATCGCACATTATCATTCGTCCGCGGATGCGTAGCGATATCGCTGTGAGCCGTTAGATCTGGGGTAGCCCATCCACCTGTTTTCGCTCCCCGAGCTGCGCGGAGGTTAGCACGGGGAAACCGTACCCCTGGCCCACTGTCCATCGCCCTCCGACACGTCCTCAGCTGTCGATCTCCTCCCGAGATCGGACGGTCCAGATTTGATTGCCCCCGCCAGTTGACCCCGTACCGCCACGTCACCCTTTCCACGACATTTTGTCGTATTCGCTCGCCCCCATTATATCTGTTTGTTCCAAGGTCAAATTTCATTGTTTTTACGTTTAAATGTCTGCCTCGACGTTTTCCCATGCATTCACCACTATGCAATGTTTTCCTCCATAGTTGCCTCTGTAGTCACCATCCTCGTCCACGCCACACTCCCACTGTCACATTCATCCATACCACCCTCTTCATAAAGGTTTTTCCTAACCATTTTCGTGTTTTTTAGGGTTTCGAGTGGCCATAAACCTCCATAATTCGCAGTCCCTATCACAGAGACAAAAATATAGGAAAGGACCATTCTCAGAAGCTGGAATTATGGAGAAAGGCCGGGGAAAATATGCCGAGAGGACTTGCATTAAAAGAACAAGGTTTAAACTCTACAGAACCTGTCTAGGGCATTTAAAGTACAGTTTTCACAATCACAGAAAATTATGGGAGCGGCAAAGAGTATCAGTGGGAGATTAGCACATTAAAGGCTTGTAATTGCAGATTTTGAGCCTTAAGCCCATTATTCGAAAGCAAAGGTACCAAAATCAAAGACCCCGTGGATTAATCAGACGGTCCAATGCACAGAAAACCATATTGGCAGGGTTTTAATATCAGCAGAATGTTCTTCCATAAAAGGACAGGGTGCCCATACATTTCTCATCCTATGCCATGTTCTAGGGAGGTTTTCCAGCCCTGACAATGGTCCTATGCTACCAGTGCATCAGTTATGCAGTATGGCAGACCCCACAGTTGTTCATACACCTTGGTTTATTCACCAGAATTCCGCAAAGGGCCATGGCAAGTACATCAAAGACATACCTTGAGTAAATTGCAGCCTGACGAAGATCATTTTTCCATCTGAAAAGTGCAGAAGATAAATGCCTAGAATTAAAACCGAATGAACCCTCAACCCTCCTATTGTTTCAGAGTTTAATGCTGCATTTAAGTTTTCATCTACTCCTGCTATTTTGTTCTCCTATAATAATTCTCGAGATCAAATTGTAAAAGGTTGTTGTTGAGCCATTGTTGTCCAGTTGCTGCGGTTGCAGTTAGAAGGATTCATTCCAACTGTTAGAACAGTTTGGGAGGGATTAGCAGAGTAGCTTGTATGTATTAGGCTAGGAGGAGAAGTTTGGATTGTAACAACCATTGAGCTCCGATGTATATGACTAGTTTTGCATCATTAATCAATCGCGTTTGACAGGATCCTAGTCTATTACTATTGGTGATGTTTTTTCTAACTCTGTTTATTACATTTTCATAATGTTCATTTTTCTACTGGCTTGCATCAGAATATTGGCATAGGATTTACTCTTGTTAGGTACCCTATGTTTCTGCTCTCCTTGCCATTGATGTTTTTCTTCTAAAATTTGTTATCTAAGAATCGATTTCAGTTAATTTAACCAGTGTATTAGTTCCTTATGCTGCTAGCTGATGTATGAATTAAATGAAATCTGTCTTTAGTTGTTCTTGTTGGGTTTAAGCTGGAAGATTTGGGAACATTGGGGATTAGGGTTAGCCCTGTCCACTAGGATTCTTGTGCAACCAGCAGGCCTTTACAAGATCTCTTGTTAAACTTATCTCTGTTTTTCCCTTGGAGCATGCTAAAGCTGACCCGGAGTTAAATGACCTCTGGTCCGATCTATAAGTTTCCCCTTTGTCCCTCTTTGAGAGTTGCCTTTGAGTATGTCCAAGCAGGTCTGGAGTTAAATGACCTCTGACCTGATCTATAGACAAAAATTAGATTGCTTTCCTTCTCTCACTTTCTTTCCTTGATGTTCCATCCCACCATCTAATCTAAAAGATCCTTTAGTATTAGATGACATGCCCTCTGAAAGCTTTGACTAGTTGTTTCATGTAATCACCTTTCATGACTCCATAGCCCAATGGATGGCACTTTCTTGACCTGTCCTCTTTGCTGAAACATCCTACTGTTTTGTTTCTTTCCTTTCATTACTTTCTCAGTCTATGATATCATGACCAACTCAGCAACCAACCAACCAAATCATTTTAAAACCCCCCTTTGTGATTCATACCTAGCCTAACATCTCATTTTGAGCTTCAAAGATATACCATTCTTTGCTCTATATTGGAGAGATCCCTCTCCGGGTCTAGGAGGGCTAGATCCTAGGGCCCCAAAGTGGTTCTGATGTTGTCTCATCTTTTGGTCCTGCCAATCTGGCCAAAACATGGGAACCCCAACATAATGGCGACTCCACTGGGGACTGAGTATTTCTCACCTCACCACATCATAAGAGCCTCAGAAACCTAGAAAAATCTGGTTATATTGGCATTAAATTTCTGATGGTGGACAACATCTTGGTTCGAACATTCATATACATCCACCTGGCGACTCCACACTCCCTATGATCCAAAGACCTAATGAATCCACTGGTAGAAGACTCTGAACTGGTCGAGAAGATACAGTGACCTCTTTCTGATTTACAAATATGCTTCCACGCATACAGAAAAGATATGCCCCAATGAGCAGGGAGCATATCCCTGGATTCCCACAAAAAATGCCTGAAGTGGACTGGTTAAAAAACCTGCCTATCTTTCAGGGTGAAAACTCTGAGGACCCCTTGCTACATCTCATCAAGTTTCATATACATGTGTGGAGACTTAAAGTTGAATGGCATGAAGACTGCCTAATGAAAATGTTCATGGCAACATTAGAAGGAAAAGCTAGGGTCTGGTATGAATGGTTAGAACCTCGGAGTTTCTTTTCTTTAAGGGACATGCACCAATTATTTTACAAGAATTATAAAGGAAACTCTCCATCCTTATCATGGGATTGTTGCGATCAATCTCAGAATATCATACAGTATCTGTTAGGTATTGATGAGGATTTGGTTAATATGCATCCTGAAGATCTATTAACAGCCATTCAAAATTTTCATATGCATCCTAGCTATCACAAGAACATAGATGAATCAGCTGAGGGAGAAAATAGTCAAGAGACTGGGGGCATTCTTCAAGATATTCCTGAAATCTCAGATGTTGATTTACCATCCCTTATAGTTGAGGCTCAAGATGACATCCTGCTTCAAATCCAGTCTTCAGAGGAAACAGAGAGTTGTCGGATTTCTGCACAAAGGAACACGATACCATCTTCCCCTTTGACAGAAGAAGAAATAGATCAGATCATCAATAGATAGCCAGCCTTTGAATTGTTTTACATATCAGACATCCTTGTCCATTCATCTCATGAGATTTGTTGTACAAAGTTGGAAAGCTCACATGTAAATCAGAGTGAAGAAAAATCTGCTGACAATCCAGTATGCCTGATTGGTAGCATTACTTACATTCATGATTTTCCTATTTTTGATCTATCTGATGATGATGTTTCCCAAACATAAGATGATCTTGCAGGGTCATCATTAGTAGATTTATGGGAGGAAAATCAGTCCCATTCACTTCCAGAGAGTAATGAGCCAATGCATGCTATTTATGATACTGATGAAGAAAGCTTTAAGAATGTAGAAGAGGGTGAAGGATCTCTGGATCTTTGCTTCACTCAATTACAACTCATCAGTAATGGTTTTCACACGATTGGAGGTCAGCAGCCCTTCATCTCAGATGATGAATGTTACACCATTTTTTGGTCATCTAACCTACTATCATTAGATGGACCCAAGTACACCATGTAAGACCAATTTTACCCTAAGTAAAATTGCTTTCACTATGTAAAATAACTAAATAAAACACATTTATTAGGTTGTTTATGGTCTAAACAGGAAACCCCAAAAGGAAATATTAAACAAACCTATATTTGTTTGATTTTCCTCATGGAATAATTAATTAAACCATAATTTAATTATTATTCCTAGTCATGTTTAACCTAAAACAAAGAAATTAATTAGATAAACCTTTATTTATCTTATTATTTTCTAGGAATAATTATTTAAATCTTATTTAGATAATATTCCTTGTTAAACATGACTAAATCACCCACAAATAATTAAATAAATCATTATTTATTTGATTATCCTTCAACCACTTCCTTAAAAAGATAAATAAATCATTTATTTATTTATTATTGACAAATAAAGGGATTTGACCCAAGTCAAATACTTTTTTCCTCCAACAAATATAATAAAATATTCCATAAAAGGTGGATCTAGATTTGGTTAATGTTATTTTAATCATGCACCAAGATCTAGAATGACCCAATATTTTGTTATAAATAGGAGGGTTTTTTCTACCATTCTTCACCTTTTGTTTCCTATTAGATCACTCTGGATCTAAACTCTTGGTCTGACTTTGAGCCATTATCATTGTCATATTTTCCATTATTTGGTGTGTGAGCTCCCTTTGAGTTCTATCTTTGTCTGGGTTTTCTACACCAACAGGAGAGAGAAATGCTAGATCTGAAGTGCTAAGGACTTCCAAGAACCCATCCCATTGAGGAGAATTGGAAACATCTTCTTGTTTTCCTCCTAGGTGCCCTTAATACAAAAAATTCTTTCAAAAATTGTTCTTGTCTTGTCTATTGGATATATGGAGCAAACCTTCTTTTTACTGCTTAATGTCTTTCTATGCATAGATCTGGTTTTTGCAGCTCTTGTCTTGATCAACTAACTACAGATCTGAAGATATTGGCAGCCATATTTGATGTTAGGGCTATTAGTTATGCGTAGCTAAAGTGGTCTCTTTTCGTACACTTCGACAAAGGATTCATACTAACAATGAAGAGGAAAAAAAAAAGATATTCTTGAGTAGAATGTAAATGAACATCCTTCTCTTGAAAAAGAGGGGGTGATGGAACAAGCCCCTACTCAAGAATACATGGATCTCTTCACAGAGCTCAGCACACCAGAGCAGAATATATCAGAGCTCCAAGAGGACAACACTGCCATATATGATGATTCCTCCAATTCAGAAAATGAAGAATATGAGGGAGATTCTCTTTCTCAAGAGAGTCTTATTCTTGATCCAGTGGAAGAAGAAAAAACCCTAGTTGAAGCCTGCCTGCAAAATATTCGTAACCAGGTATTATTTCGTGATCCTTATGCACATTTTCTGCAAACATTTGAAGAAGGATCAAGGGTATTTTTGAGCAGCATGTTGCAAACAGAAAGAAAATTTTTCAAAGCTACTGTTATTGAACAAAAAGAGTGGGAGCTGCCCTGCCTATACAACATGTTCAAGGATTTGAGCAAGAAAGACCAGTCATGGGATCATTTGATGGATTGGTTGCATTGGAAGACACCATTTGTAAGCTAGACTTGTAAATATTCTAGTTAGAGTAGGGTAGGTAGGAAAAGATCAAATAAGATCAGTCTATGAGCATGTAGTTAGTTGTTTTAATTTCTACAAGGTCCAGCAAGTCAGACAATCTAATCCTGGCTTGGCTGTTTTCAATTTCTTTCTTAGAATGTAGAGAAGAAATCTGCTAGACAGTCTAATCCTGGCAGATAGTAGTGTAGGTAGAGAAACATATGAGACCAACAGTCTAATCTGGTCTCATGGAGTAATAAGGGTAGAAATAGAATAGGTTTATTTTCTGTTTATAAAATAAATGATGTAAAGGGTCTGCTAGTCCAAATGCACCCTAAAAGAAAATGCTAGGATTGTAGTCTGGGTAGGTAGATTGTTTGGGAATGTTTCTGCTGATATAATGTCTTCAGGATTTGTGGCAGCTGATCTAAAGAAAGAAAGCGATGTACCAAGCAGCAGGAATCTGGCCTACACCAAAGATTTATCCTCTGAATTCTTGACTCCTTCAAGAAGAAGCCATCCCCATGTGGAGCCACTGTTAGCCCCCTGTAAATTTTTGACAGGAAAAGTAGGGGGCTAAAAAGTTTTTGAGTCTTCAAGGAATGCATTTCCTCTGAAAACACATCATCCTTGAAGTCTCCTGTGCCTTTTCCCTGTGATGAAGTCCCCTCTGCTGATTTCCATTATAGAACATCTATGATTACAGAGCTGTGCTCCAAAGGACCTATTTTTACCCCTTGTACCCTTGCAAAAATATCCCATTTCACTCTGTTGCCCTTTTTTTTAAAGCTTCCTTTCCACCCTTTTTCCCCCCTTCTGAAATTCATTCATTAATATTCTAATCCTCCCAAAACCATGTTTAAACCCTTCAAATACTTTTTATTTGGCTTAAACAGTCCTCTTCTCCCTATCGTTTCCCTTTTCCACCCTCAAATTGCATTAAAATGGCCCAAAAAGCCATATTCTCCATGCATATGGGTCCTAGCCCCTTTCAGCTAGCCCCAAAACCATTTTCCCTCATGTGACCCAGGCACTAGACCCACCTACCAGCCCATAAGAGCACTTATCAGATATGTATCGAGCGAAAGTTGAACTGTCGATCTGTATTGATCGAACGATTATCACGTGCTCTGCAGCGCCCGTGGTCTACCCCATTCATCGCCCCAACTACGCCATCGCCATTTATTTAACTGCAGATCAACGGTCCGCAGTACATCCGTCCTAGTGGTACCCGCCGCGTTCACTATACCAAAACAACCCGGTTTTCATCGCACCGCTATTGGAGGTTGGGCGGTATTTTCCCTTTTCCCAACGATTCCATACAACAATCGACACATGGCTCCGACACTGTTCCAAAACCGCTACCTCATCACACGTTATCATTCGTCCGTGGATGTGTAGCGATATCGATGTGAGCCGTTAGATCTGGGGCAGCCCATCCAACGGTTGTCTCTCCCCGAAGCTGTGCAGAGGTTAGCACGGGGAAACCATACCCCTGGCCCACTGTCCATCGCCCTCCGACGCGTCCTCAGCCGTCGATCTCCTCCCGAGATCGGACGGTCTAGATTTTATTGCCCCTTCCAGTTGACCCCATACTGCCACATCACCCTTTCCACGACATTTTTTCGTATTCACCCACCCCCGTTATATCTGTTCATTCCAAGGTCAAAGTTCATTGTTTTTACATTTAAACGTCTGCCTCGATGTTTTCCCATGAATTCTCCACTGTGCGATGTTTTCCTCCATAGTTGCCTCCGCAGTCACCATCCTCGTCCACGCCACGCTCCCACTGTCACATTCATCCATACCACCCTCTCCATAAAGGTTATTCGTAACCATTTTCGTGTTTTGCAGGGTTTCGAGCGGCCATAAACCTTCATAATTCGCAGTCCCTGTCACAGTGACAGAAATACAGGAAAGGACCATTCTCAGAAGATGGAATTATGGAGAAAGGCCGGGGAAAATATGCCAACAAGACTTGCATTAAAATAACATGGTTTAAACTCTGCAGAACCTGTCCAGGGCATTTAAAGCACAGTTTTCACAATCAGAGGAAATTGTGGGAGCAACAAAGAGTATCAGTGGGAGATTAGCGCATTAAAGGCTTGTAATTGTAGATTTTGAGCCTTAAGCCCATTATTCGAAAGCAAAGGTACCAAAATAAAAGACCCCGTGGATTGCTCAGATGGTCCAATGCACAAAAAACCATATTGGCAGGGTTTTAATATCAGCAGAACGTTCTTCCATAAAAGGACAAGGTGCCCATACATTTCTCATCCTATGCCGTGTTCTAGGGAGGTTTTCCAGCCCTGACAATGGTCCTATGCTACCAGTGCATCAGTTATACAGTATGGAAGACCCCACAGTTGTTCATACACCTAAGTTTATTCACCATAATTCCGCAAAGGGCCATGGCAAGTACATCAAAGACATACCCTGAGTAAATTGCAGCGTGACGAAGATCATTTTTCCATCTGAAAAGCGCAGAAGATAAATGCTCAGAATTAAAACCGAATGGAGCCTCGGCTCTCCTACTGTTTCAGAGTTTTAATGCTACATTTAGGTTTTCAACTACCATGGTTATTCTTTCTCATATAAGAATCCTCAAGAACATATTGTAAAGGTTGTTGTTCGGCCGTTGCCGTTGTAGTTAGAGGGATTCAGTTTTTATTGTTAGAAGAGTTCTGGGAGAAAGTAGCAGAGTAGTTTGTATTGTAGTAGGCTGGGAGGATAAGTTGGGACTGTAACAACCATTGAGCTCAGTGTATGTGACTGGTTTTGCATCAATTAATAAAAGCACATTTCACAGGATCCTGGTCTATTACTATTGGTGATGTTTTTTCTAACTCTATTTATTACATTTTCATGCTGTTCATTTTCTACTGGCTTGCATCAGAAATATAACATAGGATTTACCCTTGTTAGGTACCCTATGTTGCTGCTCTCCTTGCCTTTGATGTTTTCTACTAATTGTGAATCTAAGAGTGAATTCAGTTAATTTAACTAGTGTAGTGGTTCCATATGCTGCTAGCTGATGTATGAATTATGAGTTTGCTACTTGGATGTTTCCTGCTGGTTTCAAAGCATTGAAGGTTAAAATTCCTTCTCTAATCTACAGACCCTGGCAATGTTAACTTATCTCTGTTTTCCCTTGGAGCATGCTAAAGCTGACCTGGAGTTAAATGACCTCTGGTCCGATCTATAGGCTGCCCCTTTGTCCCTTCTTTGAAAGCTTCCTTAGAGTATGTCCAAGCAGGTCTGGAGTTAAATGACCTCTAGCCTGATCTATAGACAGAAATTGGGTTGTTTTCCTTCTTTCACCTTCTTTCCTTAATGTTCCATTCCACCATCTATCTGAAAGATCCTTTAGCATAGATGACTTGCCCTTTGAAAGCCTTGGCTAGTTATTGCAAGTAATTCTCCTTTCATGACTCCGTAGCCCAATGGATGGCACTTTCTTGACCTATCCTCTTAGCTAAAACATCCTGTTGTTTTGTTCCTTTCTTTCCATTACTTTCTCAGTCTATGATCTCATGACCAACCCAGCAACCAATCAACCAAATCATTTAAAACCCCCCTTTGCACTTCATACCTAGTCTAACATCTCATTTTGAGCTTCAAAGATATATCATTCTTTGTTCTATTGGAGAGATCCCTCTCCAGGTCCAGGAGGGCTAGATCCTAGGGCCCCAAAGCGGTTCTAATGTTGTATCATATTTTGGTCTTGCTAATTTGGCCAAAACATGGGAACCCCAACATAATGGCGACTCCGCTGGGGACTGAGTATTTCTGACCTCACCACATCATAAGAGCCTTAGAAACCTAGAAAAATCTGGTTAGATTGGCATTAAATTCCTGATGGTGGACAACATCTTGGTTCGAACATTCATATACATCCACCTGTCGACTCCACACTCCCTATGATCCAAAGACCTAATGACTCCACTGGTAGAAGACTCTGACCTGGTTGAGAAGATACAGTGACCTCTTTCTGATTTACAAATATGCTTCCACGCATACAGAGAAGATATGCCCCAATGAGCAGGGAGCATATCCCTGGATTCCCACACAAAATTCCTGAAGTGGATTGGTTAAAAAACTTGCCTATCTTTCAGGGTGAAAACACTGAGGACCCCTTGCTACATCTCATGAAGTTTCATATACATGTGTGGAGACTTAAAGTTGAATGGCATGAAGACTGCCTAATGAAAATGTTCATGGCAACATTAGAAGGAAAAGCTAGGGTTTGGTATGAATGGTTAGAACCTCGGAGTTTGTTTTTCTTGAAGAAGAGGAGGAAATAGATCAAACCCCTACTCAAGAATACATGGATCTTTTCACAGAGCTCAACACCTCAGAGCAGAATACATCAGAGCTCCAAGAGGACAACACTGCCATATATGATGAGTCCTCCAATTTAGAAAATGAAGAATATGAGGGAGATTCCCTTTCTCAAGAGAGTCTTATTATTGATCCAGCGGAAGAAGAGGAAATCCTGGTTGAAGCCTGCCTGCCAGATATTCATAACCATGTATCGTTTCATGATCCTTATGTACATTTCCTGTACACATTTGCAGAAGGATCAAAGGTATTTTTGAGCAGCATGTTGCTAACAGAAAGAAAATTTTTCAAAGCTGCTATTATTGGACAAAAAGAGTGGGAGCTACCCTGCCTATCCAGCCTGCTCAAGGCATTGAGCAAGAAAGACCAGTCATGGGATCATTTGATGGACTAGTTGCATTGGAAGACAATGTTTGTAAGCTAGAATTGTAAATATTCTAGTTAGAGTAGGGTAGATAGGAAAATCTCAAACAAGCTCAGTCTGTGAGCATGTAGTTAGTTGTTTTAATTTCTGCAAGGTCCAGCAAGTTAGACAGTCTAATCCTGGCTTGGCTGTTTTCAATTTCTTTCTTAGAATGTAGAGAAGAAATCTGCTAGACAGTCTAATCCTGGCAGATAGTAGTGTAGGTAGAGAAACATATGAGACCAACAGTCTAATCTGGTCTCATGGATTAATAAGGGTAGAAATGGAATAGGTTTATTTTCTGTTTATAAAATAAATGATGTAAAGGGTCTGCTAGTCCAAATGCACCATAAAAGAAAATGCTAGGATTGTAGTCTGGGTAGGTATATTGTTTGGGAATGTTTCTGCTAATATAATGTCTTCAGGATTTGTGGCAGCTGATCTAAAGAGAGAAAGGGATGTGCCAAGCAGCAGGCATCTGGCCTACACCAAATATTTATCCTCTGAATTCTTGACTCCTTCAAGAAGAAGCCATCCCCATGTCTAGCCACTGTTAGCCCCCTGTAAATTTTTGACAGGCCAAGTAGGGGGGGAAATTTTTTCTGAGCCTTCAATGAATGCATCTCCCTCGGAGACACATCATCCTTGAAGTATCATGTGCCTTTGTCCTTTGATAAATCCCCTTTGCAGATCCCCATTGTAAGGCCTCTCTGATTTTCAAAATTTGTGCTCCAAGGGACCTATTTTTACGCCTGTACCCCTGCAAGACATCCCATTTCACTCTGTTGCCCCTTTTTCTAAGATTCCTTTCCACCCTCTTTTTTCCCCCCTTCCAAAATTCCTTCATTAATCCTCTAATCCTCAAACCCTTAAAATACTTTTTATTTGGCTTAAACAGTCCTCTTCTCCCTATCGTTTCCCTTTTCAACCCTCAAATTGCTTTAAAATGGCCCAAAAAGCCATATTATCTATGCATATGGGTCTTAGCCCCTTTTAGCTAGCCCCAGAACCGTTTTCCCTCACGTGACCCGGGCACTAGAACCACCCGCCAGCCCATAAGAGCGCTTATCAAATATGTATCGGGCGAAAGTTTAACCCTCGATCTATATTGATCAAATGGTTATCACGTGCTCTGCAGCACCCATGGTCTACCCTGTACATCCCATCGACCGCGCCATCGCCGTTTATTTATCCGCAGATCAACGGTCTGCAGTACATCCATCCCGGTGGTCCCCGCCGCGTTCACTGTACCAAAATAGCCCGGTTTTCATCGCACCGCTATTAGAGGTCGGGCAGTATTTTCCCTTTGCCCAACGATTCTATACAGCAATTGACACATGGCTGCGACACTGTTCCAAAACCGCTACCTCATCGCATGTTATCGTTCGTCCGCGGATGCGTAGCGATATCACCGTGAGCCGTTAGATCTGGGGCAGCCCATCCAACGGTTGTCGCTCCCCGAAGATGCGTGGAGGTTAGCACGGGGAAACCGTACCCCTGGCCCACTGTCCATCGCCCTCTGACGTGTCCTCAGCTATCGATATCCTCCCAAGATCGGACAGTCCATATTTGATTTTCCCCGCTAGTTGACCCCGTACTGCCACATCACCCTTTCCACAGAATTTTGTCGTATTCGCCCGCCCTCGTGATATCTGTTTGTTCCAAGGGCAAAGTTCATTGTTTTTACGTTTAAATGTCTGCCTCGACGTTTTCCCATGCATTCTCCACTGTGCGATGTTTTCCTCCATAGTTGCCTCCGCAGTCACCATCCTCGTGCATGCCATGCTCCCACTGTCACATTCATCCATACCACCCTCTCCATAAAGGTTTTTCATAACCATTTTCGTGTTTTGCAGGGTTTCGAGCGGCCATAAACCTCCATAATTCGCAGTACCTGTCACAGAGACAGAAATACAGGAAAGGGCCATTCTCAGAAGATGGAATTATGGAGAAAGGCTGGGGAAAGTATGCCGACAGGACTTGCATTAAAAGAATAGGGTTTAAACTCTGCAGAACCTGTCCAAGGCATTTAAAGCACAATTTTCACAATCAGAGGAAATTGTGGGAGCGGAAAATAGTATCAGTGGGAGATTAGCGCGTTAAAGGCTTGTAATTGTAGATTTTGAGCCTTAAGCCCATTATTCGAAAGCAAAGGTATCAAAATCAAAGACCCCGTGGATCGCTCAGACGGTCCAATGCACAGAAAACCATATTGGCAGGGTTTTAATATCAGCAGAACGTTCTTCCATAAAAGGACAAGGTGCCCATACATTTCTCATCCTATGCCATGTTCTAGGGAGGTTTTCTAGCCCTGACAATGGTCCTATGCTGCTAGTGCATCAGTTATACAGTATGGCAGACCCCACAGTTGTTCATACACCTCGGTTTATTAACCAGAATTCTGCAAAGGGCCACGGAAAGTACATCAAAGACATACCTTGAGTAAATTGCAGCCTGACGAAGATAATTTTTCCATCTAAAAAGCACAGAAGATAAATGCCCAGAATTAAAACCGAATGAAGCCTCAACCCTCCTACTGTTTCAGATTTTAATGCTGCATTTAAGTTTTCATCTACTCCTACTATTTTTTTCTCCTATAAGAATTCCTGAGATCAAATTGTAAAAGGTTGTTGTTGGGCCGTTGTTGTCCAGTTGCTGCGGTTGCAGTTAGAAGGATTCATTCTTACTGTTAGAACAGTTTGGGAGGGATTAACAGAGTAGTTTGTATGTATTATGCTGGGAGGAGAAGTTTGGATTGTAACAGCCATTGAGCTCCGATGTATATGATTGGTTTTGCATCATTAATCAAGCACATTTCACAGGATCCTGGTCTATTACTACTGGCGATGTTTTTTCTAACTCTGTTTATTACATTTTCATAATGTTCATTTTCTGCTAGCTTGCATCAGAATATTGGCATAGGATTTACCCTTGTTAGGTACCCTACGTTTCTAATGTTCTTGCCATTGATGTTTTTCTTCTAAAATGTGTTATCTAAGAATCGATTTCAGTTAATTTAACCAGTGTAGTAGTTCCTTATGCTGCTAGCTGATGTATGAATTAAATGAAATCTATCTTTATTTGTTCTTGTTGGGTTTAAGCTGGAAGATTTGGGAACACTGGGAATTAGGGTTAGCCCTGTCCACTAGAATCCTTGTGCAACCAGCAGGCCTTTACAAGATCTCTTGTTAAACTTATATATGTTTTTCCCTTGGAGCATGCTAAAGCTAACCTGGAGTTAAATGACCTCTGGTCCGATCTATAAGTTTCCCCTTTGTCCCTCTTTGAGAATTTCCTTTGAGTATGTCCAAGAAGGTCTGGAGTTAAATGACCTCTGACCTAATCTATAGACAGAAATTAGGTTGCTTTCCTTCTCTCACTTTCTTTCCTTGATGTTCCATCCCACCATCTAATCTAAAAGATCCTTTAGTATTAGATGACTTGCCCTCTGAAAGCTTTGGCTAGTTGTTGCATGTAATCACCTTTCATGACTCCATAGCCCAATGGATGGCACTTTCTTGACCTGTCCTCTTTGCTGAAAAATCCTGCTGTTTTGTTTCTTTCCTTTCATTACTTTCTCAGTCTATGATCTCATGACCAACCCAGCAACCAACCAACCAAATCATTTTAAAACCCCCCTTTGTGCTTCATACCTAGCCTAACATCTCATTTTTAGCTTCAAAGATAGACCATTATTTGCTCTATATTGGAGAGATCCCTCTCCGGGTCCAGGAGGGCTAGATCCTAGGGCCCCAAAGTGGTTCTGATGTTGTCTCATCTTTTGGTCTTGCCAATCTGGCCAAAACATGGGAACCCCAACA
>JAXQQM020063176.1:0-53654 GCA_034641835.2 Pinus albicaulis
ATGTTGAGAATGCAACAAGATGATGGAGCTTGGTGAAAAGAAGTCGCCTTCACTAAGTGGGCCTGCAGGCTATTTTTGGCGCAAATTCTATTTTTAGACATATGGATCATGGTTTATGAGTTGCAGGATGCTATTTATGGATGGTTGGTCAAGTTGGTAAAAATAGATGAACCTCTATTTTTAGACATACTAGGCGGAGTCTATTTCTAGACTGCCAGTCTAAAAATAGATCAGTCGAATATTATTAGCTCTTAATAATATTTGGACTATAAACATTATCTTATCCTCTTGGAGCACTTCAGTTCGAGCTATGGATGTGGCACATGCAACTGGCAGAAGGAATTACGCTATTCCTAGGGGTTAGTTGAGCTATTGCATGGTTGACTTCAGTTAGAACTCATGTGGCAGAGTTTGGTGGAGTTGATGAGACAGTTGATGGAGTTTTTTTCAGTTTAACTTAGTTGAACTAGTTGTATTTAGTCTAACTGAAAAATACACTAGTGATGAGTGGTGTGAATTAATTATTAATTAATTCACTAATTATTAACTCATAAATCAACTAAAGAATACATCAGCTAACTCAGTGCATGGACAGTTCAGTGGAGACCAGTGTTAGAGGTGGGTGAAAGGGTGTGTATACTATCAGTTGTGACTATAGTTGTGCATGAGATTTGCACACACATTGATTGAGATTGCCAATGAGAATTGCGCAGTACAAGCCAGTGGGATTCGAACTTGGATCTCATCATTATTCATCTTGGATTGTGCAGTAGAGGCAGGCTAACTTGTGGAGAAGATTTGAACCCGTGACTTGTTCAGATCTGAGCTTGTGTAGTGTGTAGCATGTGAGATAGTGCTGAGTACTTGTGAGGAGTATTGTGCTATGTATTGTTACATGTTCTCTATAATTATAATATACAGATAGTTGGGGGTTTTCAGCTGTAAGCTTTCCCATTACATACTGTGTTGATATGTGTGATTGATTCATGTTTTGTGACCGCATGCGATTGTTTTTGATTCCGCAAATTCATGATCAATTGTAGAAGAGGTTATGTATTATGCATGAAGCTTAAATAGTGTGTGATCAGGATAATCCTGGTGAATAACTCATTTGTTATTTGAATTTCTACATGGTATCAGAGCAATATTGATCATCGGAGCAATTGCAGTGATTACATTTTATTTCTATAGGCAGAGTCTGTAAGAGGGCTAGGTAGCCTCTGGATGCATCCTTTCTTTGAAAGGTGAGAGATCCAATAAATGCCCCTACAGTCAATCTCTGTATTAGAAATATTTTTTTCTCACAGACATTAAAGCGGTTGAGTTTTGAGCTGGTGGAATTCGAATTTGCAGTAGTGTTTTCTTGGTGTCGAAGTCAAAATGTCTTTCAACGGATTGCGATTGGAGTATGCTCTTGAAGGCAGCTCGAATTATATTGCATGGAAGGACAGGATGGAGGCGGTGTTAGATGACAACGGGTTGAAGGAGTTCATAGATGCTAAAGTCCCAAAGCCTACTGATGCTGCTCAAGTTGAGGCTTGGCAAAAGAAGACAACAAAGTGTCGAAGGATTCTGTTGGAGGGCGTGAAGGATCACATAGTATCCAGCCTGCATGGTAAAGCTTCTCCATACTTGATGTGGAAAGCGTTGACAGATTTATTCCAAAGCAAGAGCGACCAGAGGAAGTTGGTGCTCAAGGATAAACTCAGAAACATAAAGATGGAGAAAGGCGAAAATATGCCCAAGTATCTCACGAAGTTCATCCAATGCAGGGATGAGCTGGGAAGTGTGGGGGTGACTGTTGAAGATGAGGACTTGGTGAGCTTGGCTCTCCTTGGGCTTCCGAAGAGTTGGCATGCCTATCAGGATTCTGTCAATGGTCGGGAGAAATTTCCAGGATGGGAGCGACTTTGGTCGGATCTTGTGCAAGAGGAGATAAGGCGAAGTACCAGGGACAGATCTTCATCAAAGGCATCTGATGAAGAAAATTGCGCTTTGGCTACCAAAGAAAAGAATGGGAAGAGCAAGAAAGCTTCTCTTTCTGGTGCGAAAGGCAAGAAGCAGGACATGTCCAAGGTGAAGTGTTTTCATTGTCACCAACACAGACATTATGCCACAAATTGTCCGCAGAAGAAGAAAAATAAGCAAGCTGCTGGATCTGCAGCAGGAGAGGCCTTAGCCTTGCAGTTTGAGCTGGATTTTTCACTGATCACATGCTTGGTATCAAGTGTGATGGGATCAGTATGGTTCTTGGACAGTGGTGCATCTTTTCACATGAATGGAGATCGAGATCTGTTTTTAGATCTGGATGAGAAAGATCTTGGAGTGCACATCGAGATGGGCGATGATGGTAGATACAGTGCGACCGGTATCAGTACCATTTCCTTTGAGAGGGAGTCTGGTAAACCCTTCGTATTGAAGGAAGTGATGCATGTTCGAGGATTGAAGAAGAATCTGATCTCTGTGGCAATGTTAGAAGACAAGGGATATGATGTTGTCTTCGGGGAGGAAAACTTTCTGTGATGATCAAGCTGAGCTCCCCGAAGATAGGGTTGAGTCAAGAACCTTTGCTCCGATTGAAAGTAGATGGTTGTGTAGAAATGGCATGCAAGGCGGAAGGAGTGGTGAGCTGGGATGATGGCGAGTTGTGGCACCGAAGATTGGGCCACCTTCACCATGGAGCTTTGAAGATACTGCAGCAGATTTCTACTGGGCTTCCTAAGGGTACTCTTGCGCAGTCAGATCAGTGCAAGGGGTGTACCTTGGGAAAATTTGTGAAAGCCACCTTTCACGAGAAGGATAGTCACGCCACGATGATCCTTGAGAGAATCCACACAGACGTGTGTGGACCTTTCTCAGTAGCTTTGACAGCAAAGCACAAGTACTATGTGATCTTTGTTGATGATTTCTCTCAGAAGTGCTGGATCTTCTTCATGCAGAAGAAGAGCGAGACATATTCAAAGTTCTGTGAATTCAAGGCGCTGGTTGAGAAGGAATCGGGAAAGCATGTGAAGGCTCTTAGGAGCGACAATGGTGGTGAATTCATCTCTACTGAATTCAAGGACTTTTACAGCGCAGAAGGGATTCGGAGAGAGCTCATCGCACCCCATAACCCACAGCAGAACGAGGTTGCTGAGCGGAAGAACAGAACGATCGTGGGTGCTGCACGGGCGATGTTGCATGATCAGGGTCTACCCCTTCACTTGTGGGCTGAGGCATGCAATACTGCAGTGTATGTGCAGAACCGTTGTCCTCATAAGATACTTGGCATGAGTACACCGGAGGAGGCGTTTTCTGGCAAGAGGCCTGACATTTCTCATTTGAGGATTTTTGGCTCACCTGTCTACATGCATGTGACGAAGGACGCCAGAAAGAAGTTGGATCCAACCGCAGAGGTTGGGATATTTGTGGGGTACACTGATACGCCCCACAACTATCGTGTGTATTTTCCAGACAGTCGCAAGACTGTTGTGCAACGGGATATCAAATTTCAGGAGGAGAAAGCCATGAAGTGTTCGCTTGAGAGGGAGCCACACTTGCATGCAGATGAGGAGCTATTAGTTCCTAAGGATGAGCTTCGGGATGTGGATCAGCCACAAGAGGAAGTTCATGGAGTGGAAGAGACCACTCATGCAGCGCCAACCATCAGAGGGCGGAAGCGCACTACAGAAGCTGAGCGACTGGCTCAAGATGCAGAGAAGGTTGTAGGACCACCTACAGCACAGCGCAGACAGAGACAGTCACTGGACCGGTACATTGGATACATGGCTCTTGTGAGCAAATGTGTCGTGACAGAGCCATCCTCTTTCGAGGAAGCTGTGGAGGACCCCGCATGGGTAGATGCCATGGTGGAAGAGTATGATTCGATTGTCAGAAACAGTGCATGGGAGATTTTCCCAAGGCCGGAGGGGAAATCAGTGGTGGGTTCGAGATGGATCTACAAAGTGAAGCAGGCAGCTGACGGGAGTGTGGAGAAGTACAAGGCAAGATTTTTTTCCTGAGGCTTTTCACAGATAGAGGGGATCGATTATGAGGAGACCTTTGCACCTGTCGCAAGGTATTCTTCCATACGGACGATTCTTGCTCTCTCAGCGCAGATGGGGTGGCACATTCATCAGATGGATGTGAAGACTGCATTCCTCAACGGAGTCATTGAGGAGGAGGTGTACATAGAGCAGCCCGAAGGTTTCGAGATCTTTAGCAGCGAGTCGCATGTGTGCAGGCTCAAGAGAGCGATGTATGGGTTGAAACAAGCACCTCGTGCTTGGTACACACAGATAGACAATTATTTCACCGGACTTGGATTCTCCAAGAGTGAGGCGGATCCTAACCTATACCAGATTGTGGTGGAGGGTAAGTTGCTGATCATTGTACTTTATGTAGATGATTTGATTATGACAGGTGATGAGCTGTTGATACTTTCATGCAAGGAGGATCTTGCTAGAGAGTTTGAGATGAAGGACTTGGGCCTCCTTCATTATTTCCTGGGATTGGAAATTTGGCAGCGCAGTGATGGACTATTTTTTTCTCAGGGTAAGTATGCCCGGGAGATACTGGAGAAGTTCAACATGCATGGCTGCAAGCCTGTTGATACTCCTCTTCCTGGTGGTTGGAGGAAGGAGGATGCTACTTCATCGGAGGTAGTGGATGCCACTGTTTATCGACAGTTGGTGGGGTCGCTTATGTATCTGGTCAATACACGACCCGATATATGCTATGCTGTTAACCAGCTTTCACAAGCTATGGTTAAGCCAACCAAGCTCTTCTGGAAGGCAGGCAAGCATGTATTGTGTTATCTTAGAGGCACATCGGGATATGTATTGTGGTATAGACAGGAGGATGAAGTGAAGCTATGTGGCTTCACGGATGCAGATTGGGCAGGGAGCCCAACGGACAGAAAGAGCAAATCTGGAGGGATCTTCAGTATCGGTTCGACAACAGTTTCTTGGTACAGCAGGAAGCAGAGATCCGTGGCACTCAGTTTAGCAGAGGCCGAGTATCTGGCAGCAAGCTTGGCTGCATGCGAGGCTATATGGATGAGGAAGATCCTGGTCGGGTTGTTCAGGTCACACTTGGAGCCTACTGTGATTTATTGTGATAACCAGAGTTGCATTAAACTCTCGGCTAATCCAATATTTCATGATAGATCCAAACACATCGACATCAGGTACCATCATATCAGAGATTGTGTGCAATGGAGGATCATGTTACTTTCATACATTCCCACGGAGGATCAGGATGCTGATATCTTGACGAAGGCGCTCACCAGGAGCAAATTCGAATACCACAGAGGCAGGATAGGGGTTGTAGATAATACATATCTTGTTGAGAGGGAGTGTTGAGAATGCAACAAGATGATGGAGATTGGTGAAAAGAAGTCGCCTTCACTAAGTGGGCCCGCAGGCTATTTTTGGCGCAAAGTCTATTTTTAGACATATGGATCATGGTCTATGAGTTGCAGGATGGTATTTATGGATGGTTGGTCAAGTTGGTAAAAATAGATGGATCTCTATTTTTAGACATACTGGGCGGAGTCTATTTTTAGACTGCCAGTCTAAAAATAGATCAGTCGAATATTATTAGCTCTTAATAATATTTGGACTATAAACATTATCTTATCCTCTTGGAGCACTTCAGTTCGAGCTATGGATGTGGCACATGCAGTTGGCAGAAGGAATTACGCTATTCCTAGGGGTTAGTTGAGCTATTGCATGGTTGACTTAAGTTAGAACTCATGTGGTAGAGTTTGGTGGAGTTGATGAGACAGTTGATGGAGTTGTGTTCAGTTTAACTTAGTTGAACTAGTTGTATTTAGTCTAACTGAAAAATACAGTAATGATGAGTGGTGTGAATTAATTATTAATTAATTCACTAATTATTAACTCATAAATCAACTAAAGAATACATCAGTTGACTGCAGTGCATGGACAGTTCAGTGGAGACCAGTGTTAGAGGTGGGTGAAAGGGTGTGTATACTATCAGTTGTGACTATAGCTATGCATGAGATTTGCACACACATTGATTGAGATTGCCAATGAGAATTGCGCAGTACAAGCCTGTGGGATTCGAACTTGGATCTCATCATTATTCATCTTGGATTGCGCAGTAGAGGCAGGCTAACTTGTGGAGAAGATTTGAACCTGTGACTTGTTCAGATCTGAGCTTGTGTAGTGTGTAGCATGTGAGATAGTGTTGAGTACTTGTGAGGAGTATTGTGCTATGTATTGTTACATGTTATCTATCATTATAATATACAGATAGTTGGGGGTTTTCAGCTGTAAGCTTTCCCCATTACATACTGCGTTGATATGTGTGATTGATTCATGTTTTGTGACCACATGCGATTGTTTTTGATTCCGCAAATTCATGATCAATTGTAGAAGAGGTTATGTATTATGCATGAAGCTTAAATATTGTGTGATCAGGATAATCCTGGTGAATAACTCATCTGTTATTCGAATTTCTACAAGCCACACACTATTAGTATCACAGTTGATCATAAGCATTACAGGGTATCTCTATCCTTGGATCTTCGTTTTTCATGCTTCCGGGTCATCAACAAGCTCACACTTCATCGAAGTCCATTTGCTAGGCCGCAGACTGTCAATATCACAGTTGGTCACAAGCATTACAGGGTATCTCTATCCTTGGATCTTCGTTCATCACGGTTACGGGTTAACCACACAAAACCCTTCTCTTTAGTGGATCTTCATATTCAACAAGGGCTTCTCAGAAGGGAATTTCATGCAATGGAGACCATTGCTTCTTAAGGAGGGAGAAATGATCCGAATGAAAAGTGGCCTACACCCATGGTATTCATCCATCCATGGTATTTATTCACCCATTGTATTGTAAGTGATATATATCCATGATATTTATTCACCCATGGTATGTATCCACCCATGGTATTCATCCACACATGGAATTTACCCATGGTATTGTAAGTGGTATCTACCCATGGTATCCACCTATGGTATCTACCCATGGTATTGTAACTCAAAAAAAGGCTATAAATAACAAGCATCACTTTGTAAAAGGACAGATTGTCTGCCACAATGTAGCCCTTACAATTATTCTCTGTTTTAATAAAATTTATTTGTTGTTTTACTTACTGTGTGTTCTCTCCTCTTTTTTTCTAGCATTCTAATTTTGCAGATCTTGCTAGATCCATTTCAATTTTTTAGATCTTAGGGGCCTCCCACCAAGATCTGGATCAAAACAAGAAAATAAAAGAGCATTATGGTTAGCAAAGTTCATATAGTTAGATGGACTTTTTGAGGTCACATGTTCAAATCCATATGTTTGGTAATTTTTTTAACAGAAGAAGATAAATTTTGGAGGTTGTGACATTTTTGTTGGACAAGAAGAAGACAACATAATTTTGGTTTCCATGGGTTGGTGACCCTAAGCATGTCACTATTTGATGAACTCTGTCAGATATTTGAGTTTCCAGATTCCTTTAGCATTCATTGTATGGAGAAAAGATATAAAAAAATTCCCTACTTATGTAGTTGCAGTGATCATTTTTTTACTTGAATTTGAATTGTTGATGGGTACATGATCAGTTGAACTCGACACCCGGTTAAATCATTGAAAATTTGTTTGTATTGGGTGCATTTTCGGTGGTAGCTGACACCCCTTTTTCTGAGTTGATTGCAAGTTCACTTTGATATTGCACTGGAGAAAATGGACAAACTAAATGATTTAGTAAGAAATTGAATGCTATCTACTATCCACAACGATGTCCAAGTCAACAAAAAAATGCTCTCTGACATCTAATCATGTTTTCAAAATGCTAAAAGAAAAATTTAATTCTTGGAGCTAGAGTCCCAGTTTCAGCAAGATGAACTACATGAATTACAAAAGAAGAATTTTGAACCTGTTCTTGTTCAGAACAAAAGTTTGTTTGAGCCTGATCATCAGTCAGAGAATGATCAGAGAAATGAAGTGTCAAAGATAAGCTAGATAATGCGAATTGGGGACTTGCACCGGAAAAGGCTGTTGTGAGGAGTTTAGTTGATCTAAAAATGGGTTGGATAACTTGTTATGCTTTCCAAGAAGCTCCCACTCAGTTAAACAAATAAAAGATCTAGATTGTACTTGACTTTTGCAGAAATTTTTACTTGAAACATGTGTATGTTATTTAACTGTTTAAGTGTATTAATTCCATTTGTTTTTTCTGAAATTAAACATGTGTAACAACAATATAATGCAACAAATAAACATCCACACATAACAACAAATTTAATCTAGGATTTCACCTGAATATCATGGGCTACGTCTCCTTGAGTTCTTGTCATCTTGACTTGGCTCTTTGGGATTATGGAAAAATTTCTTTTACAAGTTCCACACTTAACTCCAATGGTTACTGAACTAAACCAATAGGCTTAGAATACCATCTATATCCCCTTCATGGCTTTCATCACTCTGAAAAAAGATCTAGGCTCCCTTAGACTTGATTCCTTCTGTCGGTGCACTTGAGCTACACTGAGCTTCTCTATGGAACTAACTCCTTCAGAATTATTTAACTATCCATGAAACCTCACCTACTATCTCTAGCACACATCAGACACCAAAAATGGACTGATCATTTTCTCCAAAAGAGCAATGCATCCCCAATCTAGGCCTCCCTCCACGACTGGCACTGGGCTGCCCAAAAATTCCCTGTAGCTTCTCAAGCTCTAAAATTCTTCAAATGACTCCGAAAATCCCTTCAATGGATTTAGAATGTCAAATATAGTTAGAATAGACTATTGGTTCACTGAAATTAGCCTCCGGCTACTCTGGTTTCACCTCCAACACCTGGTGGTGCCCCTGGGCTCTAGGGTCAAAGAAAACTTCTCTGTGGCTTCTTGAGCTCTAGAAGTCCTCAAAAGATTTTTCAAACTCCTCCAATGGATTAAAAAGTATCAAAATAGTCAAAAATGACTATTTTTTTGTTGTATAAGGCCTATAGCTACACTGGCTATGCCCCAAAATGCTGTTGGTACTTGCTGGCCCTAGTGGCCCCTGGAACTTCTGATGCAGGGGCATTAGACAATAGCCAGCAATGTAGGAGGTTTTTTCCACATGTTGTGGCTATCGAGGGTTTGAAATCCATCAAATTGTAACAGCTAGGTGTCAATACCTCAGCTGAATGTTTTTATTTAGATTAGTTAGAGTTGTAGAAGTCGAATAGATTTGGATTTGATCCATCTGTCATATTTCAGTAGTTGAATAATTGTACTTAGGCGGTTGATTTTCCTAAACGGTCCTCATAGAGGAACCGAAGAGCCACATTGTAGTATGTATAAATTGTATTCTCCAGATGTAGAGAAAAGGAGGGAGGAGAAGAAAAAGAGATTCTGCAGTAAGATCCATGTTCACAATTGCTTCCAATTAAATAGTTGGCCTACGCTGCCACATAGTCGTTTGAATCCTTGAATCGTGAGGGGATTTTTTAATTGTGAAGTGATGAAATCTGTGTATGCATAATTGAACTTCTGTATGAATTACACATACCTCTGTCTATTGATTCCTTTAATTTCCTCGAACAAACCTGTGAAGTTAACCCCCACACACAGGCGTGGTCTGTGTAGAAGGCCATCGTTGTTGAAGAGCTTTGTTTAATAGAAATCCTACTTATTAAAGAAGTCACATTGGTCCGTTGTTAATTAGAATTCCAACCGCACTACAAACCCGAGTTAAGGTGGGCAAAGGAGAGCGCAACTGGATGTATAACCGCAGTTAAACACTGTGCAATACCACGGTGGGATTTCAAGGGCGGATTGCCCAATTTCGCACCGCTTTTGCGGAAGAGGCGGTATTCCTGGAGGGAGGAGCGATTCCATAGAGAGCCCGACGCGTGTCCTAGGCGGTATTGGAAAGCGCCGGTTATAGTGTGCCATCGCGCGTTAAAAACAGACGCCGGATGCCGAGCGAAATGCATACGAGCCATTGATTTGGAAGGAGGTCATCGGACGGTGGTCGTTAGGAGCAGATGTGCGGAGTTTAGTAAAAAAGCCCACATTTTATTGTATTTCATTTATATAAAGCGCGTGGAATATTATTCTAAAGTGCAAATGTTATAACTTTATTCCAAAGTTCGGGGGTAATGTATATATGCCGGGAATATAAATTAAAGTTCAATGTTGCATTATAACGATTAATTATCAAATTCCACGAATTTGATAAGTAAACTTTGAAAAGGGGAAAATAGACCACGTGGAGTAAGAACGGGTTTACAAAGGCAAAAGCTGACCGAGCCACGACTATCGTTGACCATCCTTCCATTGGGGGCTGAATTTCGGCTTTGTTGCGTCATTTGTGGTATCATAGCTGCTGTTTTGTGTTGTTTTTGCTGACATGGCAATCCGAGTTGGTAGAGGTACTGGTAGAAGGAGACATGTTGCCAACGCTGAGGTGTTGGGGATGTTGCAGAGGGTCGAGGCCAGAATGGATGCCATGGAGAGAAGACAACCCAGAGATCCTGAAGACATCAGCGAACCTGAAACAGAAGAAGCAAAAGAAAACATTGAAATTCCTCCTGACTTGAGGCTCCTGAGAACTGTTCTGGGATCTGCAGTTAAGCCCAGAATTGAAGTGTCGAGTTATGCGGGGGGACTGAACCCAGAGGAGCTAGTGGACTGGATAAACGAAATAAATAAGTGCTTCGATTATGAAGAAATAAGTGAAGATAAAAAGGTCAAGTTTGCAGTAACAAAGCTGAAAGGACATGTTGCACTTTGGTGGGATGGAGTGCAGGCAGAAAGGAGGAGAGTTGGCAAGAAACCTATCAAGAGCTGGACCAGAATGATGGTGAAATTAAAAGGTAAATTCCTACCTAGTGATTACCAGCTGACCTTGTATAGGCAAATGCAGAACCTAAGACAGAGGTTGCTGACAGTAAAAGAATACACAGAGGAATTCTACAGAGTGAGCATAAGAGCTGGGCAATTTCAAGACACCCGAGAGAAGACTGCCAGATATGTGAATGGTCTCAAGCTGGAGATCCAAGATGAGATTGGTCTTCTGTCTCCCAAGACAGTAGAAGAGGCCTATCAAATGGCCTTGAAAGCAGAGGAGAAACTCCTGAGGAAACAATCTGCCAAGAAGAGAGGTAATTTCCGTGGAAAGGGAAGTCAGGGTGGTAGAGGAAAGCCTACACCCAAGGATGGAGCTGATAGTGGCTCACCTAATAATGCATCTACAGAGGATGATGCAAGGGGCAGAAGGGGTTCTTACAGAGGAAGAGGAAGAGGAGGCAGAGACAGAGGCAGAGGCAGAGAATTGAGGTGTTATAGATGTATGGGAGTGGGACACAAGCACTATGAATGTCTAGAGAATGTGGGTGCTGTTCCAAGAAATGTTGTTGTTGCCCAGGCTAGAGAAGAGGCAGAAATTGAAGAAGAAGTTCTTCCAGAGAGGGGAGAGTCCTTGGTGGTTAACAAGGTTTTGTTGAGGCAGGCTAAAGAAGTCACTGAACCTGCACAAAGGAAGAGTTTGTTTAGGAGCATATGCAAAGTCCAAGGGAAATTCTGCCAGCTGGTCATTGATAGTGGCAGCACATACAATCTGGTTTCCACTGAGGTGATAGAGAAGTTGAAGTTGAAGACAAGGGATCATCCAAATCCCTACAGGGTGTCCTGGCTGCATAAAGGACATCAGCTGGTTGTAAAAGAACAATGTGAGATAGAGCTGCAAATGGGAAAGTACAAAGATAAGGTCCTGTGTGATGTAATGCCCATGGATGTGTGTCATATACTGCTGGGTAGACCTTGGCAGTTTGACAGAGCAGCAATGCATGATGGCAAGAAGAACACTTACAAGTTCTTCAAAGATGGAGTACATCATACATTGATACCCATGGAAGAAGGAGAGCCATCCAGCAGAGTGATTGATCCAAAGACCTTGTTGCTGAGCGGGAAGGAATATCTGCATCAGATAGAAGAAGAAGAGTTAAGTTTTTCTTTAGTTTGCAAGCCTAAAGTAGTTCTTACTTCTACAAAGATTTCTGATCTGCCAGTAGAAATCCAAGAAATGTTAGATGAGTATTGTGACATTGTTGTGGATGATTTACCTAATGAGCTACCACCTATGAGAAAGATCAGCCATCAGATAGATTTTATCCCTGGTTCAAATCTGCCAAATAAGGCAGCCTACAGAATGAATCCCAAAGAAAATGAAGAAATCAGGAGACAAGTACAGGAATTAGTGGACAAGGGACTAATTAGAGAAAGTTTGATTCCATGTGCTGTACCAGCAGTATTGAGCCCAAAGAAAGATGGAGGCTGGAGGATGTGTACTGACTCCAGAGCAATTAATAAGATCACAATCAGGTACAGATTCCCTTTGCCTAGAATTGAGGATTTGATGGACTGTTTGAGTAGTGCTAAATATTTCTCAAAGATAGATTTAAAAAGTGGGTACCATCAGATTAGAATTAGAGAGGGTGATGAGTGGAAAACTGCTTTTAAAACAAATGAAGGATTATATGAATGGATGGTAATGCCTTTTGGGTTATCAAATGCACCTAGCACTTTTATGAGACTTATGAATGAAGTACCTACTAGGTGTTCAAGGTACGTGGACTTAAAGGGTTGGTGTAATATCTCCTTCAACAAGTAATTAAAGTGTGTCTTATTCAAGGGTATATTGGTTGTCATACATTGTTGACATTAAACCCTAGTTTTCCTTGTATCAAAAATAATTCTAAGGCTTGTGATCCCCGATTCGGTATTCCTATGTTGTATTAAAGTTGCAATATAGCAAGTTTTTGGTTGCAAAAATTCTTGTGTACTTCATTTATTCACTACTGTACATTTCCTGTTATGCAAAGTTCTTGTGATTTGAGGTATTTTAGTGTGCTTGTGATTGTGTTTTAGACATAGACCCGATTCTAAAGGAAAAATCAACATGGAATTAGAGCTACTTTGAAGAGATAGTTGAATCATAGTGTGCAAAATGTACAAGTCAAGAGGGAGTTGATTTCCTTGTTGTTGAAAGAATAACAACATGGAAAAGTTGCTCGCTAGTCTGAGGTACAAAGATAGACCATGTTAGTGTCCTATATTATAGTAATCAAAGTCAAGCTTATTCTATTCATTATTGTTTTCAATTTGTAAAGTTTTGCTATGATCTCTTAGAGATCAAGCTATTAGTTTTTTGAAAGAAGTGTGAGATCATGTGATTCGTTCGAGTCCAAGTTAGGGTTATGTCAAAAATGTTTCAAGTGATGATGGAAATATCATTGATTTCCTAAGGTCTAAATTTAGTAATTTTAGGAAAATGTGACAATCAATTCATGAGCGAAGATCATAATGGATTTGAGTTTTCATCATTGAGTCGAATTCAATGGTGTATTGTCAAGTCAGTTGAAAGTTCAAGTCATTATATCATCATCATTTCAAGTTGTTGCTGCACTTCTCTATTATCCTGCACTTTTATATTTCAAATTAGAAATTCATTATTACAGTTAATTGGAGTCTTCGGGCCACATGGAGGATTATAAATACATTGATCCAGGTGGATATCGGTGGCCCCCCACCTATTCCATTTGGACCAGCACCATCAATTCTTGCAGATTTTCACATTCAGCACAACTTACTATTTTTAGCAGGTTTTCGGGTCCTCCACTCTCGGAGCCGTTTTGGGGGCTTAATGATCCAGGTGGATATTGGTGGCCACCCACCTATTCCATTTGAACCCCAATCTTCAGTTCTTTCAATTTTCAAGTTGCAACAAAACTTACTATTTTTAGCAGTTTTTCGGGTCCTGAACTTCCGGAGCCGTTTTGAGGCCCTAAACGACATTTTTTGGGAAAATGGAGAGCAACATGGGTCCATGGACCGATGTTGCTCATTCAAAAATTGAAGTCCTCGGATAGATCTTTCTAACGAGCTATTGAGCGCGTCAAACGGAGATCGGGTGCCAAAGTTATGCCCCAGGAAGTTGAACCACCAATTTACCCAAACGGGCGCCCACAGTTTTGGCGCCTCATCTCCTACGGTTAGGTTTTTGGACGTTTCAGATTCTACATTGTTTCTCAACAATAAATAGGCCCTCGAGCCTCATTGTAACACAGTTCAGAGGTCTGTAGCCATCACATCTCTTCTCAGAGATTCGCTACCAGCACCCTAGCTATTTTATTTCCATTATGCATGTAAGCATATTTCTGTTATTTGATATTAATGAAATGAAGCATTATTTCCGCTGCATCTCTATGTTCATGGTTATTTCTGTATTCTGTTGCGTTCCTGCATAAAATCCGGATGTTGATGTATCAGACGGGTCTGCTCTTTCTTTGTTTCTTTGCATATCCCAGCGAGTCGGGGTATAAGGAGTTAGGGCTCGATGCGGTTTGAACCCTTGCAAGATCAGCCTCGCAAACCCCGACGACCTCCCATGGCGGAAGAAAAAGACATGAGAGAGGCGGAGATCCTATCAAAAAATGCGCTCGAGGAGGCCCTCGAAACAAAGGAACGTGATGATGGATAACTTTGCTCAAATCCTTCAACGAGCGCCCACATATAACGCTTATCTGCATTATTTCCATCCAACGAAAGCCACTGCCATCCGCCACTCCCTTCCTAGGTACGAGCCAAACTTTGACCATCCTATATTTGAAGGAAAAATAGATGCAGACGCTGTAGACAGATGGTTAAATTTGTTGGAAGGGTATTTCTCGGTCCGTGACTTCTCTGACCGAGAAAAGATTATTTTTGCACTCCTCAAAGCTGCCCCCCATGTCAAAGACTGGTGGGAAACCTACCGTGAGCAAGAGGGCGAAGGGGAACCCTCTCTGTTCTCCGCCACACCCACTTGGAATTCGTTCCGAGATGGCATCAAGGAACAATATTACCCCGTGGGGAGCTATGAGGACAAATACATCCAATGGACCACGCTGTGGCAACAAAAGGATCAAGATGTGCACGAACTGATGAATCTGTTTCATACCCTGCGCACAAAGTTGGGTATTAAAGATTGAGAGAGACATTTGGTGCTCAAGTACCGCGACTGTCTGCATAAACACATTCAGGAGGAAATGGAGTTCCTCGACATTACATCGCTTGGCACGACATATCGCTATGCCGCAAAGATCGAGCAGAAATTTAAGCAGAAGAAGCGAGACTTTGGATCTGCGAATCCGAAAGGTGCCCCCGAATCGAAGAACAAGGGGCAAGGCCAAAACAATGCGACTCAGAACAACACCACAAATCCAAAGAAGGACACAGGGAAGTGGTGTGAATTTCATAACAGCCCCACTCACAGCACAAACGAGTGTCGGGCCAAACATTCTTTGGTGGCTGAACTAAAGGCACCCGAAGCAGATGCATTTTCTGATCCTGAGTTAGAACCAGACAAAGGCAATGACAAAGGGAAGCAGATCATTGATGCGGATCCCAGTGCCATTGTTGCCACCACCAAGATCCAGAAGGAGGGTCCAGAGGATCCAGAGGAGGGGGAGCGCCTCTTCCGGTCGCAGATGTGGGTGAAGGGTTCTCCGCTGCAGTTTCTCGTCGATAGTGGAAGCCAAAAGAACCTCATTTCAGCAGACGTCGTGAAGTGGCTCGGCCTACCAACCATAGCACACCCACAGCCATATACCATCGGGTGGCTCCACCCAGGGAGAGATCTCCGCATCCGCCCGGCGGTCTGGAGAGCTTCCCGCCATTGATGTCGAGCGTTCCACGGATGAGGTATTGTGTGATGTTGCTCCTCTTGATGTAGGCGATGTATTATTGGGCCAACCATACTTGTGGAAGCGACATGCTGTGTATGAGTCTAGGCCTTGTGCTGTTATTATTACTTTGGGAAATAACTTGTACAGGATACCGGAGGTAATAACGCCTCCTGCCATCTCTTTGACTACTGCAAAACAACGCAGTAAGATTGTTTCCCAGACCAGGAAATTCATTTTCCTTACGACTCGCTCACAGGGAAAGAAGAATATTGTGGCCACAACCTCGAAACAGGGCTCCCTTTCACGGCTGCAGCAGATGGACAAAGTCATGGAGGAATACGATGACAATTTCTCCTCACTCATAGAGGTTCCTCTACACTGTCAGGACAAGCACTCCCGTGTGATCAGAGCTCCCCGATACTAGCCACGATGTTGCCATACATCACGCAGCTACCTCTGAGAATCCAAACATGTGCGCTGTAAGTCGATAAAGAAACCAAATTTACTAAACACATCCAGCATGTCCACCCGCAGGTCCATGACATCTTTAACACATCTAATACTCAGTTCAACAGAATTTGCCTCATCTCATGGAGGATCTCAACGCAATGGGGACCATTGCTTCCTAAGGAGGGAGGAATGATCCAGGTGGATATCGGTGGCCACCCACCTATTCCATTTGGACCAGCACCATCAAGTCTTGCAGATTTTCACATTCGGCACAACTTACTATTTTTAGCAGGTTTTCGGGTCCTCCACTCTCGGAGCCGTTTTGGGGGCTTAATGATCCAGGTGGATATTGGTGGCCACCCACCTATTCCATTTGAACCCCCATATTCAGTTCTTTCAATTTTCAAGTTGCAACAAAACTTACTATTTTTAGCAGTTTTTCGGGTCTTGAACTTCCGGAGCCGTTTTGAGGCCCTAAACGACATTTTTTGGGAAAACGGAGGGCAACATGGGTCCATGGACCGATGTTGCCCGTTCCAAAATTAAAGTCCTCGGATAGATCTTTCTAACGAGCTATTGAACACGTCAAACGGAGATCGGGTGCCAAAGTTATGCCCCCGGGAAGTTGAACCACCAATTTACCCAAACGGGCGCCCACAGTTTTGGCGTCCCATCTCCTACGGTTAGGATTTTGGACGTTTCAGATTCTACATTGTTTCTCAACAATAAATAGGCCCTCGAGCCTCATTGTAACACAGTTCAGAGGTTTGTGGCCATCACATCTCTTCTCAGAGATTCGCTACCAGCACCCTAGCTATTTTATTTCCATTATGCCTGTAAGCATATTTCTGTTATTTGATATTAATGAAATGAAGCATTATTTCCGCTGCATCTCTATGTTCATGGTTATTTCTGTATTCTGTTGCGTTCCTGCATAAAATCCGGATCATACATGCATTGGCTCCCATGAAGACATCGAACAAGTTTCTTGTCCTCCTTAGATACTATGAAAAGCAAAAGAAAGTTGATGCACTTTGACTGCAGGGGACTTGCTGTGCTTCTTCGAGCTGGATATTTTCTCTCCACCACGACCATCACCAGAGGATTTCCATCAAAGTTTGTTAGAAGCCCTCATCTAAACCCCAATTCCATACTTGTTGCGCTTTCTTGCTGCACTACTGTCAAAGGCATGAAGTTTTAATATAGGATTAGACTTTTGGTACTATTTCTTACGCATGGAGTCTCAAGAAGGTATTTATGGATGTCAACATCAGAAATCAACCATTTTCCCAGTGAAAAACTTCAAAAAATGGTCATATTCACACAAATCAAATTTTTTGTGCTTAGGCGTCGCACTTCCACTATAGATGATGATTTTTGAAGAAGGGAGGTTTGCAGTTTGGTCAGGTCTTTATTAATAGGTTTTTGATGATTTAGGTGTCATTTTCAAACTTTTTGGTACATTTAGAGATACAGGGGATGATCAGAAGTATACAGATGATGAATTCACCATGCTCAGTCGTTGTGCTTTTTCTGTAAGGGATTTGATGTGTTTTTGACTATTTTAGAAGTTAACTTCAAAATCGATTTTTGACCAAATGGAAAGGAATTTTGAAAAACAAAAAGTTTTTTTGTTAATCATGAGCCAAATAACAAAAAATTCCTTCAATTTCTTTACAGGTGTCATAGATTGGAAGATTCGAGTGAATATTTACAACCTATTTTTCATATTTTGCAATTTCTTGTTTTAGTCATGATCTTTGGGTGCATATTCTGAGGAGTTGGAGAAGAATTTTAGAAAATTGAGAGAGGTTTCTCGCAAACACAAGCTCATATACAAAAAAACCTTTAGTTTTGTAGCAACTGTCATGATTCGTGTAAGGTCCCACCTTACCAACCATCAATATTATAGAGAAGTAGAGGTCACATTAATCACTAATACTTTTTTTTTTGTAACATTACTAACTTAGTTATCGTGTAATCATGTTCCTTCATCTATTTCAATATAAGACTATCACATAAGAAGTTAGGGATAAATTTCCCTTAATACCAATTCCAAAACACATTTCCTCTCAAGTTTAAAAGATGATACCATGTTCTATTTTCATACTTTTACATGAGCTCTAAGTAAGATTGGGAGTAAATTCCACCATAATGCCATGTGCGAATATTAAATTAGATCAACCTATCTAATTTACTAGTTTACACTAAATAAGATACACTTATTGACTCTTTATATCATAACCACAAAAGTATCATGTTTCTATTACAAAAATTACATATAAGTATATGAGTATTAACCCACCTACAACAAGGTAATTGAGGGAAGAATATGTCTCTCTTCATCAGTAAATATAATAAATATGATATGTTTATGAAATGGAATCACAAAATATATTGACCCAACAACATTCCAAACTCATCAATTAAAAATTTCTCAATCCCAATATTAAGGCAATGCTTCAATCATGAAAATTGTATAAAGAATGTTGCAGCAAGAGAAACTACTATTACCAATTCAGAAGCATATTATTCTTCTAAAAGTTCCAAATAAAACAATAGACTTACCAAAATTGAGCACACTAGTTGTTTTCTACAACCATTAAAACATAATATTTCACCCCCGAATACATGCAACTTAGATGAAACTTATTATGTTCAATTGGACAAAATCCAACACAATTAGTCACCATAAAATTATTTCCAACAATAACCCCTTTTTTTAAAATGAAAGCTTTAGATAATAAAAGTAACAACTATCATATTATAAATTCACACTTCAGTAGTTTATTAGATTCATATTTACATTCATACAACTTGATGACATAGAAAGCTACATCCATTAAATAATTTATTCATAATTTTTCTAGTACATAAAAGCTACAGTAAGTAAGACATTTACTCTAACAATTTATATGCACAAAAACTACATCCATTGAAGTTTTGACAACACTTTGAAAACATGAAATATATAAGCTACAACCATTGATGCCTTTTGAAAAATACTTTGAAAACATGCAATCTACAACCATTGAGGCCTTTTGACAAACACTTTGCAAACATGCAAACAATCTACAACAATTGAGGCATTTTGTAAAACACTTGGAAGCATAATCTCTTAAGGAAATTTGACATGAATCAAAGATTCTCCCTCAACCTATTTAGCTCATAAAATTTATAAATTAACTCTTCATATCACAAAATGTTAAATCAGAGATTAAATCATCTTATTCTTTCACCCAAAACTTTACAACAAACACACATAGTGGCAGCAACAATCTGCAAAATCGCCCAAATTTACGATCTGGGTTTGGAAAAGTGTTTTTTTTAATCAAGTAGGGGGTTACAGGACCATATGGCATGGATACCTGTTGATTTTAATCTGAATCGCAATAGAAACACTCAAGAATGCGATTTATTAAAAAAACAACAACACAAATTCCTACTACGTCATTTATCAATTTTGTCAAACACTTAGTGTGCACACTGTTGGGCATTGAAATTGTCATTTACTTCCATTACATTTTCACTTATATTTTCATATTATCACCTTCACTCCACCTACATTTCATTACATTTACCTTACCATTACCATTATTGGGTTACATTTATGTTTTTTTCCAAACTTTATTGATTCCTAGTATTTTAAAGTGAATTTGTGGTTAAAATTAGAAAATAATATGCCCATACTTATACCTAACAAGTGGAATGAGTTTGTTTCCATGTGTAGGTCAAAAAGAAGCTTCCAGAAGACCTTATGTGGCCTCCTAAGGCCAAATTCGAATTTGGATGGAGAAGATCATGGGATCATAAGGATATGTGTCTCATTTCCTATTTGTATTGTAACTCTAAGAAGACATGTGCCTTATCACTTCCTATTTGGATTGTAACTCTAGAGATGTAGAGAGAGATTCATGGAATCTCATTAATGAGATAGCTTCTCATCTTTTGTATAAATAGGGGAAGCTTTCTCCTATCATTTCATGTGTAAAATTAGAGTTATGCTCAAGCTTTGAATACAGAATAAAATTGTGGCACCTTACTCATGAATGTTCCTTCATTTTGACTTGGTTTTGCTTACATATGGAGCATCTCGATTTACCATCTCTCATACTTTTGGACTAGCCATCTAAAATGTGCGAGATTTATTTTATTTTATAGATTAAAATTTATTTTCTTTCATAGATTCGATCCTCAATTAAATATATAATTAAATGCTCCTAAAGATCATGTCAAGAGGCTGACTCTGTCATACTTCCAAATTACATGCTCTAGTATATAGCTTATGCAATAATTGAGTTTTCTTTTTCATGTTATGTTATTTACTTTCCTAGATCAAATCTTCAGTCATTGTATAATTGGGTGTTCCTAAAGATCAGGGCAAGAAGGTAACTTGTCATACTTCACAATTGGGTGCTCGAATGTCTAACCTATGCAATCATTGAGATTTTATTTTACATGCTTTTACATTGTTTTCTAGATTAAGATCCTTAGTCAATTGTATAATTGGGTGTTCCTAAAGATCAGGCTAAGAATGTGACTTTTCATACTTCACAATTGGGTGCTCAAATGTCTAAACTATGCAATTATTGAGTTTTCCTAGATTTAAAGTCTAAAGTATAATCGGTTGCTTGTACATCATCTTAAGAGGGTGATTCTATCATACTTCCATAGTGGATGATGGAGTGATTGAACGTACCTTAGTTGTTTTTATTTACGAAATTATTTCTTAGATTAAAATTTCAATACCTGCAAGTGTGATTATGCGCGCTATATTTTATTTTTAATTTGTTTTCTTTCTTTTTGTTACTTGATTTCATAGTTTAGTTGAATTTCATTTTCATTATTTGATTTCATAGATTAGATGAATTGGTTTTCGTTATTTTGTAGTTAGATTGATCTAAACTGAAAGACAATTTCTAGCACATACAATGCACACATGCTTCACAAGTTTACAAAACCCCCGGGTTGACAAATTAAATGACATGCAATCACTTTGCCCCAACATTTTGGTGTTGTTTCCAGGGAAGTGTGCATAGGAACTAGCTTTTAGTCTAGAGTGTATTTTATTTTTGGTTTTCACTAACCATTTATGGACAAAGGATCTAGAATGCAGCCCAAAGACTACATTGAGGAATGGTATCAAAAAGTGATTGTGCCTTCAAGATATCCTCGTAGTAAGAACCACCCATTTACTAACCCTTGGCAGGAAAGATTTGCAATAAAACAAATGATTGAGAACAAGGAGCACAAGCGAAGGTCACGAGCTATAATTTAAGGTACGAGACTGATCCTTTTCATTTTATTTTTGCAAAATTTAGAGAGGAATCGATTGATAAAATCTTGACTATGCTAAAAAAAAAACTCGAGTATGCTGTCCTTCTGCACTTCGTGTGACTTGGAGGATCAGAATTTTGTTTGTTTGTTAGTATATCAAAAAACCTAAAAAAATTATCTAGCTACAGAATCCAATTCTGCAGCTAAACTTTTGTTTTCTATCATTTGATTTAATTTAATTTTATTTTTCAATAAAATTTAAAATTTAAAATAATTAAAAAAAATTCAAATTCATTTTCTTTATTAATAAATTGTTTTTTTTATATGAAATATATATGTATATATTTTTAATTTTTTAAAAATGTAACATATATAATTTTTTAAAAAATAATAAAAAATTTAAAAAATAAATAAATAAATAAATTTCATGCCTTGTAATTGTGCCCCCTGCCCCGGTGCTTCTAATGTTTAAGGGGGAGGGTTGAATGTAGGGCCTACAACTATCTCATTCTTCGAAAAAAAATTGAATCAATGCAAAAGCCCATGCAATGCAATAAAAAAGGAACCTTCTCTTTTCCATATTCGGTCTTCCTCACTAAACCTACAGACACCATTCTCAATTCGTAAGTTCCTCCTCAATTCTTCCAAGAATTACTCTACACGTATTCACACCTTTATTGTCGATTTTCTCTCTGCAATTGCATTGGATATCAATACTATTTCTATGTTTCCGTTAGATACACCATGTCTATGCTTGGTAATCAATTGCATACTCAAAATTTCCCGGAAAATTAATAACTTGTAGTCAACAATAGCAAGGAAATAATAGAGGATATCTTTGCATTTCTTTAAATAACCTAATAATCAAATCTATGTTTTTCCTTTTATTCAAAGACTTCTTTTTGTACCTCTCATTTGAAACAAGTATGGCCACACATTTGATGATCTTCAACATGTTCACGAAATCCAAATCCAATCTCGCCCAAACGACCAGAAAGTCATTTCCGATATACTGGATTTTCTGATGGATGCAAATACGAGATTAAGTGAAGAATTTTTTTGGAAGACACGATCAAATGAAAGTTTTGGCTACCAAATAGACAGAATTTGTGTCTCGTATCAAACTATTTTGGGTGCCTTCTCCACGATTTTTTGGGAAATCTTCAACGATGGAAAAATGGCATGAGATATTTTCGAATCCAAGTCAAAAATGATGTTTGCAGCTGGAGCCCAAAATCAAGTCACATCAAAACCTGCAAATAAAAAAAAATCCAACCACAACAAATAATTTCAGTCCCCAGGTACCACAACAATTTTATTTTGTTGCAGAAAACGTCACTGTTTTGACACACGATTTTAAAACGAATTTTTTGAGCAAACCGAGGTGAATTAGGAAAAATAAAACATGGGTTTTTTTAGAACGGGGGAAATTAGATAAATAGTGATCGATTTTCTGAATTTCAAAACCATTTGGGAGAAATTCAGGGTACTTCGGAGCTCCGTTTTGTAGACTACGTGAAGAAAAAAAATAGTTTTTTTTAAATGCATTGCTTGCTTTGATTCCAGCCATGATTTGATTTCCTGATCCGATTTTCCTAATCTACAAGAGGAAATCTACTAATATCTAATTTCCCTCATCTAAAATTGGAAATCCGCAAAACTTGAATTTCATCACAGAAACATGGATATTGTGCTATCGATAACAACTCTGCAATTAATAGTTGATCTTCATTTAAACGCTGCACAATTAAATAACCAATTCATAAGGATCGGATTATCGGGTGAAATGGTTTAGGTCGCAGAGGAGGAAGGTGTGGTGTTGGGATAATCAACTTGCTTAACTTAGTTTTGGCTGTAGCCTCGTGTCCCTCTCTGGGATGTGCAGTTCTTCCTATATTAATCGCTCTCAGTCTTCACATTTTGTCTTCATCTTCTACTTGTAAACCATTTTGAGCCTGAGTTGTTCTGATTTTTTATTTTTCTCTCCCCATTTATGCCTGAATTTTCATGGTTTTATTGGGAGTTTTCATTGATTCGTATGGAAAGCTAAATAAATTGAAGTTGGTAGTTTTATGCAGTGAAAACGAAGCTTTTGAATGTTTATTTTGGTTTCTTTTTAAGGGAGTATGATGGGAGATTTTGAATTTTTCTGAGTTGGGTCAGTGTGGGCATGATTGGATGGCTCAGACAATAGATTCTGATTACAGAGAGGGTCCTTGAGACCCAAATGTGTTCTCACAGGGAGAAAGAAAGGGTTGCTAAGATGAGTGCTTGATCTAATAAATTTGATTTTAGCCACGATTTAATTTCCTTTATTTCACACACCTCAACACTCAGACACGTTCTCAAATTCTTCAGGGATATTATTCGAATGTTTTTATTTTTATTTTTCAGAAACATTTTCATGCCTATAGTTTAGTGTTATGGGCAGTTTTGAAAAAACCAAGTTCTTGATTTTTATTTTACATTTTCTTTTATGGAAATATTTGTATAAAAAAAAAAATTATGCAATCGATTTATTGAAGAAATTTATAAAGCGAAGAATACTTGCAAATTTTTATTGAAATATTTTTTTGTGCAAGTACTTTTTGTATTTTTACCGCTTCAAATATTTTTGACAGCATGCTTTTGCACCACAGATGATGATTCAATTTGACAATGACTTGCAGAACAATTGGAAGATCATTTACATGATTTATGAATATTTGGCATTACAAATTATGATATTGTTGCTGTGTATTTTTCTATGAAGCTTTAACTTGCAGGACACATCGAATCTTGTGATGCCAATCATATTACTGAGCACAGTACATGAAGTCATCCGACAAGGGGGAGTTGATTTTTTTTTCATGGTTATTTCTTAAAAATGGATTGTTATTGATATCATGAATTACACTGAATATAACACTTTTGATTTTCCTTAATCTGTTTCATTTGACATTCAAATTTTTGCATGAAAATCAGAAAGGAATTTGCCATTTCTTTTTTAACACACTTATGTTCTTTATGTCAAGTTTTTTTTACAGGTTTGGGATGATCGAATGATCATTGAAGAAAACAAATTATGCGCACAATTGGTCTTCAAAGGACTGATTTCATGAGAAACATAAGAACAAGTCCATGTCCATATCCATCAAAACCATTACCTTTCCTCCCTTTTGAATTATAAATCCAACCAAGCAATTCAAAGAAAAAGTCAGTTATTTTCTGAGCAAGAGTAAATTGTTCATTTTTATCCACATACACTTTCCATTACTCTTTGTCTACTCCTAACCCTCAAATAAAAGCAAGAAGCTCACTTACATGCTTATTTCCCATTGTCATCCTCAATTTCCATTTTCCCTCTCCTATCCTTTTCATTTCATAAATAAACCTTGCTTCAATGCAAATTATTGAGTCCATAGTCCTTTGAGTCTAAAATATTTGCAAAAACACCTTGAGGCTTGCATGCCTTAATGGCAAGTTTTCTTGCTGACGAATAATGGGAATATATTAATGTCCCTTGTTCATCAGATCTTCTAGGTACTCGACAACAAAAAAATTATTCATACCTAGCAAGATGTGTTTGGGCATCTTGACTCTCATTGTCATCAATGATGAGATTTATCGTGTTGACTAGTGGCCATTAATGACCACTAAGTCAACAATTTCCTGCTATGTTCGACATCAAAACATCTATTCACATAGCAAGAATTATGCCAATGAGTTTTGAAGACATGAAGACTATCATTTTCAGCATTTTGGAGCAAATGAAGAAGATATGCAGCTACAATATATCAACAACATTCTGCAGCTGCAGAATCAAATGACAACTGCAGAATTAGATGGCAGCTGCAGAATCAGATGACAACTGCAGAATCAACATCATTCTGCAGCAAATTCAACAATTTCAGTAATAACAATAAAAAATCATCTTGACTCCTTCATCCATAACTTGTACAACCACTTGAAGAATATTATGATCAGAATTTTGTAGCCACCACACATACAACTCATCCATTTTCAAAGGGTAAGTTAAGGTATGTCATTTTCTAACTTTTTACCATAGAATTCCTTGAAAATCTAGAATGATAATTTTTGGAAAAAACACTTATTTTCCTCATTTATTTGCCAATACCATCAGTTGAGGGGGGGCTACATCATATTAATATTTTTCCACATTCATATCACATTCAAAAACCCACATACTTTCAAAAGATATTAACTATTACATTATTATTATGAGCATACAATGGATTTTCAAAAGTACTTAAAAGATAATTGGATACAAACACAATCATGGTTGTCACACAAGAACCAACCATGATGCAATCCAATAAAGATATACTTTGCAATAATAATCAAATTATTCGGATGTGATTAATCAGAAAAGAAATTTATCTACATTATGGATCACAAAATTCTTAGATCTAACAATAATCAAATTCTCATTATGCAAAGTTCAAAGATCAAAATTGAATGCAACAACAAAATATGGTTGTAACAAAAGAACCAACCATGTTGCAATTCAACTAACATACTTTGTAGAAGTATGAAGTTATCAAATGATATCATGCAAAGTTAAGCCAAAGCTCAAGGATAAAAAATAATTAATGTAATAGATTGCATGAGGACATACAATAACTTCAGTTTGGGGTATGTTGGGCCTTGAAATTGTCATTTACTTCCATTACATTTTCACTTATATTTCCATATTATCACCTTCACTCCACCTCCATTTCATTACATTTACCTTACCATTACCATTATTGGGTTACATTTATGTTTTTCCAAACTTTATTGATTCCTAGTATTTTTAAGTGAATTTGTGGTTAAAAATTAGAAAATAATATTCACATACTTATACCTAACAAGTGGAATGAGTTTGTTGCCATGTGTAGGTCAAAAAGAAGCTTCTAGAAGACCCTTATGTGGCCTTCTAAGGTAAAATTCGAATTTGGATGGAGAAGATCATGGGATCATAAGGATATGTGTCTCATTTCCTATTTGTATTGTAACTCTAAGAAGACATGTGCCTTATCACTTCCTATATGGATTGTAACTCTAGAGATATAGGGAGAGATTCATGGACTCTCATTAATAAGATAGCTTCTCATCTTTTGTATAAATAGGGGAAGCTTTCTCCTATCATTTCATGTGTAAAATTAAATTTATGTTCAAGCTTTGAATACAGAATTAGATTGTGGCACCTTACTTATGAATGTTCCTTCATTTTGACTTGGATTTTCTTACATATGGAGCATCTCGATTTACCATCACTCATACTTTTGGACCAACTATCTAAAATGTGTGAGATTTATTTGCTTTTATAGATTAAAATTTATTTTCTTTCTTAGATTCGATCCTCAATTAAATGTATAATTGAATGCTCCTAAAGATCATATCAAGAGAGTGACTATGTCATACTTCCAAATTTCATGCTCGAGTATTTAACCTATGCAATAATTGAGTTTTATTTTTCATGTTCTGTTCTTTACTTTCCTAGATCAAATCTTCAGCCATTGTATAATTGGATGTTCCTAAAATCAAGCCAAGAAGGTGACTTGTCATACTTCACAGTTGGGTGCTTGAATGTCTAACATATGCAATCATTAAGCTTTGCTTTTACATGATTTTACATTTTTTTCTAGATTAAGATCCTCAGTCAATTGTATAATTGGGTTTTCCTAAAGATCATTCCAAGAAGGTGACTTGTCATACTTCACAATTGGGTGCTCGAATGTCTAACCTATGCAATTATTGAGTTTTCCCTTTGCATGCATTAATTTATTTCCTAGATTTAAAAACTAAAGTATAATAGTGATTGAACTTGCCTTAGTTGTTTTTCTTTACATGCTTTGAAATGCTTTCTTAGATTAAAATTTCAATTCCTGCAAGTGTGATTACGCGCGCTATATTTTCTTTTGAATTTGTTTTCTTTATTTTCATTACTTTATTTCATAGGTTAGTTGAATTTCATTTTCATTATTTGATTTCATAGATTAGATGAATTTTTTTTCGTTATTTTGTAGTTAGATTGATCTAAAATGAAAGACAATTTCTAGCACGTACAGTGCATGCATGCTTCACAAGTTTACGAAACCCCCGGGTTGACAAATTAAATAACAAGCAATCACTTTTCCCCAACACAAACTTCAACTACAACTGTACATGGAGAAAGAAAAACCCAATTTATACTGATATGATATTTTCATCAACTCATGAAAACATCCTATGAACAAAATTTCATTATAAACTGAACTTAAAAACTTTAGAAACACATTCTTGTTTTAATCCCTCCTACATGTACATGCTAAACTACAACTGCCATTCATTATTGGTTAGCTTATAATTAACTCTGTAATATCTCATAAACATTCACAAGTATCAGTTTCAATAAAATGAAATTTGTATAACACTTTAAACTAATAATAACTGAAATTTCAAGAATGCTTATGAACATACATGGTTGTGTATTTATACAAGTCCAAAAGGATGAGAATATGCTCCAGCTCCAATGAGAGTATGCATATCCTTACCAACTCATTGTGACCATCTGATTTTCCACCCAACCATATCCAAGAAGAACTTCTCCCCCTGGAACCCCCGAATTATAAGAGCTCACAAAAAATACCAAAATATAGTAGTAGAGAGATATCCAAGGCAAACTGAGGAAGATAAGTTTCACTTCCTCCCAATACCACTCATGGTCAACTCCACCATTTAGAGCTACTTAGTAACTTAGTTTATGAATTTCAAATTCATTTCGAAAGAAATTGGATACTCTCCAAGTCTCTCCCTCTCATAATCTTTTTCAAATCTCTCAAAATCTTGGTATCACAATGCACCTCTCCCAAGTGAGAATACATGAGGCACATATATAGGAGGAGAAAAAAGATCTTGTCATAAAAGAGGAGTAATATGTATGCCTTGTATTCCTTTTAGAGGAGTTTAACTCATGCCATTAAGGAGAGGTATGCATGCCTTAGTTAAGGAGAGTGTAACATATGCATTAAGAAGAGTGTAAGAGGAATATTTTATTACATGTATTTAATGAGTGTAAGAGGAATATGCCATTATTTTATGAATGCATAAAAGAGAGTGTAATGTATAATTAAAAGAGAGAGAGAGAGAGAGAGAGAGAGAGAGAGAGAGAGAGAGAGTTACATAGAGCCATGAGAACCATCAAAGAGAGAGGTGTCAAGTGATTGAGGAGATATAATTCCCTTTTAATAATAATATAATAGTCTCATAAAAGATAATAATAATATTAAAAATATTAAAAATATTGAGGATTAAGTCGACATTTAACTATTAAGATTGATGAATTAAAAGTTAAGTGATTTTCCTTCAAGTACACTTTATTACCCATATATTGGAGGTGATTTACTATTTTTGGAAAGTCGTACTTGAGATGTTAGACATGACTATATTTTTAGAAAGTACTCCAAAATTGTGAGGAATGAGATTTTATTAAGGAAATTCATCCCTGAGCTGCCCATGAGTGGTATTTTGTCTTCCGAAGAAAAGGAATTTCGCACCCCTATTGTATGCATCTTCGTGCCTTAGTAGATTGAGGACTCTGCGCCCTGATTTACTCTAAAGATCCAAGATTCCACACCTTGATCTTTTTAAATATTCAATACTCCGCGCCCTAAACATTTAATTATAGATACAAGACTCCATGTCTTTATATTTCATGGATTTAGGGCTCCGCAACCTAATCCTTCTATTATATATCCAAGACTCCATGTTTTTATATTTCATGGATTTATGACTTCGCGCCCTAATTTACATGGATTCTCATCTACTCTACTTTGAAAATCTGTGCTTCACCTTAAGGTACTGATCGTGAGTTCATACCCATCTGATGGTTCATTGGTAAGGTCTTCTTCCAAGACCTGCACACATCACAATATCATAGATCAAATAAATCAAATGAATTTCATAATTAACTTATTCACATTTTACCAAAGATTGTGCATGACTTCCATAGTCATTTTGGTTTTGGAGAAATGACTTCTGCAGTCATTTATAACTCGAGAATCCTTATTGGCAATGACCAAGTCCCCTGCCACATCATGCTTAGTACGAGATTACGTACATATAATCATACAAATCATGTATCATCCATAAATCATAATTAAGCATATGTTCCACATAACCATGATCATCCATGGATCTGTTTCTTAATCCTGGATCTCCATTCATGTCATACACCTATGCCCAAAATAGGATACCAAAAGAGAAAACATCACTAATATGCTCTTAACCAAAATCAATTATTATACACGCAACCATAGATATTGTCATAAGCACACAACAACCAAGTGACCCCAACCAGGTCTATAGCATATAAGCATGTACATAAGTTTTTCATGCATAATATTATATCATTATATCAAAATCACCATATCTAAGTGTCATCAAAGCTATCTCACCAAGAAGGGACACTACATACTCCCCCTCGTGGACTAAACTTGGCCCGAAGTTTTTCCTACAATCATAAGATACTTAGCTTTTCGATTCTCCTATCAATAAGTTGTTAACCTTATGTATATGCATTTTATATATATTTTTCTTTATGCCAATCCATATTTTAATGTTTCCTAAATTGGAAGCAACTCCATGAGAACTAAACATACCATTCTTAATCAATTAGAAAATATATCCATGCCATATTAAGCATGTTTTGATATAAAATACCAAAACTTTCTATATCAAAACCAGCCATACAATTTATAGTACCATATCAAAATACTATTTTATGTAAATGATATGACATCCACTTAATTTATCTATAATAATTTGATATTCTACATGTTTTTCTTTCTCATAGTCTATATGAATCCTACATGTTTCATCTTCTTGGTTTTGTAGTATGTTGAGATTTCCAACCTACAAATAGATCACACATTGTTTGTATACACAACAATGATGTTCCATCCCATATCACAATCAAATTTGCATACAATAAGCATAAAATCATCGACATACAATTGTCAGTGAAATTACACAACAAAACATGATGCTATATATAAAACCCACTCTTACGCAACAAAACATGATGTTATAAATAAAACCCACTCTTACTTCCCACTTGATTTATGTCTTCTTAATCCAATTTTCCTCTTTTCATTCCATAAGACATCCTTGCAATCAAAATATTTAGGATCTATCTTTAGTTTTTACTAAATGTTTACTCTTTAGGAAAAATTACAATTTGAGGTTCAAGGCAGCATTTTTTTTAACTAACAAGCTAAGGTTAAATACAGTCCTCATTAACCCACTTATGTATTATAGATCATTCCTTTAGTTTTCATAATCTTCATTATTATTCACTTCTCTAACTTGAGAATCAATTATAAATGACTTTGTTAGAATATCTTCATTTTGAAAGAAGATTAATGACATCTTCTTAAAAGCGACTTGTATTCAAGAACAACTCTCACAATTATAAAAATATGGTATCTATATTATTTAATCTACCTTGATAACTCTAAGTCAATTTGTTTTCCAACTATGAAATCACTCATGATTTCTATTCAGTAATTAATCAATTCATTTGATTTCATGTCTTGTTCCTTACTATTAATACGTACACAACAACATGCTATGAATACCATACATTTCTCAAAATGTGATGAATCTTGTTAAATTTAAATAAGATTTAGACTATCACAAGGGAATTTCTAGCCTAAAGTTGAACCTTTTTTTTTAGGAGAATTACCACCCTCTCAAATTATTACAACATTTTGTAGGACTAATAAATACTCATACAACTATACATCCCAACACAAAATTCCTAAATCCAACAATCTCTTCCATTCCACATACAATACAATAATCTTAGGCTTCTAAATCATGCAAGAATTCCAATTCATCAAAGTGTGACCTCACTCTCCTTCCATTTCTCCCTCAAAAAATATCACAAGCACATATTCTTGTAAAACATAGAACTCAACTAAGCTTTTCATTAATCGCATGCATTTTTCTTTAAGTTAAAATAAAACAAGTTCTCGCCACATAAATTTTTTACCTTCTAAACATGTTATTCTCTTAACAATTTATAAACAATATGAATTTTGACTCGATCGTCTAACTAAAAATAGTTTAGAGCAATACATGAGTTCAATCCTCATAATTTCTCAAGTTAATTTGGTTAAATAGAATTAAACCAATATTCAACTAATAAAATCATTAAAGAGACTATTATGGCTTTCATAGACCTAATTTTTCTTAAGCCAATAGAAAAGTTATTTCATCAACTTATCACAATAATTTTTCTACATTTCAAGAATTTGAAAATCATTTTATTTCTACCTAAATTCAACACATACAATAGGATTACAATACTAGAGGATAGATATCTAGTTCACACTTTGACTCCATATATCAAAATCAATTATTACAAACATTCTAAACCACCTAATGGTGTTCAGTATACCAATCTTAGTATCTTCATTTGTAATAAAAATAAAATAATGGATTTAAAGCTCAAGCAAATTCATGTTACAAATCTCTATCCATTTAAATTTAATTACACATAATCACTCCTTAATCATGTTTATGAGATTCCATCAAAATATTCTAACCAGAAGAATTACTTAGCTCATAGATATATTTTAGTATGGATTCCACACCCATACCTTACCTCATTACTTATCTCATAGATATATACTAGTATGGATTCCACACCCATACATTTTCTCATAGATATATGCTAGTATGGATTCCACACCCATACATTAGCTCATAGATATATGTTAATATGGATTCCACACCCATACATTAACTTAAGGAAAACATAACCTTCACGTGTTCCTTAAAATGGCTTCCACAACCCTTCATGCACTAGTCATTTAAACCTCTTGTTTATTAGGAAGATCATACCTCAACCTAGTATTTGAGTAATTTAAAGTTATTTGATGCATAATGTCAACAAAAAATACACAAAATCATGTCAAATAAATAAGAGGAATTTCATTCTTACTCATTAAGAATGTATTCCCAAATCATATTTTAACACATCTAATTAATGCACATACATTACTCTTGAATCTACAATCACAGTTAAAAGTGGCATCCTTAAAGGTAGCTTTTTGTTAAGTTTCCATTAGTGTAAGTACGAAAAGACTCAAAATTAACACGATGAACTCAATCATCATGTTAATTGAATCTCAACCTTATACTTGTTACTCATTCCTAAAGCATACACACCAAGGTCATCATACTAATATCCAAATTAAGCCAATATTTTTCTTGGTAGATACGATTTCAACTAGTAAAGATGGCTACTAAGCCCATATCACATTGAAAATGATGCATTAAACATATATGAAACCATGCATGCACTCAACCGATCTCACTCATCAATTGAAAATCAAGTCATTCACATACTTGGGTTTAACCCCAAATTTCTCAAGCACATCCTTTCCCAGCATCTCTTTAAGCATTTTAACATATTTCTAATAATATGTCTTAACAAAAATATAAAGGAATATAAGAAAACATTTTTTTTTTTAAATTTTTTTTCTTTCATGACTTTCTAAATGACATAATAATAATAATATGCTTCCAAGTCAATATATACAAAAACTCAACATGCATTCAAAATCAACATTCATACATCATCAACCTACAAGTAAGCATGTTGGCAATTTAGGCTCTAGTTTTGTAACTCGCTCTGATACCATATATGTAAGGTCCCACCTTACCAACTATCAATATTATAAATAAGTAGAGGTCACATTAATCACTAATACTCTTTTTTTTTGTAACATTACTAACTTAGTTATCGTGTAATCATGTTCCTTCATCTATTTCACTATAATACTATCACATAAGAAGTCAAGGACAACTTTCCCTTAAAACCAATTCCAAAACACATTTCATCTCAAGTTTAAAAGATGATACCATGTTCTCTTTTCATACTTTTTTTTTCCACAGAAAAAATCGGTAACCTTTTATTTATAAAAATGAAAAGTTACACATAGCATATGCATTGAAGCATTTTCAGAAGTTGCCCATTGGGCTCGTGTACTTTGGCACACAATGCGACGTAGCGAGGCTACCGTGCATTCAGAAAGAATGAAAAAAAAGAAAAAAGAGGGAAGGGACAGAAAAACTGGTTCCCGGCAGTGAGTAGAAACTCACACCTCATGTTTTTCTCCCCTTCTTCTTTTCGACCTTGCGCCACTCTCCTTGGGTGGGCTCAATCGTAGCTAGGACTAACTGTGTTTCTACTTTTTGTGAACCTGTATCCTTGTCTGAGTCTGATGTATCTGAGGGGTGATGCCGTTTGATCCCTCCCATACTCAGATCCTCGCTTGTCTTCTCTGCCTGATCTGAATGGGGTTGTGAAGCCTTGTTTGCTGATATGATTTCCTCTTGGGTCTCTTTTCCTTGGGTAGGCTCGTTATTCTCTGTGGGAGTGGCTTCCTCCTCTGCTTCTGATTCGTCATCCTCTGAGTCTAGAGGGGGGTATTGCCACCCTTTTCTCTGCTTCCCTTTCTGCCTCTTTTTGCTGTTTGCTTTCTTGGCTTCTGGACATGTATTTTGCAGGTGTCCTGTCTGCCTACAGATTCTGCATCTGAAAGCAGTATTTTCATAGTCTAGCCCTTGCAGCCAGTTTTGTTGCTTGTAAACCAGCCTTATACTTTCCGGCAGTCCTTTACTTAGATCGACTTCCACACAAATGCGTGCAAAGGTGTAGATCCTCTCCTCAATCCTCTCAAGATCTGCTTTGATATATTTCCCTATGCTGTTCCCAATTCACTGAAGGAAGTTCACTCCAAAGTGAGGAAGGTTATAGGACCCAAGCTAGGCATTAAGACGATCATTTTGTTTGGGTCAAAATCTGGAAACCATGGGGTCATAAAAAGACCCGTTGTTCCCCAAAACCAAGGCCCTGCACTGATGATTGTATCTCTGGCTTCCGTGGATGCGAACTTGACAATGAAAAACCCCTTGGAGCATAGATGTATATCACATTCCATGGTCCAGTTAGTATAGATCTAGTGAAAGAGATCCATTGGCTTTGGCCAAAAACTGTTAAAACGACAGATTAGGGCCTGAGTTTCATATGACTTGACGTATTCTTCTAGTCCTGTAGAATCAATGTTGAGGGCCGGGGTTTGCCCAAGCTGATCTACTATATATGGCCTAGGTGTATGTCCACCTTGGTCTGGAGGAGACCCTAGATCTCTATTACCCTGTAAGATATTTTTGTAAGAGAAGCCTCCCTTGGGTTGTTGCTGAGTTGTTGTCTTTTTCCCCTTGTCTCCTCCTGTGGTGCCTGGATGACCCTGAGGCACAGCACCTCCTCTCAGCCTAAGATTTAAGGCAATGGTTGTTTCTGGACTTATATCATAGTTCTTCAAGGTTTTGGTATCCTGAAGGGACCTTCTACCACTGACCAGATGCTGGATCTGAACAGGGTATCCCATCAATGCCCAGATTTGCTGTTTCAACTGCATAATGGAGCTTTCTGCATGTACCCACACTAGTCTGGTTTCCCCCACAGGGGGTTTAATGAAAATCTGAAAAGAAAAAATTGATGTTACCTGTTGCCTGGGTTCTGGCTGCTCTAGCTGCCCATGACTTTGCGCTGCCTCAAGGTGCAAGAAAGGGGGCGCTGTCTCTGCCTCCCCTTTCTTCTGATGCGGCGTAGGGTTCTTGCAGATCTGGCATTTCTGGGCACTGCCGTTCTTTTTTTTGGGTTTTATTTCAGTCCTGACAGGCCCCATATGCGAAGAGGTCAAAAGAACCTCCCTGCCAAGCCCGGTCAGGAGACTTTCCATAGACGGAGATCCCGAAACAAAAGATGCCCTGCCTCCAAGCGCTCTGAGGTGCAGAAACCCTTTCGCTCCATAACCTTGTTCATCCGCCTGATTAGGCCGTGACAGCCAGATCTCTCTGCCAGTGGTAGAGAAACCATGCAAGGGCCCTGTGGCGTGATCTGCCTTGAAAAAAGTAAATCGGAGTCGGTAGAAAAAATCGCAGGGCGCATTTGATCGAGGTTCGCTCGCTGATTTCTTTAGATCTGGATGCATGGCTTTATATCTGAGATATATCTCCCCTGGAGCTCGGATCCGGCCTTCAGATCCATAATACAGCAAAAAAACTACCTGTCTCATCCCATTTGAGACTGTTGCTAGCAGATCTGTGCCTTCGCCGCAAAGGAAAATCTCTTGCTCTGTGCTACCTTCATCTACGAGCTGGGCGGCGACAGCGCTTAGCCAAAACTTTGCAGAAACCCTCACGGGCCTCTGATGATCCGGCACAGCGCTAATGAGCGACATGAGGCCCGCACGGCCAAAGAACTTCGCAACAAATACAGTGGCGTGCCCCTGGGCTTCCGGGGATTCGATCCATTGCAGACAAGGCCGAAGAATGCAGGTATCACTGCAACCTTTACGCAGAACTCGACAACCGTTGCAGCTCATCTTTTTCGCTTCCGCCCTCCCGAAAATATCTCCCTCTTTTCATACTTTTACATGAGCTCTAAGTAATATTGGGAGTAAATTGCACCATAATTCCATGTGCGAACATTAATTTAGATCAACCTATCTAATTTACTAGATAATTCTAAATAAGTTACACTTATTGACTCTTGATGTCATAACCACAAAAGTATCATGATTCTATTACAAAATTACATATAAGTGTATGAGTATTAACCTACCTACAACAAGGTAACTGAGTAAAGAATAGGCCTTTCTTCATCAATAAATCTAATAAATATGATAAATTTATGAAATTGAATCACAAAATATATTGACCCAACAACATTCCAAACTCATTAATTAAAACTTTCTCAATCCCAATTATTAAGGCAATGCTTCAATCATGAAAATTTTATAATGAATGTTGCAGCAAGAAAAACTACTATTACCAATTCAGAAGCATATTATTCTTCTGAAAGTTCCAAATAAAACAATAAACTTACCAAAATTGAGCACACTAGTTGTTTGCTACAGCCATTAAAACATAATATTGCACCCCTCAATACATGCAACTTAGATGAAACTTATTATGATCACTTGCACAAAATCCAACAAAATTAGTCACCATAAAATTGTTTCCAACAACAACCCCTTTTTTTAAATGAAAGCTTTATATAATAAAAGTAACAACTATCATATTCTCTATTCACACTTCAGAAGTTTATTAGATTCATCTTCACATTCATACAACTTGATGACATAGAAAGCTACATCCATTAAATAACTTATTCATAATTTTTCCAGTACATAAAAGCTATAGTAAGTAGGAAATTTACTCTAACAATTTATATGCACAAAAACTACATCCATTGAATTTTTTACAACACTTTGCAAGCATGCAATCTATAAGCTACATTCATTGAGGCCTTTTGAAAAATAACTTGAAAACATGCAATCTACAACCATTGAGACCTTTTGACAAACACTTTGCAAGCATGCAAACAATCTACAACCATTGAGGAATTTTGTCAAACACTTGGAAGCCATAATCTCTTAAGGAAATTTGACATGAATCTAAGATTCCCTCAAACTATTTAGCTCATAAAATTTATAAATTAATTCTTCATATCACAAAATGTTAAATCATCTTATTATTTCACCCAAAACTTTACAATAGACGCACATAGTGGCAGCAACAATCTGCAAAATTGCCCAGATTTACGATCTGGGTTTGGAAAAGTCTTTTTTTTTTAATCAAGTAGGGGGTTACAGGTCCACAAGGCATCGATACCCCCTGATTTTAATCTGAATCGCAACAAAAACACTCAGGAATGCGATTTATTTAAAAAACAACAACACAAATTCCTACTACCTCATTTATCAATTTTGCCAAACACTTAATGTGCAAACTTCAACTACAACTGTACATGGAGAAAGAAAACCCAAATTTATGCTGATATGATATTTTCATCAACTCATGAAAACTTCCTATGAACAAAATTTCATTATAAACTGAACTTAAAAACTTTAGCAACACATTCTTGTTTTAATCCCTCCTACATGTACATGCTCAACTACAACTTCCATTCATTATTTGTTAGCTTAGAATTAACTCTGTAAATATCTCATCAACATTCACAAGTATCAGTTCCAATAAATTGAAAGTTGTATAACAATTTAAAGTAATAATAACTGAAATTTCAAGAATTCTTATGAACATACCTCGTTGTGTATTTATACAAATCCAAAAGGATGGGAATATGCTCTAGCTCCAATGAGAGTATTCATATCCTTACCAACTCATTGTGACCATCCGATTTTCTACCCAACCATATCCAGGGGGAACTTCTCCCCCTGGAACCCCTGAGCTGTAAGAGCTCACAAATAATACCAGAATATAGTAGTAGAGAGATATCCAAGGAAAATTGAGGAGGATAAGTTTCACTTCCTCCCAATACCACTCATGGTCAGCTCCACCATGTAGAGCTACTCAGTAATTTAGTTTATGAATTTCAAATTCATTTCAAAATAAATTGGATACTCTCCAAGTATCTTCCTCTCATAATCCAAATATCTCCAACTCTTGGTATCACAATGCATCTTTCCCAAGTGAGAATACATGAGGCATATATATAGGAGGAGAAACAAATTCTTGTCATAAAAGAGGAGTAATATGCATGCCTTGTATTCCTTTTAGAGGAGTGTAACTCATGCCATTAAGGAGAGGTATGCATGCCTTAGTTAAGGAGAGTGTAACATATGCATTAAAGAGAGTGTAAGAGGAATATTTTATGGCATTTATCTAATTAGTGTAAGAAGAATATGTCATTATTTGATGAGTGCATAAAAGAGAGTGTAATGTATAATTAAAAGATAAAGAGAGAGAGTTACATCGAACCATGAGAACCATCAAGCAGAGTGTTGTCAAGTGATTGAGGAGATATAATTCCCTTTTAAAAATAATATAATAGTCTCATAAAAGATAATAATGATAATAATAATTCCCGGATGTGGGTGCTAGATGTTGAGACGAAGTGCCACTTGGGTGCCATGTGGCAGGGAACCTGTCCTCCCCACGCACCTGCACATGGTAGCCCTACCCACGATAAATGTTGGAGCATGGCTCATCTATTTTCCACCCCTGCCAGCTTCCTTTCGATTTCCTTCAGTTGCTGCTCATTAAGTCTGCTCGTCCTGCCTCGGCCTGCTCCCATGGCCCTTAAATCTGCCACCCTCGCTCCATCCTCCTCCATTCGTCTTTCCCTTCGGCTTTGTGTGGTTTCTTTTGGCATCTCTGTCATGCCTCAGCCCCTCTACTCCGTTCTATTTCTATGTGATTGCCTCTCTGTGAAGTCTGGCACCTCGACTATTCCAGAGGTCGCCCCATCCACTTTGTGCTCCTCTTATTTGCTTGACATGCCGAGATGACATAGGATGTGGTGTCGCAAAGTTGGTGGGCGAGGTCTCCCCTTTAGGCCTCCTTCCTCAACCGCCGCAGGCAGGGAGGTGAATATTTCTATGGGTTGGGAGGAGCCAGACCTGCTCGACCCTATCAACCTTACCGCCCATCTGTCCCTCCATCTCCCTAGCCCTCTGCCTGAATCCTCTGGCCTTCGACCCAAAAAATGGCCCCGTAAATCCACCATTTCGCCAGTTCCTGTATTTACTCCATGTAAAATGAAGGCCCTGCCTGTGCAGAGCGCTTCCAGCAGCAGTCATGGTTCAAACAGTAGTACAGGTTCAAGCTCGAATGAAGACAGAAAGGACGCCGGCACCAGCACTCATGCAGCCTTCTCCATTTTTCCAGATGCCAAGGTGATGTTTCTCCCTCCATCAACTACCCACGAATCCAACAAGGAGGAGGATGAGTCTCTTTCTGCTTGCAGGATTGTGGAAGAGCCACCCAACCCTCCAGAAAAGAATGACAACTCACCATCAGCCTAGTTGCTGGGTACTTGTCCCTTTTTCCAGTTATCTTATGATGTTTTCTAGTTTTCCTATGTTTTGGAACTCTTTTCTGTCATGGTTTTGTATCAGTCTTATAACTTATCAAGCTGGTTTCCCACTTTGGGTAACTCATAATCCTCTCTTCTCTTGGGATGGTTTCCCCACCTGGGGTAGCCCCTATTTTGATGTTTTGTTTTTGATATTTCCCTCCGGAATTGGCCCACAAACTCTAGAGGATGAGAATTATAATATTTTGACATGTATGATATAATAGAAGTAGCCTAATTTAGAAATAATAATAATAATAATAATATTGAGGATTAAGTCGACATTTAACTATTAAGATTGATGAATGATAAGTTAAGTGATTTTCCTTCAAGTATACTTTATTACCCATAGATTGGAGGTGATTTACTATTTTTAGAAAGTCATACTTGAGATGCTAGACACGACTTTCTATTTTTAAAAATTCACTCCAAAATTGTGAGGAATGAGATTTTATTAAGGAAATTCATCCCTGAGCTACCCATGAGTGGTATTTTTTTCTTCCGAAGAATAGGGATTCTGCACCCCTATTGTATGCATCTCCGTGCCTTAGTAGATTGAGGACTCTACGCCCTAATCTACTCTAAAGATCCAAGATTCCACACCTTGATCTTTTTAGATATTCAAGGCTCCATGCCCTAACCATTTCATTATATATCCAAGACTCCATGTCTTTATATTTCATGGATTTAGGAATTCACGCCCTAATCCTTTTATTATATATCCAAGACTCCACATCTTTATATTTCATGGATTTAGGACTCCGTGCCCTAATTTCCATGGCTTCTCATCTACTCTGCTTTGAAACTTCGTGCTTCACCTTAAGGTACTTATTGTGAGCTCATACCCATCTAATGGTTTGTTGGTAAGGTCTTCTGCCAAGACCTGCACACATCACAATATCATAGATCAAATAAATCAAATCAATTTCATAATTAACTTATTCACATTTTACCAAAGATTGTGCATGACTTCCACAGTCATTTTGGTTTTGGAGAAATGACTTCCCAAGTCATTTATAACTCGAGCATCCTTGTTGGAAATGACCAAGTCCCCTGCCACATCATACTTAGTATGAGATTACGCACATATAGTCATACAAATCATGTATCATCCATAAATCATAATTAACCATATGTTCCACATAACCATGATCATCCATGGATCTGTGTCTCAATCTCGGATCACCATTCATGTCATACACTTATGTCCAAAATAGGATACCAAAAGAGAAAACATCGTTAATATTCTCTTAACCAAAATGAATTCTTATACACACAACCATGGATATTATCATAAGCACACAACAACCAAGTGACCCAAACCAAGTTTATAGCATATAAGCATGTACATAAGTCTATCATGCATAATATTATATCATTATATCAAAATCACCATCTCTAAGTGTCATCAAAGCTATCTCACCAAGAAGGGACACTAGAATTCAAGAGATATGATTTAATATTTGACCCTTTTTTTTTGGAAATGTGGTCCCTATTTCCTAACATGCAGTTCTAAATTTTAGTGTAAATGATTCTATCTTTGGAGAAATGGTTGAACTCGACCTCCTTAGATTGAGAAAGATTTTTTCCTATATATTTTGTAAAATTGTGTGAGAAAGGGTTGGTTGTTGTGTGACAGAGAGAAGACATTGTGTATTTTACAATTTTAAAAAATTTCAGTGAATGATGAAAGTCGAAGTCTAATTATTCAAGGATTCCCATGTCAATTATTTATGGTGATTTTCATCTCCTGTTCATGGTTATTCAACTTGTATTTTCAACTTATCTACCTAAGTTCTTACTCAAATTTCGAGCAGGAGTACTCGTTGGATGCAAAATTTAATTCCTCACCCAAGGAGAATCCATGTTGCATACTTTTGATGGACCCTGCTATACGAAAAATGAGAAATACATGAAAAAACATTATTGCAATCTTGTTCTTCATATATTTCTTATTTTTTGTGTAGCAGGGTCCATCGAAAGTATGCAACTTGGATACTCCTTGGACGAGGAATCAAATTCTACATCTAAAGAGTGTTCTCCCTTGAAATTTGAGTAAACCCATAGTGAGATAAGTTGAAAATATGAGTTGAAAAAATAGTTTTTTCTTTTTTCCCTCTAAAATTTGATGATGCAATCTAATCTTGTTCTATTATTTCCACTGTTATTTTATAATTTCCTTAGAAGTTCCATTTTAGACCTTAAAATTCCCCTAATATTTATTGATTACCTGTTATTTTGAGGTAGCAAAAAAATCATCCAATTTTGAAAAGTGTTGATTCAGAATACACCTTTTTTTAGCATATTTTTGACAATTTAAATTTTCTTATGTATCAAGTATAAACATTTTTTTTAAATGTTAGTGATTTTCATGTTGATTTTGAAAAGTGTTGATCCAACATAAACCTCTCTTTTTTTAAAAGGCTTTTTTTTTACACTTCAAATTTTCTAATGTATTAAGTGTGGATATTTTTTTTAAAACATATTTTTGACACTTTAAATATTCTTGTGTCCTAAGTATGCAATTCTTTTTTTAAATGTTGATTATTTAACTATTTTTCAGGTTGTCTTATTCATCTTCTTGATTTTTGTCCTATGATGTTTATTTTTTAAGGGTTTTCCAAACATGTGTCTTTTGTTTTTCTTTGCAATGTTTTTTTATATTGAATTTTTTATTTAGTTTTTGCATAATGTAAAACAAATAATAACATTAATATTTTGAGGTTATGATTTTTTATATATTTATATATTGTTAATTAATACTTCCATACACATAAAATAATTGCACTAAAAATTAATAATTTTAAACATTTGACAAAAAATACACATTTTGTATTAGATATAATTAAAAAAATACGTATTTCAAGACATTTTCGCAAAAATGACATGTTAAATAAAATATTTTTATCAAAAAATTGAAAAAATAGAAAATTATATGATTTTTTCATGAATTTTATATTCAAATATGATGAGATTTTAAGTTTTTTTTGTTTTCCCCCAAAAAAATGATTCAGATATGATTTTAAGTAAAAATAACATAAGAAAAAATTGTTAAAAAAAATAAAACATACAATTTAAAAAAAAAAAACAATAAATTAAAAATAAAATAAAAACTAGAAACATGAAAAATAAAAAATAAAAATTCAAATAAAAAAAAATTAATAATAAAAATAATTAAAAAAACTTGAAAAAAAAACACTAAAAAATTAAATTAATTAAAAAAAACACACAACTCCCCGCCTGCTCTCTAGAGGCCTCGCAGACCAGGTAGATTTAAGGTGCGGGCTTAGGTGGGCTCTCGGTGGGCAAGGCCGAATCAACCTTTCTTGCCTAGCCCTAAGCCCTCAGAGTTCCTCAGTGGGAAAGGCTGATTCGAGCTCACCCGTCCAAGGCTCGTGGGGCCTCAGGCTTGGGCGAGCGAGGAGTTGCTCCCCACTTGCCCAGGCTCGAGGCCCCATGGACCTTGTGCGGCAAATGCTGAATCAACGTCACTTGCCTAAGGCTTGCATGGCCTCAGATAGCGGCGGGCGGGGAGTTGCGTGCAACTCTTTCCCCATCGAGTTTAATATTCCCAATTTTCCATTAGTTAATTGGAATATTAGAGTTCTTATTTTTCTTAATTAATTAAGTAAAAAAGAGGGTGGAGGGACCCATAAACCCCATACATGAATAAAATCCACTTTTGATGTGTGTATGTGGATAATTTAGAAGTAGATCTTCATTATGGAGTAGTGGAGCAGCTTCTTAATGAAGGAAGAGTGGAGATCATGCAACATTAATGATAAGATCATGGAGATCATGAGGAAGCCAAATGATATCATGGTGCATTAAAAGTAAGATCATAGAGCACTAATGATGAAATAGTGGAGGAAGTGGTGCATCTAATGCACACATGATGGAGAGAGTGGGAATTAAATGCAGAGATGGTGGAGAACATGGAGAGACAACTCAGTCTTCATGGAGGCTAGTGGCCACATGTGCATCACAGTTATGAGGTGGGTCAGGGCTCTGGAAGGCTCACAAACCATATAAGGGAGATGAAGGTAGCAATAGAAGGTAGTCTTTAGATTTTGATTATCAATCTGTTTTGATCTGGATTTGTCATTTGACATTTCTATGCACGCTTCAACTATTTAGCTAAGTCTGTAGTGTTGTTTAGCAAACGGGTGTTTCCAAGCAGAAATCCCACCCTTACCCACGGGGGACTCCGAATGCCTAATCTGGGAAGGTTTATTTGAGCTATGATACATCATCATGCATTGGCGCCACATTCATCCCCTCTCTACAGCACATTCAGTCTCAGGAATTACTCATTCCTGAGGAGGTTTTTTTTAGCATTTCAGCTAGGAAACTGGTGGGGGATTCATCCTTTCACCTTGTGCTTCAAGATTAGTATTCCAGGAGCAACATATTACTATCCAGCATTTAGGCCAACATTTCATACCTCCATGCAGCAACAGTTCCCTAAGGAATTGTGTAGTCCAGTCTTGTAGATCTGAAGGAGGAAGGAAGTTTCTAGTATTTCAACTGGAAATCCCATGAGGGACCATCTCCTCACCTTGTATTCATTGTTTCCATCATTCTTGAGCTGATTTGTATTATCTAGTATCAGGCTATATATTCTCCATCCTTGACAGCACAGTTTTATCTAGCTTTTGTGTATTCAACAACTGCATCTATTGGAGGATGAATGAGGAGATAGATCTTTAGCTTCTGGATTAATGATCTGAAGGAGGGATCAACCCTCTATGCATTGAGTTGGTTGTGCTTTATTCCAGCCATCATATCTTCAACTCATGCAGCAGATATGCATACCCAGCAGTGATATAGTTGCAGGGCCTAAGAGGGTGATTTTCCAAGATTGTCATATCTGGAAATACTTTTTGGGTTATCTTGGGTATTCATCATAGAGCCCGGATCTGAAATCCCGACATCATCTGAGCTCCAGAACTTACAAATATAAGCATATTTTTTTTTAGCATTTGCAGTCCCGACATTTGCAATAGGGACAGCACAGTATTCCTTCCAGCAGTCCAACAGTTACGCAGTTCCTCTTGTGGGAGACTTCAGGGTGATTCTAGGCCACTTGTTTGGCTTGAGTGTCTCATATTTTGAGCATTGTTGTACTTGTATTCCACCTCCTATATAATAAAATGGCTCAACTATTCTGTGCATTTTTATGGTGTATTCATATTATGCTTACATTGTTGCAGTTTTCAATTATTGTGTTTTTGTATTACTGCATTCTCCCTTTTGGGATATGAGGCCCGAGTCCCTACAGGCCCATAGGTGGGCCAGGTTGATTCTCAGAATCAACCTCGCCTGCCCAGGGGCCTGTAGTGTCAGGAACACAAGTTGGGATGATGTGCGACTGAGTTGTAGCGGGCATGCCCATATGCGACGGGCGCCATATGCGACAACTCGGGTAGTGCGACGACTTTGTGCGACATCCAAAGATGTGCGACGCTGATGGGAGCACATGTGTAGTGGGCGCGTCGTATTGGCGAGCACCCACCCCTTGATGTGTCATGGTGGCATGCATGATGGACATGCGAGTCATGTTGATGAGCAGACGAGGCATGTGCATGGAGAGGCAAGTTGGTTAGTTGGGTGAGAGCGCGTCGGGAAACCCATGTTGGGTGCATGGGTGGGCGCGCGCCTGAGATGAGAAACACTTCTGTGTGGTGAACATCAAATGGAGTCAGAAATAGGGCGACACGACTGACCTGGGAATGGGAGCGACGAATGATGGGAAACGAAGTGTTGTAACGTGGGGGCTGATGTATTACAATGTGCAGGCCGACATGCACAAGTTGGTTAAGCCGACCATGGAGGAGGTCAACCAACATGACTTTTGGGTGGTATTTGGGTCCACCCAACCCATATAAATAAATATGGAGTTTGATCATTCAAAGGCATCGAATTTGTTCTGAATTATATCGCAAAAAGATATAAGGAAAAGAGCGAGTAGTTATAAGGAGGAAAGCTCTAGGGTAAATATTGAACGTACATGGGTCGGGTTGCAAGCGGAATGAGTCAGGCTAACAAGCAAGCATGTTCAGGAGGTGAGTCAGGTTGAGTAGGTAGGCCACACAGCATGCAGGCCATGCGCCCGCACCAATGGGCAGATATTTCAACGAAATTGTGGGAATACAATTCAGTGGAGGTCGTGGGCAGATAGTTCTAAGGACAAGTTGTGGATTCAGTGTTAACTATAAACAACGCGTTGGGAGGAGACATTGCTCGTGCATATCACAAGGTGATAGAACTATTGTAGACAACGTGAATAAAGAGTTAAGTAGTAACCCAATCGAACCATACGTGCGGACCAAGTCAGGTAGTGACTTGGTCCGGATGAATGTGAGCAGACGTGTAAAAATTGTTGTGCCATGACTGAATTTGGGGTTTCCGGTGTGAATAGTGCAGGCAGGTGGTAGCAGTGAGTTGCACGACTTGCAACACGGATTTGGTTAAGTGTGAAGGCCAAGTAATTTGGCTGCATGACTTATATAAAACTTGTATTTTGTAAAATATTGTTATATTATTGTTGGGAACACTTTACGGGAGTTTCCCCTCCCAGGTATATATGGGTATACTTGTGTTGTTTATGTTTTCCGCTGCATATTGAAGAAAGATTAAATGACCTAATAATTGAAGATAAGTTATTTCTACTGCATTGTGATAACACTTAGATAATAAATTGGTTAAGTGTTGTGTTAGGTGTAGTCTGTGTACTTTAGTATTGGTGAAAAGAAAAAGTACGACGGTTCTGCACCTGCCTATGTGCGGTTGAAAGACTACCACTATGATAGGGGTGTGACAAATGGTATCATAGCTTGATTTAGGACGAGTCAATTTGCATTGAAGTGTTTTGGAAAAGTGGTTCAATGATACATCTTTCACTTCGTGACAGATGGTATCAAATATCGATTCTGGGCAAGTTGAGCTTTGTTGAAGTATTCTGGAAGTATGAATACAACAACATAGTTGCAGTTGGTATTGGAGCTTGGAAATTATATTATTTGGTCACATTGCGACATTATTAGGGGAAAGATAATGGTCAGGGATGAAGCGGAATAAAAATGCATGGCAAGTTTGGAAGAATTCCATGGGATGATTTTGCAGACCTTATACAGGTTGAGGCGTATGAAAGAAGAGAACCCACATATTCGTGTTGAACTTGAAGTCTTGGAAGAGAATGTTAAAAAGAGTTTCTTCGACTTGGTTGGGAAATAGAGTAGGATGAAGTTGTATATTGCAATAAGGAAGAAGAAGCTGATATATGTGAAGAAGAGGTTGTTGTCAACGATAGAGGAGGAACTTGGTGTGATGACACTTGACCAATTTGGACCGAGATCATGCACATTGTAGACATTAATGATGGGAGGCACTCACCTGGAGAGACCTCATGAATACGTAAGTATTATTATGACTTGTGTTTCATTGGAGATTTTGGAGGATGGGCCATATGCAGGGATGAGAAAAAGGGGAGATTATTTGCCAGTGCAATGGATAATCTTTCCTTGGAAGACTATGATGAGACCTTGTACATTGGAGAAGCAAGGAGCATTGTTTGTTGCGGAACTTGTTGGGGCATTTAGGAAATTTTGTGACCTTATGGCAGGAGGTTCAAATTCCCATGACAAGGGTGGAGCATGATGAGCTTTGCGATGGATGAGTCATACTTAGCCATATAGAGAATTGGTTAGGTGCCTGACATGACTCATGGACAGAATTGAGGAAGGGCACACCGATGTGATACTTGGGTAGACTTCTTCATGGTTGTAATAGAGAGGAAATATTGGTGGACCTTCAGTGGGGGAGGCAACAATGAAGGAAGGACTCTTTATAGCATATTAAGGTAGAAGTGACCGAGGGCACTAACCTGGAAGATGGACAAGGATGCAATGACTAGAGTTGTGTTGAGTCTACTAGAGTGGACATATGGACAACCAATGTCATGGACATCGAGATCGTAACATAGAAGACATTATGCAGGGAGATTATGCAAGAGAACTTATGGAGATGTCACTTATGGGCATCAAGGAGAAGTATTTATGTAAGGATTTTGAGCAAGATGGATTTTCTAGTGCAACATGGAGATATTTTGTAGATAGGCCGATGGGGATGTTGTTCACATTTGGAAAAGAAGACCGTGGTGGATATGAGAAGCCTATGAGGACATTCATATGACTTGGAGGGCAAAGGAAACATGTAATGGAATTTTTGGTTAAGTCAAGTGTGCCTACCAAAGTATTGGATGGAGATGATGCATAGGAGTTCATGATGACTTGAAGATAGTTGCAACCATTTGAGACTTCATATTATAGTGGTCTTGGTGTATCTAGTTCATTGAGGAGCTAAGGTTAGGATGTGACTTGAATTTGATGTAGTATGGGGTGCATACCTTGGACACATTATGGGGTGTGTCCGTGAGGAGTGACTTGATGGATATGATAGAGACAAGACACTTTGGAGTTGGATGGAGTTGCAGCGATGTAGATGCCTTGGTGAGGGACACTTGGGCATGGGTTGAGTCAATGAGACTTAGCCACTTTTTATGGACATGATGGCTGATTGACTTATAACCATGGGAAGAACATGGATGGATGATGATTCAAGGTTAGACTTGCCCCTTTGACAGATTTGATGGATGATGCTTGGATGAGTGTGGTTGATTTGGCATATGACCATGAGCAACACATGGACCTTCACATTATGAACATCATATTGTAGATGAGATGAGGACTACTTCATGGACCTGGATATGGTTTATTTTACATTTGGATGGAGATGGGATATTTCTTGACCGAGTTGAGGATGTGACGGTATGTTAGAGAAATGACTGGCAAAAGAATGAGGATGTGCATTCTCGTGGTTTGAACATGATGGTTGGATTAACTACCCAACTAGTTTTAGTCATGGGGGCTATAGTAGTGTGTAGAGATGTGGTTGAGTTGTGTTCGAGTATCATAGAAGTAGTTCACATGATGACGACACATGGTGGGATCAACACAATATATGTTGCAGTAGCATGTAGCCGAGTTGGAGAGGACAAGATTTCCACAAGTGGGCCAACATGGAGGATTGCAACATATGTGGTTTTTGACCATGGATTGAGGAGACTTATCCATTTATATGGAGTCATGAGCCTTGATAGATGTTTATGCAATGATAGAGCAGAGGTGGGAAATAGGGACATTTTGGATGTTGGAGATAGTGACACTTTGTGATGTATGATGGAGTTATCGAGGAAGACAACCTTATTTAGAGTGGGGGAGGATGTCAGGACCACGAGCTAGGATGATGTGTGATCGAGTTGTAGTGGGCACACCCATATGTGATGGTCACCCGTATTGACCAAATTGAGTAGTGCAACGACTTGGTGCGGCACCCAACGATGTGCAACAGTGATGGGCGTGCATGTGCAGCAGGCGTGCCATATTGGTGAGTGCCCGCCCCTTGGTGAGTTGTGGTAGCGTGCACGGTGGACGAATGAGTCGCGTCGACGAGCAGATGAGGCGTGCGCCCAGAGAGGCGAGTTGGAGAGTTGGGTGAGAGCACATTGGGCAACCATGGGTGCCCGGGTGGGCACGCGCCCAAGACGAGCAACATCATGTGGTGAAAATTGTACATAGTCGAAAACAGGGAAGCACATCTGACACGGGTATGGTAGCGACGAAACGATGGGCAGCGAAGTGTTATAACGTGGGGGCCGACTAATTACAACGTGAAAGCCTACGTGCAGAAGATGGTTGATCTGACCATGGAGGAGGCCAACCAATGTGACTTTTGGCTGGTGTTTGGGTCCACCCGACCCATATAAATAAATATGGATTTCAATCATTCAAAGGCATCAAATGCGTTCTGAATTATATCGCAGAAAGATATAAGGAGCAAAGCGAGGAGTTATAAGGAGGTAAGCCACAGGGCAAAGACCGAGCGTACATAGGTTGGGTTGCTAACGGGTTGAGTCGGGCTAATAGGAAGGCGTGTTCAGGAGGAAAGGGCAAGTTAGGTTGGGCAGGCGGGCCGCATAACGTGGAGGCCATATGCCCGCATTGAGGGGCAGAGCTTTGAATGACACTGCGAGAAGACATTTCGACAAAGGTTGTAGGAGGACATATTTGAAGGCAAGTTGCGGATTTGGTGTTAACTCTAAACAATGTGTTGGTCGAAGGAAATTCTCATGCAGACTACAGGGCAGTAGCACGACTGCGAACAACGTGCAGAAAGAGTTAAGTAGTGACCTGGTCGAACCAAACATGCAGAAAAAGTCAAATAGTGGCCCGGTCTAGCTGAATGTGAGCAGACGTTCATAAAGAGTTATGTTGTGTCTGAATTTGGGGTTTCCGGTGTGAATAGTGCGGGATGGTGGCAACAATGAGCTGCACGACTTGTGGCACATATTTTGTTAATTGTGCAGGCCGATTCAATTGGCTTCACAACTTATGTAAAACTTATATTTTGTAAAATATTGTTATATATTATTGTTGGGCAGACTTTACGAGAGTTGCCCCTTCCAAGTATATATGGGTATACTTGTGTTGTTTATGATTTCCACTGCATATTGATGAAATATTAATTGAAAAAATAATTGAATATAAGTTATTTCCATTGTATTGTGATAACACCTAAAGAAGAAATTGGTTAAGTGTTGTGTTAGGCATAGCCCGTGTACTTTAGTATTGGTGAAAATAAAAATTACGACGGTGTCGCACCCTCCTATGTGTGGTTGAAAGACCACCACTAGGATATGGGTGTGACACACGGGGCCTTGGGAAACCGGGAGAGGAGCTGCAGCTTTTTTTTCTTCTTAATATTTTTTTTTAATGTTTTTTTTTAAATGTTTTGTTTTTTAATTTTTTTTAATGTTTTTTAAATTGTTTTTATTATGTTTTATGTTTTTAATTTTTATTTCAATTTTTTTTTTTTACATTATATATATATATATATATATATATATATATATATATATATATATATATATATATATATTATTTCACTGTTTATTTTGTTAAATTTTTTAAATATTTTTCTTATATTATCTTCTTTGGGAAATATTTTTTTTTTTTTTTTTTAATTTTTTTTTTTTATATTTTAATTTATATTTTGTTTTTATTTTATTTTTTATTTATCTTTATGTTTGAATTTTTTTTGGTATCTTTTATACATTTTTTTTATATTTACTTTTTGTTATGTTTTAATTAATTAATTAATATATATATATATATATATATATATATACTTATCATTTTTTAAAACTTTTTGTGTTTTTTTAAATTAAAAAAAAAAATGTTACTCCAACATTAACACTTTTAATTTTCAAGCTGTTTTTTTTTTTTTTTTTTGATAAAGTTCTCATTTTGGGGTAATAGCTCTCGTTTGATCGGTAACTTTGTTGTTACAGTAAGTTGCAAGAATTGAGAAACTGCGAACAAAAGTTAGTTAACCAAGACAAAACCACAATAGTAGATGATTATATGACTTTGAAAGATGAGAAACAAACTAGATATAGAGCTTGTAAATGAATAAAACATGCACGTGAAAATAAAATTGCTCAAATATTATATACTACTAAGAAAGGAAACTTAATATGAACGTGTAAATGAGACGGAAAAATACAACAATTTTAGTTAAATTAAGTTGCGTTCTTTTTTTAATCATTTTTTTTAACTGTTTTATTTTTAATAATTTTATTTTTTTGAATGTTTTTTTTTTTATTTTTTAAAATTATTTCTTTTAAATTTTGTAATGTTTTTTTTTATTGTTTTTGTTTTTTTTTTTTATTATTATTATTCAGTCCATATTATTTATTTATTTTTGTTTATTTGTTTGTTTTTTTAAATATTTTTCTTAAATTATGTTTTTTTTTAAATATATTATTTATTTATTTATGTTTTTAAATTTTTTTAATAAGTTAATTTTGTGTTTTTTTTACATTTTTATATTTGACCTTTTTTTTTTTTTTGGTCTTTTTTATATATATTTTTTATATTAATTTTTTTTTGTCATGTTTTTTTTTTTTAAGTTTTTATGTTTTAATATATATTTCTATTTACTTGTTATTATTTTTTAAAACTTATTATATATTTTTTTAAATTTTGTTTTAATTTTTATTTTTTTAAATGTTTTAATTTTTGTTTATTTTTCATTTTTATTTATTTACATATTTATTATTATTATTATTTAAATGGTCCGCGTTGATCATCAACAAGCAACCCAAGCCCATTATGTGTCAATTTGATAGTTTTTAAGTTTTTGTTATAATGGATCGAGTCCGCCCCCACAATGTGTCAATTTCACGGTTGGTCTTTAAGTTTTCATTACAATGGGTCAAGTTCGCCTACACCGTGTGTCAATTTGATGGTTGATTTTTAATTTTTTGTTGCAATGTATCAAATTTTCTTAGGCTAAGTTTTTAAAACCACTATAATTTTAGCATTTAAAAACGAAATTACTCTTGGTATAATGACTCTTTCATTTAAGTGTTCATTTTTAAAGTTTTTTTAGTCATAATTTTTTTCCATAATGTCATGTTTAAAATATGTTGAAAACTTAAGGTTTTTTATAGTCATGATCTTTGGTTTTAATTCTATGGTTGAAAAGTTATCAAAAATTTAAGGTTACTCTAAATCATGATATTTTATCTTTAATGTTATGGTTGAAAACAATTATAAGTAATTTTTCTTTAACACCATGGCTAAAATTATAGGAATTTTATGGATTTTCATATACATGATATTTTATATTTAATGTCATGCCTGAAACTCATTGGAATTTTAAGACTTTTCAGAGACGTGATATTTTACCTTTAATGTCATGCCTGAAAATCATTGGAATTTTAAGGTTTTTCAGAGTCATGATATTTTATCTTGTACATCATTATTAAAACATGTTGAAAATTTAACACCCCCCACCCCCCAACAAAAAAAAAAATCGTTATTCCATCATCAACATTTTCCACAAAAAAGCACAAAAAATGGCTTTTATTGACTTTTACTTCCATTTTTAAATTTTTTGAAAATTTACCATGAAAAAAAATTTGTTATTCCAACATTAACACTTTTCATTTTCAGGTTGCTTTTCACGTTTTTTTGGGGTTTTTTGGATAGAGTTATTGTTTTGAGGTAAAATTTCTCGTTTGATCGGTAACTTTATTGTTACAATAAGTTGCAAGATTGAGCAAACTGTAAAACAAGATTTAGTGAGCGAAGACAAAACCACAATAGTAGATGATTATATCCAACTTTGAAAGATGAGCAACTAACTAGATATAGAGATTGTAGTTGAATAAAGCTTGTACTTGAAAATAAAATTTCTCAAATATGATATACTGATAATAAAGAAAACTTAATATGAGCGTGTAAATGAGATGGACAAGTACAAGAACATAAAATGAAATGTTTGCAAATAAATGTAGATGCTCACAATCCAACCTGTGTGTATTTTAGAAAGAGCTTAAAATGATAACCAATTACATGCAAGGTAAATCAAAGTTGTAACTGTTGTGTGTTAAATAAAGTGGTTTTGGTTAATTTTATTAATGCCTATTCTAGGGTGTTACATTCTCTTAATTCCTTTAACTTAGTAAGGACTCGAGGAGGTTGCAAGAAGGCTCAATGAGGAATCTAAAGCTTCATTAATTATACCCACCTAGTTTTTCAAGACAACATGCATGCCTTCGTTCCTACAAGGGACTTGCCCATACAAGAGAACTAAAAGGTCATCCATTTCACCTTTCCTCCAAACTCAAATCTTGTGAAATTAAATGAAAGTTGAGGAAGATTTCCTAAAGGTATATCAACCAAGCTTATGCTTGGAGGTAAATTTTAGAGAAGCAAAAATGTAAATCTAAGTGAGATGTAAAGTTAAAACAAGTGCTTAATGACAAGATTGCTTATGAGTTGATAGTGCCAATTATAGCTCAACAAAATGACACATTTGCATAAAATTGTAAAATATGGAATGGAAACAAGTTAGAATATGAAATGAACAATGAAATAACCGATGTACCAGCGATGAAATGAATTATATCAGCAACGAATAAATCAGATCTACTCAAGTAAATCAATTATGGAAATGAGTGAAATTAAATGTGCTAAATAGCCCAATGAAAATGAAAATTAGAGATGAGAACTAATATGTGAATGATCAATTTGATGATGGAAATGAGAAAGAAAATAAAAATAAACTAGAAAAGAAAATTAAGCAAGTTAGTCACCAATAAACCAAAGATCTTCCTTCCAAACGAGGAGATCGCAATGCCAAGGGGAAAACCTCGAGCTCCCTCAAGAAGAAATTTTCTTTTATTATTATTAGAAATGCCCTCATAAAGAGAAATGA